>CM059428.1:35552985-35981403 GCA_030390025.1 Squalus acanthias
GCAATCACTTACCTGCAGGAGTGGTCCGAGATTCTGAAGAGAAGAAAAATGTCTAAGAACAAGAGCCCAAAAACACAACTCATGGTCCTGAACACACAGGCTAATGATCAAGTCTACAATATCCTTGATCTGAATGAATCAGCTACTCATGGGATAAACACACTGGGCTCTCTTAGCTATTTTCAATCGTTAAAAGTTGCAGCGCTGGTGTTACTGTGACATTGCTGCATGGGAATGGGCGGAGTGAGGCTTCACACTAGGTCCCTTGTTTGACAGAAAAAATGAATATGAAACAGTGAGAGCTGAACCGACTGGTGTTTTTTCATCAATGCTACACAATTTTTAGCAGAAGAATTGTGTGAAGAAATCATTTTAAAATGAGATGCCCATCTGACCGTAAACATTCCAGTCCATCTTTTCTCATTTGCCATTTCTTAGCACAGTGTATATGCAGAGGGAAAAAGTAACAGATGCACATTGCCAGTCCTGTCTGCTCCTCGACCTAGGAAAGTCTCTGGACAGGAGACTCACACGATGTTGTGGGAACACCATCACCTCTGAATGGCACCCCATCCTGACTTGGACATATATCACCATTCCTTCATCGCTGCTGGGTCAAGATCTTAGAATTCCCTACTTCACACCATCATGAGGACACCATCACCACACGGACTGCAGCGGTTCAAGGAAAAGTCTCACCACCGCCTTCTCAGGGCAACTAGTGATAGGCAACAAATGTTGGCCCACACTATAATGGCTGGAGCATCAGGACCAAACACTTCCTTACCCTTCTCTCCCTCTCACACACAACCATGTTATCTCCTGGGAGAGGCAAAAAAAAGGGGCTAAAAAGGGGGAAAGAAACAATGGAAAGCTCCTCTCTGACACCCTAAGGGGATCAAAACCAGCCCAGGAGATCATTGGCCACATCCAAAGAACAAGTAATAAAAATAAAAACCTGCTACATCGCCAACTTTTTCCAGTTCTGACGGAGGGTCATGGAAACGTTAACTCTGTTTCTCTCTCTACAGATGCTGCCTGACCTGCTGAGTATTTCCAGCAGTTTCTGGTTTTATTTCAGATGTCCAGCATCCGCAGTATTTTGCTTTTGTATCAGTAAAAATAAAACTCGTGGGGAGTGCTTTGATGATTTCTCGATGGGTGAGGCTCGACACGGTGAGCACTCAATCAAAACATTTACCTGTTAGGGTTTCCCCAAGGTTGACAGCTCTGTCTAACTTCAGTTCCCAGTATAGTTCGAGAGCCGCCCGTTTATTATTGCAGTTATACTTTCTCCTGATAAGGTTACTTACTTGGGCTTCGCTTTCTCTTTGCCTCAGTTCTACAAGTTTCTGACAAACATATGTTCAAAAAATCTGCTCTGTGGTCCTTTCCCTACTGTGCTTTCAATCAGTTCTGGTTCCGCCACGTTCTGTGAACGGAAGAGCTGAGGAGATTTTATTTTTCTGGAGCTTGTGTTGTACATTAAATGACAGCAAGCTCCAATTGTGCGGCAGCTCAACAAGAAAACAAAAAAAAAACCTCCCAATCTCTTTTTGTTTCTCTGTCTGTAAAGCTGTGCCTGACCTGAATTCTGCCCAACACAAAACAAGTGTGAGACGGGACAGCTGGTGAATAATAAAGTTCTTATTTGTGTTTCTATGGAGCAGCTGCACTGGAACAGATGACCAGAAGCTGTGCAATCAAAGTGTGAATAGCTGAATTAGTAAACTGCACACAGCCTTCCCAAATATCCCTCAAAATGCTGCGTGTGGTTTTTTATTTTATTTGATTAAAGTCTCACAAAGGCGGCAGAGTACACGTAATTGGCGAGTTACTTTCTCATTAACAGCGAAAGCACCCTTGAAACCCTTCCATCTGGATTAATCCCGACAACTATAGGATTATTGAACGATAAAGTACAATTAAAAGAAAAGGCAAAGCGAGTGGAAGGACTGAGAGTAAGTTGTACATGGACCAGAAATTAATTAAACTCTAGAGTTTAATTTCCTCATGAAAAATGTGTTTGACATATCTCTTTTAGATCAGGGAGTAACTGTAGGACCAGGAGTGCGATGTGCCATTGTTGTCAAGGCGACACTGTGGACAACTGATGCGATCATGCATAATCTCGGCGTGTGTTTGTAAACACGCAAACCAAAGCTTAAGGTTGTTAATTTTGCTTTCTCGCTCTGTGCTCGGTTTAAGTGAGACTGTGAAACTCGCTGCCACATGGCGTGGTTGAAGCAGTTAGCATTGATTTAAGGGGCTGCTTGATGCCTACACGAGGGAGAAGAGAACAAAGGAAAATGGGGCCCGGCTTTGAAGGGGTAATTAGAATGAGAGGAAGGCTCACGTCGAGTATATAAGACCACCGTAGACCAGTTGGGCCGAATGGCCTGTTTCTGTGCTGTAGAGTCTGTGTAAGTATGTAAATAAAATAACACACTTAGATTCATGCCTCACAGCATTTTAAAGGCATGGTAACTTGTATTTGTCCAGTAGTTCTTGTACAAGATGTTGCTCCAGTTACAGTTTGGGGTTCTTCTTAACCTTTCTCTCACACAAACAACAAGGAAAGCAGAAGTATCTTACGCACCTCTGTGTTTATGTGTCTTTACACTTTGTGCTATATGGATTGTTGCCGTCCAGTTCTAATAATTAACCCTGAACCACAGTGAATGGTTAATTGCAGACTATGTAGGGTGTCCATTACATTCCCTATTAGCTTAAGCACCGAAAATATCCCAGTCCTCAGACAAAAGTACAGCTCTACATCTAGTTACAACTTAACTGTAGAAGAAAAAAACATATTCAAGGCCCTATACTGTGCAAAATCAAACGTAGGTAATGTCCAAATTTAATTGATTGTTATTAAAAAATAGTCTGAAGTCCTTCTGGCTTCTCTTGGGCAAACTCTAAGAAAGCAATGATTGCATAGGAACATGGAAATTGCTAGACATAAAAAGGCCAACGTCCATCTAGTTGGCATTCTACCATCCTACCATCACGTGATACAACAATAATGGAGTTGTTGACTAATCATAGCAATCGATTTCTATCAATCAGTCAACAACAGACCCAGACATGGTGCAGCGAAAACCCCACTGGTGAGCTTTGGGAACCATCGCTCCAAAGTCATCTTTTTCCTCCCAAGCCTGCTACACTTACCACATGTCATGTCTCAAATTACACTGCATCCCAAAATGTTATTTTCTGAAAGAAATCTATCTAATTTGCATTTGAATGTATCAATGCTAACTGCTTCCACCGTCTCCCTAGGGAGTCTGTGGTACGTATGTAAAATCTCTGCTTGTGGGGACCATCCAGTCCTACCCTGTGTCGAGGCACGATGATAAGAAAACTAAAAAATGGCCACAAGGTCTGTGATTTATACATGTCGTGCCTTTGACCAACAACCAACACCAAAAATTGTATCCGGGTCAGAGTTGCACGGTGAATATGGCTGATGAATCTGTCTGCTGTTCAGCCAGCCTTGAGCTCAGGACGTCCCAAAGCGCTTTACAGCCATACTTTTGAAGTGTAGTCGCTGTTGTAATGTAGGAAACGCGGCAGCCAATTTGCGCACAGCAAGGTCCCACAAACAACAATGTGATAACGACCAGTGGGAGTGGAATTGGGGACGGGGAGAATGGAGTTCGTGGCAGAGGTCAAAGACGATGGCTTCAGTCTTCCTAGTGTTTAGTTGGAGGAAATTGCAGCTCATATTGGACAAAGCAGTCGCACGGCACAAAGGCATCACTCAAATGACAGCAGGCTGATTCATTGTTTGACACACAGATGGATTATATTTTTAATACCATTTATCAAAATATCTTCACAGTAACATCGATGTTTCTATATTGATGCATTTTCACTGATGAGTAGATACAGGACTATAACACAAACTTACGGGAACAATACTGTCGAAAAATGGTGTGATCATTTCAATCACAGCACACCAAGTTAGAACAGACAAACCATACGTGTGAAATATCAATAGTGTCTACCTCATTCCAAGTTCAGCTGCTTTTCCAAAATGATATTTAGAATTGGGACCTTATCTTTCTATTTGATACTTAAAGCCCTCTGGCCTTAATTGTGACTTAAGTAACTTCAGAATGTAACTGTAGTTCCCATTTGCTCCTTGGCTAGAAGTACTGGCAGTGTGGGATGGATGAGCTGGCTTTTTGGGGGCTAGGTTGGTGCTTTGGGTGGCGACCCTCTGGCAGAACACCAGGCTGGCGGAGCGGCCTATATTTTCCTTCTCCCAGGCGCTTGGACCGCTGGACCTTTCTCTGCTTTGCCAGTTGCTCGCACTTCCATTTCCATCTCGCCTCTCCTCCCACAACCTCAGCTCCTCACATTCTTCATGTCTTGTACATATTTTTCATTTTTCCTCATTTGGGCCTCCTATTGTCTGCCATTTAACCCTCTCCTGTTTTCCACAGGTCATTCTACAACTACAGTTTGCATTTATATAGCGCCTTTAACGTAATAAATCGCCCAAAGGGGCTTATTTCTATTTCTTCTCTCGTGTGTGCGTGCTCTTTTATCCCCTCCCTTGTCCCCTTTGTACTGTTCCTTTTTAAACGCTGTTCATGCGCCTTAGCTTCCAGTTCTGATGAAGGGTCTGCACCTGAAACATTAACTTGTCCATTCTCTCCACTGATGCTGCCTGGCCTGCTGAGCGTTTCTAGCATTTTCTTTCTTTTTTGCGTTTGTTTTATATAATCTGGGGGGTCAGTAGTGTATTGTAATCTGATGCTACTTGCAGTGTAGGCACCAGGAGTGTTCAGGTGTGATGATACTGATTAGTTACGGGATGAATTTTTCCATATGTTACTGCTCTGTGTCTTGTTACGTCTATAACTGAAATGGGCAACACAGAAAATAATACACCATTGCACTGGGGTAAGACAGTTTGTGCCAAGGCTGCAACCAGCAGCTCTCATTTCTGTGGCAACACCATTATCATTAGGTCACTAGAGCCACCTGCTGGCAGAAACCTCTCGCCTCTGCTGTTGACATCTGCTGGAGGTCTTCCTGTGAGTTAAAGCCCAAAAATTATAACTTTGTGTCTTCATTATCTGGAAAAGACCAAGCAACACATCCATAATATATTTTTAAAATCTCATGTCTGAGCACACTTCCTGTCTACAAAACCTTACATCCTGTTGTTACACTTTTGTGTCATCTCTTCCCATTATAAATTCCTCCCTCCATATTTAGAATGGAAACTACCGATGTAAACATGTCACTCCATAATTACACCCTGCTGCCAGTGGTGGTGCTGTAGCACCTCAGTCTTGCATCTGCCAGCTCCTTGATCTATACTGCAGAGAAACTCTCTGCTTCACAAATAGCTGTACGTTTCACTATTTATCCAGAGACTTGAGCACAAAATTGAGGCTGACAATCCATTGTACTCTGTACTGTCATAGAATCATACAGCACAGAAGCAGGTCATTTGTCAGTTGTACAAGGTATTGGTGAGACCGCACCTGGAATACTGCATACAGTTTTGGTGTCCTTACTTAAGGAAAGACATCCTTGCTCTCGAGGCAGTGCAAAAAAGGTTCACTCGGTTAATCCCGGAGATGAGAGGGTGGTCATATGAGGAGAGGTTGGGTAGATTGGGACTCTACTCATTGGAGTTCAGAAGAATGAGAGGCGATCTTATTGAAACATATAAGATTGTGAAGGGGTTGGATCGGGTGGATGCGGGGAGGATGTTCCCGATGACGGGTGAGACGAGAACTAGGGGACATAGTCTTAGAATAAGGGGCTGCTCTTTCAAAACTGAGATGAGGAGGAACTACTTCACTCAGAGGGTGGTAGGTCCATGGAATATGCTGCCACAAAAAGCTGTAGAAGCTACAACATTAATTAAATTTAAAACAGAAATAGACAGTTTCCTAGAAGTAAAGGGCATTAAGGGTTACGGGGAGCGGGCAGGAATTTGGACATGAGTCTAGGTTCGGATCGGTCATGGCCCTGTGGGTAGTGGAGCGGGCCCAGGGACTGTGTAGCCTGATTCTGCTCCTATTTCGTGTGTGCAATTCTGTTAGATGCAGGAGATGTTTCTGTGATAGATAGTAGATTGGCGGTTAGGATCAGATCAGCCATGATCTTATTGAATGGCGGAGCAGGCTCGATGGGCCGATTGGCCTACTCCTGCTCCTATTTCTTATGTTCTTATGTTCTTATGTTCATTCAGCCCATCTTTGAAAGAGCTATCTAATTAGTCCCACTCACCCACTCTTTCCCTAGAGCCCTTGCAATAGGTATTGTAGACTCTTTACTCAGGACTACTTAAGACAACGTGCTCAGTGATATCGAAGATCTTTGAACCTCTTCTAGCGTGATTTATCATTCAGCCTTAGGCTAGATTGTAAATTTAATACTGTAATGAGTTAGGTGTCTGGTGAATTAGCTTGGAAATTTATACTGACAACAACATTCAGAGCAGTTAATATTAAGAGCAATGGCTGCATGTATAGTTCTACAGGATGTTGAACATTGACACAGCTACACAAATAGAAACAGGAATAAAAGAAAAGAAAGACTTGCATTTATATAGCGCCTTTCATGAGCTCAGGATGTCCCAAGGTGCTTTACAGCCAATGAAGTACTTTTGAAGTGTAGTCACTGTTGTAATGTAGGCATGTAGGAAACGTGGCAGCCACTTTGCGCACAGCAAGATGCCACAAATTGCAATGTGATAATGACCAGTGGGAGTCGAATTTTCATCATTGGGACAATTGCTTTTAACAACTTTCCCGCCAAAGACAGTTTTAATGAATTTCTCACATATACAAATGCCACTGTTCAGATTCACATTATCATACAGCAATTATATCACACATCTACACACCAAAATAATCACCTCCGTCTGGCTTGTTATATTGAAGGATGAGATCACAATCACCTAAATGAATTGAAAACATTCTGTTAAGACAGAACATGAATTCTGAGTATATGGGGGGTCATTTTGTGTTTGAGCTCTAGTGTAAAACAGGCGATATCGATTCAGCCGTTCATTATAAATCTCTCCCGATTTTCATTTCCATTGTGGGGACACTCACTATGATTACATAGAATGACATAGAATTTACAGCGCTGAAGCAGGCCACTTGGCCCAACTGACCAATGCCAGTGTTTATGCTCCACACGAGCCTCCTCCCACCCTACTTCATCCAAACATATCTGCATATCTTTCTATTCCTTTCTCCCTCATGTACTTATCTAGCTTCTCCTTAAATGCATCTGTGCTACTCGCCTCAACTACTCCTTGTGGTAGCGAGTTCCACATTCTAACTTCTCTCTGGGTAAAGAAGTTTCACCTGAATTCCTTATTGGATTTATTTGTGACTATCTTATATTGATGATGCCTAGTTTTGGACTCCCCCACAAGTGGAAACATCTTCTCTATGTCTACCCTATCGAACCCCTTCATAATTTTAAAGACCTCTATCAGGTCACCCTTCAGTCTTCTCTTTTCTAGAGAAAAGAGCCTCTGCCTGTTTAATCTTTCCTGATAGTTATAACCTCTTAGTTCTGGTATCATCCTTGTATAAATCTTTTTTGCACCCTCTCCAGTGCCTCTATATCCTGTTTGTAATTTGGAGACCAGAATGCCCTTATGGCATTTAGTTTGCATTTCACTTTTGGTTGTTTTCACATCATTCTGATGGCTTCACTGAAAACTTCGCTGAAGCCACAATCGCACTGGAGGAACCTCCTGTGGAATACTAAACGTCAATGACTTTTGGCGTACAAAATCAGGGCGGGGGCGGGGGGTAAATCACTGCCCTTGTTTGAACTGCCCACATCCCGCACCCCCCCCCACCCCCCCCCCCCACCTACCCTGGCCCGATTTCCACTGGGGTTGGGAGGGGCGTTAAAATTGGGGCCAATGTCCCAATTGTGTTCCAAAATCGGACGATGCTGAAAACCAAAGCTGGGATTTAAACTTCCGTGTTACTGTTGAGAGAGAATCTGTTGTGAAATCTATCAGAACAGCCATTAGACTGCGAGACGGAGAAATCGGAAGTTACAGCTGTTGACAAACTAACAGATGTTTCCTTTGGTATTCAGTTAGACTTTCACACCCAGTCCCCACCCCCCACCCTCCCCTCCTGCCCAGTTTGCAAATGCACCAGCTGTTTCACCTGAAAAACATTGCACCTTCTGGAGAGGAATTAATTTCATCCTGACTGTCAATGATATTCCAATAGTTTCAGAAGCACTAGCTTGCAGTTTGCAAAGTTTTAAAGGGCCAGTTTCCAACTGAGAATTATAACTTTGTTCTCTTGTCTCGAATTCAAGACAAGATGGATGGCGCAAGTAAACGGCATCACAAATGCACTTTTGACTTTGGAATTGTGCACCGATTTAAAAAAAAATCTTCTTAGTGAGGGACTGGGTAATGAGATAAATCTAATACTAGCCTCTCACCGCAAAAAATTGTGCTTGACTCTAAGACGGTCGAATGGGATCACAACCTCCTCCGACAGCTGTAAGGATCCTGTGTGAAATGAGTTTTAGTAGTCTCAGTCTAGTTCTTATTAGTCCTGGGTCCATAACACACTATAATTCAGCACTAATTGGCAGTCAGGCTCAATAGGGTCACATGTCATGTCTGGTGTGGGAAATGGAAATGTCACACGGGTTGACTTCTCAGGTTCGAGTTAAAGTGCATCTTTGGGTCAGTGGACCGGGAGCTTTATCCTTCATTTTACTGGCGCTGTACCTGATTTGTGGCCATTTGATGCTAACTCTGGGCTCCATTCCCAGGCACTGCATCCCTCATTCGTGACAAGCACAGGTATTTGACCATAAGTACAATATATAGTTCCATTGGGAAACCCCCAATAGTGAAATGCAACTAATAGCCATAGTAGATCATATTGAGCCTCCCCACAAGGCTTCATGTTAGATACACTGCGTCTTTTTTTAAATTCATTCTCGGGACATGGTTTTTGCTGGCAAGGCTGGCCTTTATTGCTTACCCCTATTTGTCCTGCTCCTCCCGGATCCACATTCAGGTAAGTACATTTTAAAAACTTACCTTGTTGGTTGGTCCCCTTTAAGGACCGCCTGTTAGGCCACATATAGGCCTGGTTTTCTTGAGTGCAGCCGGTGCCAGGAAAATAATGATTACCCAACATAATGATTACATGGGATTGTGCAAAATGATTGGCATATGGCCAGTATAACTAGACACTTCACAATGCAGTTCCGTGAGAAAGGTTTTAGGGACAGGTCCTAGATGAATAAACAGACCATGTCTGTGTACATAAGGCAGGTAATAGATCAGGCAAACCACAGAAATAATCCTTAAAATATAGGTTCAACCTTCAAATTATAGAACAAATTCTGACTGCCCATTTTACGAGCCTTCCGCACAAATTAATTTGCAAGCTGGAATCTTGCGGTGACAGACGGAAGTTGAGGCCCTGAAAGTCAGCAGGGCTACCGCAAGTCTGCCATTGTAATTCTGACAGGAGGACCAAGGGAAAGCCCAGGGGAACGGTGCAAATAGTCAAAGTATCTCTGAGGCTTCCACCGGTCCTCCCAGCCAGAGTTATTGGTTGCGGCCCTGCGGAATTCCAGGGCTCTCTGCTGAGAGCTCCCACTCCCCTGGATCAGGAGAGGCCCAGCGTCTTAGCAAAGGCCAGTGTGCCAAGGGAGATGAGGCATACGGTTGCCAGATGGACCCAACTGGATTCTATTGGGGGCCCCCAATGAATAGATAAGCTAAGGAACTGAGGGGGGCACAATGTGGTGTTGGGGGGTGGGGGGCGGCCTGGATTTTCCAGCTACATGGCACAGACAGGCACCAGAGATGGGTTTGCAATGGTGAGGGCACCTGCTGTGCCCGTGTAAATTCGGTGCCCTCCCACAGAGCCTGCAAACTCTGGCAGGGTCAGTGCTGGCGGGCACGATCCTGGCATTACCACTGGGATGGCGGGCCTGTGGATTCTCCTGGCCATGTTGTTTAAAGGCCCATGTATTAAGGAGATTAGCCAATTGAGTGGATTCCACCCCCCCTACCAGCCGCACTTGACTTACACAGATCCATTCTTAATGTGTTGTGTAGAGATGAACCTGAAAGGAAAATCCAAAATTAGTTGAATTTTAGAGGTTCAATTGAATTAACTCAAAATTTGTCAGCTGGGCTCAGATCTGATTTCTCTTCTATTTTTAACCCTCTTCTTCCAAAGCTGTTGACTCCTTCCTGGGGTACCGTTCCACCGGCACTGATTTCTCTCTGATACTTCAACCATTATTCACATGTGAGCTTTGGCTGTGAGTGTTGGATGTTCTTCAACCACGGAGGCATCACAGCTGAGCCCAGTCCTCAGCAGGCACCTCCACCCACACATTACCGGCAGGGGTTGCAAAATAGCGATCAAGATTGGAACTCTGACTGCTTTTAACCTCCATAATCCTGTGCACTGGAGCCAATTAAGTATAGACGATTGAGGGGTGATCTGAGCGAGGTGTTTAAAATTTTAAAAGGATTCGATAGAGTCGATACGGGGAACCGATTTCCTCTGTTGGAGGACTCAAAAACAAGGAGATATAAAATTAGAACTAGGCCATTCAGGAGCGAAATCAGTAGGTCCTTTTTCACACAAATCTGGAATTCTTTCCCCCCAAAAAACTGTAAGATGCTGGGTCAATTAGAGCTTTCAAGACTGAGATAGATAGATTTTTGTTAGGTCAGTTATTAAGGGATATGGAGTTGAGGTGCAGATCAGCCATGATCTAATTGAATGGCAGAGCAGGCTCGATGGGCTGAATGGCCTACTCCTATGTTCCAATTGTGGCTCAATGACTGCAGCCATGAATCCACTGCCTATGAAACAGAACATTTAACTCAAGAACTTCAGGATTTGTGTCTTTATCTAGAATGTCCTCTAGATGTGCTTTGATACATGATAGCTTTTAATGTACAAACAGGAGCAACATGCATTTATATAGCACCTTTAACATGGTAGACATGTCAAGGAGCTTAATAGAAGAGTGAAAACTGTTGCCGATCAGTGCTGAAAGAGGTGACAAAAGACAAGGGGCTCAAAATTTATTTGCCCTGAAAACGGGCACGGGGATCGCGATGCGGGATCGACCCATGTCCGTTCAAAGTAATGCAGGCAGCATGCAAACTTCGTGCTGCCTGCTAATTAGAACGATTATGGCATACAGCCCAGTGCTCAACGCGCTTCTGAGTGGCTGCACATTCAGCAGGGGGTCCAAGTTCGTGCACCAAATAAGCTAGCCCGCACTTCTTAAAGCCAGCCTGCACTTCTTAAAGGGGAGGTGCATTCTGGCTGCAACAGGTGATTCAACTGGCTGGGAAACAGAGTGTGAGCAGAAAGAAGTACAATGGCACAACAGGGGAGAGAGCGTGCTCCAAGGTTCTCGGATGCAGCACTGGGGGCCTTGGTGGAGGAGGTGGACAGGAGGAGAGAGGTCCTGTTTCCACAGGGAACCAGGAGATGCTCCAGGCAAATGCAGAAAAGTCAATGGGAGCAGATAGCCGTCGTGGTCAATGCCAGCAGTGAAACCCCAAGGACCTGGATGCAGTGCTGCAAGAAGTTCAATGACCTCAACGACTGGTCAAGGTCAGTGAATTTATCTTCAAATGCCATATCCTTACAACTGAACCACGACTCACATCTCACATTCATAGCTTCACCTCACCCGCACACACTTACCACTGCTGCAAGCCTCACACCCACATCTCACAGCTTGCACACACTGCCAGCTATTCAACCGTGACAGGCACATCACAGAAACACATTACACCACATTCACTGACACAATTCCCTCTCTCTTGCAGGACAAGGTGGCTTATAACCGCAGGCAGCTGGGGCTACCCACAGGGAGACAGGCACGCCTACATAACCTTACTTTAATGGAGGAGACGGTGCCGGAGATCATTGGAGTGGCCATTGCTGAACCCCTGGTGAGTGGCACAGCTGAAACACTGCAAGGTGACAGTATCCTCATACCTAATCCCCCTTCTCAAATCCCACTTCAACCTCATCCTACAATCTCTTCTGATTTACAAGCTGCAGATAGTGCAAGCATGCACCTCTTGCTCCCCCACCCCCCCATCAGCTCCTCAGCACAACCCTAACCTTGTGCCTTTCTCCTTTCAGGTGGCCAAGAACTCCAGCCTGCCCAGGCAGTGGTGGAGGAGCAGGAACTGCAAGAGGAAGAAGGCAGTGATGCTGAAGACACGGCACCGTCACTCGATTTCACACTCGCTGCCACCAGCTCAGATACTGACACTGCGCGTACTTTAGAGGGTAACATAGAGCTGGGATCTGCACGTGGTGAGCTACCGGGCATGAGTGGGCTGAAGCCAGGGCAGGGGGAAAGGGTAGCGCAGGTGCCAGCTCACCGGAGGGCAAGGTGGCACACGAGTTCTGCTGCACTGGACTCAGATGAGGACTTCGATGAGGTGGCCTACAGAAGAATGCTGATGGTTATGCACAATGAGATGCTAGGGGCATTGGCAGGCCTGCCAGAAAGCCTGAATGTAATGTCAAGGAGCAGGGAGGAGTCCAGCACCAACCTTGCACAGGGCTTTGCGCAGAGCTTGGAGCCCATCCTTTCCAGCGTGGAAGTGTTGGGCAAATCCATTAGCGCACTTGTGGACCCAACCATGATGCAGCATCTGATGGCTGATGTCGCAGCTTCCATTGCAGCACAAGCAGAAGCCACCCAATGTCTGAGTGCTGCCGTGGAAGCTCAGATTGAAGTCATGCAAGCACAGACTGCTGCCATCAAGGCTGTGGTTACCAGTGTTGAAAGGGGCTTGCAGGGTATCACAGCAGTCCATCAATCTGTCCTCCAACAGATTACTGGATTTGTTGAGGTGCTGCCCCGGGGGAGAGGGAGCGGCTCCGTGAGGCACGAACCTGCTGTGCTCTCTCAGGATGACAGCGATCGTCCTCCCACCCCTGCCGCTCCGCCAGTGCCCTTGTTGTTTCCTGTCAGCCAGCCAGCCAGACTGCTGCCGCCCATACTGAGGTGGTGCAGTCTGAAGCCGGGCCTTCTAGGCCCAGAGCTGCTCGAGGTCGTCCTGCAAGGCCATCTGCAGTCTCCCCCATTGAAAGTCAGCAGCCTTCCACCAGCCATGCTGCAGCCACTGGGGTAGCACTGCGTAGGAGCACTAGGACAGGCAAAGGCACACGGAAGACAGGCACTAAGGGAATGCACAAGGGTGAATAGTTGCCTTTGGAATGTAATATTGGATGGTTTGAATTATAAATTTGGTTAGGAATGTTTGTTTTGTGGTGGCTTTTATTGTAACATTGTGCCCAAGTGGACGCTGTTATGCTTAGTAACAGAGGAAGGTAAGTTGTGGGACTGTTGGTGAATGGCGAATTGGGGTTGCGCTCACTGGTACCGCAGTCGAATAAGTCAATCACAGACAGCCTGGCCAGAAAGGGGCTATGTTGGTTGCCTCCTCCCTGCCTCCTCCTCCTCCTCAGCTCTTTGCCAAATATGTGGAGGCAAGGTCTGTGCCCTCACAATGGCGAGGTTGTGGAGCATGCAGCAGACCATGACAAATCTTGAGACGTGCTTTGGCGAGTGCTGCAGGGCTCCTCCAGAGCGGTCCAGGCAGCGGAAGCATTGTTTAAGCACGCCAAGGGTCTGCTCTATCAGACACCGTGTGGCAGCTTGGCTTTCATTATATGCATGGTGCCCACGTGTGCTTGAGTTGCGCACCAGAGTCATGAGCCAGGTGGGCAGCGGATAGCCCTTGTCGTCCAGTAGCCGCCCTCTGGTTTGTCGTGGTGGCTCAAATGTTGATGGTACAGCGGACTGCTGCAGAATGAAGGTATCATGACTGCTGCCAGGATACCGAGCATTGACGTGCATGATGCACTGAGTATGGTCGCACACCAGCTGGACATTGAGGGAGTGGAATCCCTTCTGGTTGCGGTACATCTCTGAATTCACATGTGGCGCCCGCAAAGTGACGTGTGTGCAGTCAATGGCACCCTGCACCATGGGGAAGCCTGCTATCCCGGCGAAGCTGCGTGCTCTCTCTGCCTGCTTCTCTCTGGCAAGAGAGAATGAAATGTATTCACCTCTCTTTGCATACAGAGCCTCACTCACCTCCCTTATGCAACAGTGAACGGCAAACTGGGAGGTGTTGGAAATATCGCCTGCTCCAGCCTGGAAGGAGCCCAACGCATAAAAATTCATGGCCACGCTCACCTTCACACCACTGGTAATGCCATCCTCACCCTGCTCTGAGGCTGCAGGTCTGCCTGCAACAGGTGGCAGATTTCAGTGAGCACCTCCTTAGTGAAGTGAAGACGTTGCATACACTGTTCCTCGCTGAGGTTGAGGTAGGAGAATTGCTCCCTGAAGACCCTGCTGAGTGCCCTTCTCCCCCTCCTCCTCCTCCCTCTTCGAGTAGCTTGTCCTCCTCTGTGTCACCTCTGCTCATTCTCCCTGTTATGTTGCAGGCCAAGAAGGATGCAAACTACCGCACCCATGTCTGGGAGCAACTAGTCTGAACAGAAGCCTTGAAGTAACCTGCCACACTACTCCCTGGACACTTCAGCAACTTCAAACAAGACACCAAACCAAGAAACACCTCGACAAACTCACCAAGAGCCAATAGAAATCAATCAGCAACTAACCTGAAAGCAGGTGATGATCCCTTTAAATAGCGCTGGTGGTGGGTCCTTCCTGCTGCTGAACGCATGTTCAGTTGTGCAAAGTTAAGAGAAGGCGTTAGCTCAGAGTAGAGGTTGAAAATGGCAGCGCTGGCGTCAAATCAGCGTTGCACGCTGATTGACATCACGATCTGCCTACTCAGCATACTTCCGGCGCACGCTCCCAGCGCCCGCACTAATGACCTACCCAAAATGGCATCCAGCGCAGCCCACACCAAAAGTGCGGCAAAGCAGTCATGCATGCAGTGGCGGTCACTGAGTTCTACCCCTTAGAAAGCAACCAGCAAACTCCCGAAGTTATAGCGTGAGACCAGCGTAACCCCAAGGACCCTTGGGACCAATCATTCCCGGCAGAGCGAGGAATCCTTCTATTCCACCTCGCTTGTCGAGCTCCAGCTTCAAGCTGGCAATGCTGCGGCATTAGAAAGGACCAGGACTAGATCAGACCGGATGATATCACAACGCTTGTCATGTCACAGTCTCCAGCTACGTGAGTGGTACAGAAAATAACTGCAAATTAAATAAAAAATGTGCTTCATAATGAAAAACAATGTCAAGTAAATTAACTCGAGACATTATATCAATGAAATGCATGCTGGTGAGTGGGTCGGTTATCCAAAATTAACCACATATGTCACTGTGACCTTAACTACTCCAGCTCACTCAGGCCATGGAGATAGTCCCACTCTGTGAAGTTTATTTTCCATGAACCACCCACTCCCTCATCTGTGCTCTCTTCATATGGAAAATACTTTTAATGTGTTATATAACAATACATTAAATTGGCAAACCAGAGGGGAGATGAAGAGAATATCTTTTTATGCAGCGAATTGTTGTGATCTGGAATGCACTGCCTGAAAGGGAAGTGGAAGCAGATTCAATAGTGACCTTCAAAAGGGAATTGGATAAATCCTTGAAAAGGAAAAATTTCCAGTGCTATAATGAAAGAACGGGGGAGTCGGACTATTTGGATAGCTCTGTCGAAGAGCCGGCACAGGCAAGGTGGAGCGATGGCCTCCTCCTGTGCTGTATGATTCTATGATAAACATAGTTCTGTCGTTATTCTAATTTAGGTTTGCAGGGGCCGAAATTCGGTTCTGCCCCGTTTGGGGGCTAAGTTGGGCTTACCGCCCCAGCGAGGAAGCGGAGCGCTATCTCGGGCGCTCCACTTCCTCACGGCGCAGTGTCTGGGGCACAAATTGCGGTAGCGCCGGAGTGCTACGTGGCCGCTCCGCGTAGCACTGACGCGTTTCAGCGCCCCTCCCCTTCCGTTAAAATGGAGGGACGCTGCGAGCTCTGCAGGCCGTTTGATGGCCTCCACTAGCCCACCAGGACGGCGTGGTGCCGTGGCCACAGCCCGGCACTGAGACGCAGTGCCAGACGGCGCGATGGCGGCCACGGACCACACCAAGGGCCGCCAAGAGGGGCCGACCTGGAGGTCGGCCAAAATAATAAAATGGTGGCATGGGGCACAGCCGGACCACATCTTTAATTATCCCCTCGCCAGCGGTGTGCGGCCCGGTTCGTGACCCGCGAGGCTGTCGCCGACATAGCCCGCGGCAGCCTTGCGGGGCGCAGCCGTATTTCTGCTGTGAGACGCTAAGGGGCTGCAGCGGGGCGCTAAGGGGTCGTGCCGCTCGCCGATGATGTCATCGTCAGCGGCGCAGCAGCCTGGAGCGCTACAGGCAAGGGTGTGATGCTATCGGCTAGCGTCGCAGTAGCGCCCCGCCGAATTTCTCGGCAGGCGCTATTAGCACCCCCACCCGGGCGATAAGCCCTTTGTGCCCCGTTAGTGCCCCCTGGGGGCACTAACGGCGGGTGCAAATGAGACGAATTTTGCCCCCGCTGTAATTATATGAAATGTCAGAAAATTTAATTGAATGGAACATGTGAAGAAAAACAGGAAATTGAAAGCGAGCATTGAATATGGAATTTCTCCCACCATATTCGCCGTACTTCTGCGCTTGTCCTTGAGTCATTACAGGGTAAATTCTGGGAACCTCACTCGATATGAGCATGGGTCCGATAGGACTATAGCACCACAGGCCAGTCCAGCTATGTTCCATCTGAATGGTAGAATCATACAGCACAGAAGGAGGCTATTCGTCCCATTGTGCCTGTGCCGGCTCTTTGTAAGAGCTATCCAATTTGTCCCACTCCCCTGCTCTTTCCCCATAACCCTGCAAATTTTTCCTTTTCAAGTATATATCCAATTCCCTTTTGAAAGTTATGGAATAATAGAAGGAGCAGAGCTACACAAAATTTATCTTTATACTTATTTAGAGAGAGGGAAAAAAATTAGTTGTACCTCTGGACTTGCTGTGAACAGCTCTGTGGAGCTCCCAGCAGCTAATGAGGGGGGATTATTATCCGTTTAAAAATGGAATAATAATTTCCTTGGCTAGAAATGTCTACATCAATATCACTATTAAGAGGCAATACAATCGATTTTTGATAAACAATTTCTTTCAGATAATTTCAATGATAAAAATAAAAATATGGAACACTTTAAATAGTTGCCAAGTGTAAAATACAAGGTCAGCTCACAGTGTTGAATATCCCGAAGTGAAATACATTCATAATTTAGTGAGCGCAACGGGGAGATTTAATAGATGTGTTCAAAATGATGAGGGGTTTTGATAGAGTAGATAGGGAGAAAGTGTTTAGGGAGAAACTGTTTGCACTGACAGGAGGGTTGGTAATCAAAGGACACAGATTTAAAATAATTGGCAAGAAAGCCAGGGGGGAGATGAGGAGAATTTTTTACACCCAGCGAGCTATAATGATCTGGAATGCCCTGCCTGAAAGGTGGGGGGGGGTGGGGGGGGGGGGGGGGGTGGAAGCTGATTCAACAGTAACTTTCAAAAAGCATTTAATATATACTTGAAAAGGAAAAATTTGGAGGTCTATGGGGAAAGAGCAGGGGAGTAGGACTAATTGGAGAGCTCTTTCAAAGACAGGCACAATGGGCCGAATGGCCTCCTTCTGTGCTGTATGATTCTATGATTCAATGCACAGATACAAAAATCTTTACTTAACAGTACAGATACAGCACAAATTACCTCACCGTGACTTCCCAGTCTCAGCTAGGTCTTGAGACAGAGAGGCACCATGCGGAGGTGAGGTGTTCTCCCACAGGGAGGAGGGCGAAGGTGGCAGGCCAGTGGCTCTTGGCTGTCCCTGCCTACCTCTCGGTGCTCCAACACAGAGAAGTGCGGAGGAATCGGCTGCCTGCTTTCACGTCCGCTCCCACATTTGGAGACTAGCATGTGGTACAAAGGGGAGAAGTCATTATTTCCAAATGGAACCATGCAGCACAGAAAGAGGCCATTTGGCCCACCGTGCCTCTGTCGTCTCTCTGAAAGAGCTATCCATTAGTCCCACTCCCCAACTCTTTCTCCATAGCTGTATAAATTTTTCCTTTTCAAATATTTATCCAATTCCCTTTTGAAAGTTATTATTGAATCTGCTTCCACCATCCTTTCAGGCAGTGCATTCCAGATCAGAACAACTCGCTGCACAAAAAATTATCCTCATCTCTCTTTTGGCTTTTTGCCAATTATTTTAAATCTGTGTCCTCTGGTTACTGGCCCTCCTGCCAGTGGAAACAGTTTCTCCCTATATACTCTATCAAAACACCTCATCATTTTGAACACCTCCATTAGATCTCCCCTTAACCTTCTCTCCTCTAAGGAGAACAATCCCAACTTCTCGAGCCTCTCCGCATAACTGAAACCCCTCATCCCTGGTACCATTCTAATAAATTTCTCTGCATCCTCTCCAAGGCCTTGACGTCCTTTCTGAAGTGTGGGGCTCAGAATTGGACACAATACTCTAGCTGAGGTCTAACCAGTGATTTATAAAGGTTTAGCATAACTTCCTTGCTTTTGTGCTCTATGGCCCCGATATTTACTCAGGGCCAGGAAGAGAGTGGTGGGGGGAGGAAGTATGGGTTTCCCAGATGTCCTGCAGAAATTAGTCGCAAGATGTCTTTAAAATTTTTTCGAGAGGTTTCCCGCCCGACAGCCAGTCTGATTGACAGGTGGGAAAACAGCCGGGAGCGGATGTCAGGTAAGTCTGACATCACGGGGGGGAGAGGGGGGGGGGGGGCGGGCTTGGGTGGTGGGTGTGGGTCGGACATCGTTGGGGGTGTCGGACATCAGGGGTCAGTCATTGCGGGGGCGTCGGACACTGGACAGGGTCAGACATCTGTGGGTTCAGACATCACAGGGGGGCGGGCAGCAAATCGGACATCAGGAGCGGGGGGAGGTGGGAATGACTCCTTGCGGCCCACAAGCAGTGCAATAAATGCACTTACCTCATGGATCCGACCCTTCTCGCCTCTTTTTACCTGCCAGGATGCCCAAGGCCCAGAATCCCGGCCTCCATAAGTTAAAAATAAAAATGCTGCTAAACTTGAGGCACACAGCCTCCTTAAAAGATTTCAGTGACCAACACACCTTCTAAGAGTTAAAAGCGGAAGTGGGTGGGTTTGGGTCGGGTTTGAGAAATCAACATTTTTTTAAATAACGTTCTTGGGGGTGGGGGTGGGGGTGGGGGGTAAAGTTCCCCTTATGCTTCTATTTATAAAGCCAGGGATCCTGTCTGCTTTTTTAACAGCCTGGAAACAATTTTAAAAGGCATCGACATGGTATTGTTGGGGGGAAAGGGTGTTCTCATCACAGCTGCTGATAAAACAGCTGCTTAATGTCAGTCTGCGCTCTCCACGTTTGCATTTGACAAATCGGACGTTGTATTTAAGTGAGAAATGGAAATCATTTCATACAAAAAGAAATGACGTGTTCCGAACACCTCAATTCCTGTTAGGGCGGGAGAGATCAGCCATTTAGCCCCTCAAGCCCTTTGCTCCAGAGTGAACATAAGAAATAGGAGCAGGAGTAGGCCATACGGCCCCTCGAGCCTGATCATCGACCCCAACTCCACTTTCCCGTCAGATCCTCATATACCTTGATTCCCCGAGAGTCCAAAAATCTATCTATCTCAGCCTTGAATATATTCAATGACTCAGCATCCACAACCCTTTGGGGAAGAGAATTCCAAAGATTCACAACCCTCTGAGTGAAGAAATTCTTCCTCATCTCAGTCTTAAATGACCGACCCCTTATCCTGAGACTATGCCCCCTAGTTCTAGACTCTCCAGCCAGGGGAAACAACCTCTCAGCATCTACCCTGTCAATGCCCCTCAGAATCTTATGTTTCAATGAGAGTGCAGGCTATCTAGCCTGTCATAGACTCTCTCAACTATTTAACCTGGAAGGAAAGGACTGCATGGATACTCCCTGACTCCCTGATTTGTTTTTTTTCCTCCTTTTTGTTTTCTCCCTCTTCTACTTTCCCTGTCATTTATTTTCCTCTCTTCCCATGTATTCTGCCCCAGCTCCCAACTTCCCACTGTGGTAAAAACCCACACCTCCCCTCACCCCAAACCAAAACAAGCACTGGCACGTGGGTAGGTAGGCAGTGTGGATGTGCAGCTTCCAGTCAAGGTCTGGGGACTGCCCGCCCCTGGTATTCCTCCTACTAGAGCTGCGGGTCTGAGTCCTAATCCTAAAGCACGAGGGGGGGGGGAGGGGCAGGGGTTTGCCCATTTATAGGCCCACCTGAAAACAACATCAGGTGGGCTTTGGTGGTCCTCGGGGTGGATAAAGTTCCAACCCCGCTCACCCGCCCATTTCCCTCTGCCAGCCTCCTACTTTTCAGGCAAGCGACAGTCAAAAATATCCCCATTGTCCCCTCAGGTTAAGAAACTGAGAATTTTTAGTAATTCTCCTTGGCTTCAGTTTTGGACATTTTAACAGTATCAGTGTCAAAATTCCGTATGATTTTATTTTAATCCTGAAACCTTCATTAATAATCGTTGTTTTAGATTGCTACTGTATATTGGGCTTACTTTACAATCAGAAAGTCTGATCCATGAAGTTGTAGGTCTAGCCCAGTGCCATAGCACATTGCTGGAATCCAGGAGACCAGTTTGGACACCTACCCTAGATGACCACTCTTGACCAAGCCGCTCATGCTCAGGACTAAGTAATGACAAAGGTGCTGACCAAAGGGAATCAGGGAAATGGGCAGAAGGGGAATCTGCTCCCTCCAATGTGGGACCTTCTAACAGCTGGACGAGGACGGACACTGACCGCACCCATGAAGACTGGCTTGACAGTCCAGCCCCCCTGGTCAGGGAGAAACGCCTAGAGTTCAGAAGGCCTACAAAATGTGAAATATTGAAACAATAAACATTCAGTTAATGTCTGGTTCTCTGGGTACTGTGTACATCACAAGAAGGACTGACTGTCCCTAAAATATATTCAATTTAGCCCCGAGTCCCGGTAAAATAGAACTCAACTGAAGAGACTTGAACATCACATTCAAAACTCAAATCCCAAGCCTCAGACTACAGAGTACGGCTGTTTGCAATTTAACAACCAGTTTTGTTGCGGGTCATGTACGATACAACTACTCATTATCATCATATCACCACTTAAAGCAGAACATCTCTCATCAGTCAGGAGACTCAGTATCCACTTGGCACTTCCCTAAAGCAGAATCAGGGCAGCAAAATGGGCTGCACTTGATAAACGCGACTCGAGTGTGCACTTCCTGAAGGCACAAAGGCGGGTACTGGTTTTCATACGGTGTTTGTTTTTTTCATGTCACTGACTGCAGTTACAGCAGATGTTTATTTTGGGCACAGAAAGCAGTAGATGTATTCTCTGACACACAGCACCATCTGCTAAACGCCTGCCACACCAGCACTGACCTAATATAGTAAATCTCACCAAGTAGAATGTAAAGTCATACACTGTCTGGGATCTCAGTAACACAGTGAATGTGAAAAAAGATTGTCTCTTTAAAAACTCATTATTTTAAAAGTCCGATTAAGGATGAACATACTTCAGCAAAGAGAAATACTGTGTAATTATCTTCCTTTCAGTTCTCTGAAGCTAATGCTTTGGACAAAGTGCAGTTGTACAGCAATGTGTTTTAGTGTGAAGCAATAACATTTGTGCTCAAATCCCTCCATGACCTTGTCCCTCCCTTTCTCTGTAACCTCCTCCAACCCGACAAACCTCTAAGAACTCTGCGTTCCTCCAATTCTTGTCTCTTGTGCATCCCCGATTTATTTCGCCCCCACCTTTGACTGCTGTGCCTGCAGCTGCCTAGGCCCTGAGTTCTGGAATTCCCTCCCTGAACCTCTCCACCTCTCTCTCTTCCTATAAGGTGCTGCTTAAAGCCCACCTCTTTGACCAAGCATTTGGTCAACTGTCCTAATATCTCCTTAGGTGACTTAGTATCAAATTTTGTCTGATAACGCTCCTGTGAAGCGCCTTGGGACATTTTAATATGTTAAAGGCGCTATATAAATGCAAGTTGTTGTTTTGAAATGCTGAGTGTAAATCAGCAGGTAATGGTTGGTTTACCTGCGACCATATTGCCTAATTATTTTCCAATACAAAGTACATCTGACAAATCGGTAACCAAGACAGGGTAGAGTCTCGGTGAAGGCTTTATCTTTCCATTTCTATAGCACCTTTCACGACCTCAGGACGTCCCAAAGCACTTTACAGCCAATGAATACTTTTAGAAGTGCATTCGCTGTTGTAACGTAGGAAACGTGGCAGCCAATTTGCGGATAGCAAGGTCCCACAAACTGCAATGAATTCATCTGTTTTAGTGATGTTAGTTGAGGGATAAATATTGGCCATAACTCTAGGAGAGCTCCCCTGTTCTTCTTCAAATTGCACCGTGGTTTTTTTTTACCTCCACCCAAGAGGGCAGATGTTTTGAACCTAGCTCCGCATTCTGCATCCTGCACTGAATCCTGCTGTTAACCTACCCGCCACCCTCAGCGTCGCATCCAAAAGATGGATTTGGAGCACAAACATATCATGGGCAGAATCTTACTCGGGTTATTGGCATCATGGCCAACGCAAAGTAGAAGGCTGTGCCTCATGAGGTAATGCTGTATTGCAGTTGGTTGGTGCTGGATGCAGGGCAGGACTGGTAAATTAATGCTAAGAAGTTGATTTCCAATTATCTTTAGCATGTCTTCATATTGTCACACCACAATTACATCTGAGTGCCAGGAACGGAGATGGCTTCACACAGTGCAGGAGGCTATTCCTTCTCCATTTGCAGGACTTCATCAAGCAAAATGAAGAGGAATAGCATCAAGGTCACTAAGAACCATTGGGTCAGGAGGTCAGTAATTCTTCTAATTGATGCCAAAATGGCAAGTTGAGAAAGTGGAGTACGGCTCCTATTTTTCCCGCCATTGTTAGTGCCGTGGGTCATGGTAGCAGCTCTATCATGATTACTGCGTTTATAGACGTCTCAGACATCATAACCTGCTGAGTTTTGCTACTTTAGTACGGATAAGATGACAGATGGCATCAACTTGAGTATGAGGGTGGTGAGTAGGTGTAACAGCCGGATTCAGCGCAAGATGCAGAATGCAAGGCTTGGTTCAAAATATGAAGCATAAGGTTCAGGAAAATGAACAAGCGAGCAATACTTATACAGAAGGAACTTGCCTTTATATAATGTCTTTCATGACCACAAGATGTCCCAGTCTAGTCACTGTTGTACTGTAGCAAACATAGCAGCCAATCTGCGCACAGCAAGATCCCACAAACAGCAAAGTGATAATGACCAGATCATCTGTTTTAATGATGTTGGTTGGTTGACGGATAAATATTGACCAGGACACCAGGGAGAACTCCACTGCTCTTCTTCGAAATAGTGCCATAGGATCTTTTACATCCACCTGAGAGGGCAGATGGGGCCTTGGTTTAACGTCTCATCTGAAAGACAGCTGAGAGTGCAGCACTCTCTCAGTACTGCACTGGAGTGTCAGCCTAGATTTTGTGCTCAAATCTCTAGCGTGTGACTTGAACCCACAACCTTCTGATTTAGAGGTGAGAGTGCTACCACTGAGCCACAGCTGACACACTTAATGGCTAAAATTCAGAAGAACTAGGTACTACATCTGGTTGTAGCCCAGGATAGGTAGCTATCGGATTTACAATATGTGCTACACTATAGCAGACAATAATGCTTCACACGAGTATCACCCTCCTTGAGGGCTCATTCGGATCCAAAATGCAAAGGTCGGAGACAAGAGGTCAATTTACCAAATGCAACTGTTGGCATCAAATAAGGCTGGGTCTAAATGCCATGCCTTGATAATGCTTCTACCTATTACAGGAGGCAACTGGCCCCGATTTTAACCGCCCCCCGCCCCCCCACCCAGCGGGAATGGTGCGTGGGAGGGGTTAAAATTTAAAGATTCTACCTCCCAGCTCCAACCCGTCGCCTTCCCAGCCATTTAAATTTTTTAATCAGGCATCAAGGAGCCTCCCGCAAAAGGCAGGCCGAGGCCTAGTTAACATTCAAAAGTTGTGGCCTGATTACATCATCAGCGCAGCGACATAAACTTATCTGTAGGTCAGGGGATGTCCCGCCCTGATCCAAGGCGGAGGTGCCGACTGGCCAAGGTAAGTATTAAAGATCTGCTCCTTTTACAACTCCTTGTGGGCTAGGAGGAGTAGGAGTGCTCCACCGAGACCCTTCAAGGGGTTCTTGGGCCTCGCCAGGCCCGGTCCCACGTTCTCGCTGGAACACCCGCTATCCTGTGAAGCCTTCTTTCCACTGGCTGCCAGGGACCGTCCCCATGGGTCCTGGCCTGTAGCCTCCTGCCGCTAAATTTCTACGACCGCCCTCTGGCTAGGCAGTCAATCTGGCCGGGAATCGGGCGAGAGTCAGCAAAAAGTTATTTAAATGAGGCCCTGCCATTAAAATTATCAGGGTCTCCACGTCTGCAGCTTTGGCGGGTTTGTCGCCCACTACCGGGCTCTCCTGCACCCTTCCCGCTCTCCTGTTAATATCGAGGCCATAGTGAATATGCTATGAGTACCATACCATTGGTAATGAAATGGTTAAGTCTAACCATGGAACCAAGCTCATCTCAAACTCGGTCTATCCTCTTGCAGCTTGGGGAATCTAAAAGACATAAACAGGTGAAAGAAGGAATTGGTTAAATGGGACCAGGTTTTCCCTCATTTCTGGCATCATCCTGGGCCAAAGACTCACCGACTCCCGCAGTAGTAAAAACTAAACCTAATTGCTGTTGATCTACTTATTTGTGGCGATCTTCTCCTATTTATTTTTTGTCAGGCCTGAATAAACCTTTGTCTTAACCAGTATTGAACATTAGACGGGCCTAACATCTGATCTAGTTGAGAAGTGTCTTCCAGCGGTAACTGGCTTGCACAACTCATCAATTGTTAACAAGTGATTTATGGATGTTGAAAAATGGTCAATTTTTGCAGTGCTTAGTTGTGCTTTTGTAAAACTACAGAACATACCACACAAAGGCTGACACTATTATATTCGCAACACAAGTAAACCATTTGGAAAGTACGTATCATTTGTATATGAGTCAGGTAGTCGATAGTTAATTGCCACACCTTTCGAGATGCTACACAATTGAATACAGATTCTTTCTTTAACTCTGAAATATCAAATGGTTTTCTATAATGAGCTTACATATCGCTAAGTTTACAGAATACATATACAAGGCTTGACCCTTAATTAAATGTTAATAGCATGCACAGCCCTGGATACAGGAAAATTGTTAAATTTTTACATGGTACATGGACAGGAGTTGACATAGAGCTCCACTAGCTACATAGTTGTAGACTTGAGTGAGTTATCAGCTTACTGTACACATGCAGGGGTTATCACAGACCCATACACCAACCGTATAATTTTAGATGTAAGGACATTGCCAACTTTGATATTACAATAGTTAAGTCAAAGAGCAAGGCCCATGCCAATGCTGATGAGTGTAGTGACTCATCCATATTGAATATGGAGCATGTGTCATGAGCAAGGCCACCTGCTGGTAACACTTCAGTGAGCCACTCTAAAACAGGGAATACACACTGGTGGAAATTAAACAGGTGTTTCTTTATTCCTGCCACCCTATTTCTCACTCTTGTATTTATTAATGCTGCAGAATTCTAAGGAACAACCTGATTTACTTCACAGTTACTGGCGTGTTTTAAAAAAAAATGTACTGAATCTAAAACTAGTATGTAACGTGGGGTGTTGCTGTAACTGAAATATGTTTTTTATTCATTCTCGGGATGTCGCTGGCAAGGTCAGTGCTTATTGCCCATCCCTATTGCCCTGAGAAGGTGGTGGTGGGCAACCTTCTAACAGTTTGATTCAACTGAGTGGCTTGCTCGGCCATTTCAGAGGGCAGTTAAGAGTCAGGCACATTGGTGTGAGACTGGAGTCACATTGTCCAGACCGGGTAAGGACGGCAGGTTTCATTCCCTAAAGGACATTAGTGAGTCAATTGGGTTTTTACTACAATCTGACAGCTTCCTGGTCACTTTTCACTTCCTAATCACTTGCTGATAATGAAACATTGGGCCATAATTTGTTGTCAAAGTAACAGTGAGGCTAATGGCATTCACCGTTATTTATGCGCAAATGGTACAGCAATTTCAGGCGAGGGGCAGATGTACGGTTAAACTCAAATATCAAAAAGTTGCTGTCTGAGTTGCGCCAGTCCACTCCACCGTTAGCTTCATGAAAACGGCATTTCACTGTCTGCCTCACCAGTGAAATGCATTGAATGGTGTGAAGTTCCTGTATTTGTATTGATATGAACTAAACTCACCACAGAAAGTTAAGTTGTGAAGGAATAAGCCATATAACCTATTCAGAAAAATACACCATTCTATGAAAGAATTCTGGCCTTATTAAAACATGACAAACTGGGTTTGGAAATCTAGAAACCTAACTATGAAAAAGCTGTGAAAGCATTCTGGCTATAGAGATAAGATAGTTGTTGACACTGAATTAATAACCTTATTGAAACAGAAGGTTAAAGGCTCCCGACAGGCTGACCTTTGGGAACAAGACAATGGTTCACCCTGGACAAGGTGTTCTAATTTACACTTCGTAAAGAAGCACATAAAAGTAAGAAACATCTGTCTTCGTAAAAATGACATCAAGTAAAACACACCTGCCGTTTCACCGTTTTTTATGGTAAACTTAGAACACCTAGAGAAGAGACATAATTCTGTAATGCTACCAGCTGAGGTGACTGTAAGAATTGCAGGGGTCAGCAGAAAAATGACTAGAGATAATTAGCTTACATCAGCAGAAAACCTTAAAGGAAATACCACTGGAAAAGGGTATAAATATTGAACTCTCAAATGGGATAACAGAATCGCTTTAAAGGGGAAAAGCAATTCTCGGCTTCAGAGACGGCTCTGTAAGTCTCCAACTCTTTGTACCTTGAGGATCAAAGGTATTTGATTTTGGTGGATATCCTGTAGAAAAATAAGAACTGTAAAACTGTGGCGAAGTTAAGATTTGAGTGTAAGGTTCTCTGATAATAGAATTGTAAGCTTTCTCTTTTTGGAACTGTTAATGTTGCGATTGACTCACCAACTGTAAACTGCATGTCGGTTCTTTAATAAAGCTATATAATTTTAGATTGTCTCACATAAGACTTCTGTATCAAACTCGCGAACTCAATCTCTGTACACTCTTTGGTGAGGAGTTGCAGAATTCTGGGGGAGTTTTCCGGAATAATATCCGGAACGTTACAGTCTAGCGAAACTTACTAAAAGTGCTATCTGGAGGACGGTAACATTTTCAGGTTGTTCCTTTCCTTTACGGAGAGATAGTCCGGACCTTTAGACCCAATTTAGCGTCTTTAGGATTCGGCTACCTCAAACTTTAGTTGAAAGTGAACATCTGAGGAATACGCCTGATCTGGGGTAGCCCTAAAGGGGCTAGGACTAGTAATTATCCCTTCAAAGTCTTGTCCATTGTAGTCTAAGTACCCTTTTTAACAACGTGATAAGTGTTAATTACTGCCAATCAACCTCTCTGGCACTGAAAATCAACGAGTACAAGTGTGGAGTCTCATTCCTTCAGGTAGAAAATGGTTGTTGGAGATTTAAAAAATGTAAAATTTAATTTTTTTCACTTTTCCTTTCAGTCTCTTTTTTTTCTCTCTTAATTTAATCTTTCTTTCCCTCTCTTTATTTCTTTTTCCGTACCTGATTTGACATTGAATTCAGCCACTATATATATCTATATTATATTTATATCTATATCTATATATATCCAGTTAGTCCCACTCCCCGGCTCTTTCCCCATATCCCTGCAATTTTTTCTCCTTCAAATATTTATCCAATTCCCTTTTGAAAGCTACTAGTGAATCTTTTTCCACAACCCTATCAGGCAGTGCATTCCAAATCCTAACCACTTGTTGCGTAAAAGGTTTTCCTCGAGTCGTCTCTGGTTCTTTTGCCAATCATCTCAAATCTGTGTCCTCTGGTTATCGGCCCTTCAGCCATTGGAAACAATTTCTCTTTATTTACTCTATCTAAACCGTAACTGTGATCCCTCATCCCTGGAACCATTCTAGTAAATCTCTTGCATACCCTCTCCAAAGCCTTCATGTTCTTCCTAAAGCAGGGGTGAGCAATTATTTGGGCTGGAGGGCCACTTAACAAGTTTTGGTGAGCTGTTGAGGGCTGTACACCAATGTTCCCCCTAAGGTGCACCGCCACGCATCAGTCGCGAGGTTCTGTGCAGGCTGCTCACCAGTTCCTGCCACTGGAAGAAAAACTACACATGCAAATTTAAAGGGACCGCGCACGGAAAAAAATTTGAGGGGACGTTGCCACACACATAAAATGAATTGTGTTACCAACAGCTACCATTAAAACTAAAAACAGTGAATGCAATGTCCACTATACCTAGGTCCATTTAGTTATTCCTCCACTATGCTAATTAAGTGGGATAATATTAAAATGAGTGAATAATTGTGCAAGAATTAATAACCCCACTAACAGTCATTGGTGAGAGCAAAGTGTTAAACTGGTAAAAGTTCTCCAAGGCGGCCTTCGAGACACACAACAACACAAAATCATCGAGCAGAAACTGATAGCCAAGTTCCGCACCCATGAGGACGGCCTCAACCGGGATCTTGGGTTCATGTCATGCTACATGTAACCCCACCTGACGTAGAGTCATCCAGACTCGAGTCGTCGTTGGCTTGTTCACAGATGTGATTTCCAGTAAAAAAAGTAAAATGTTTAAAGTTTATGGTTTTCCATACAGACTGCAGCATTTGACACATTAGACCCCCTGTGACCCCACCTCATTGTCCTCGTTGTATTTTGCTATGTCTTTGATATAATGTCTTCCTGACTGATCTGATTGTCTCTCTGCCGAGATGTGATAAAAGGCAGTCAGAAAGATTAACTGTAGTCGTCTGACATTGTACGCTGCACAGGCATTGTTCTCTGTCTATATATGCTTTGCCGATCTGTATTCCTTCACTTCACCTGACGAAGGAGCAGCAGCTTGAAAGCTTGTGATTTTAAATAAAACTGTTGGACTATAACCTGGTGTTGTGCGACTTCTCACTTTGGTAAATTTGAAATAGGCCAACTCAGTGTTGATCAGCACTCCCACTTCTACCCTTCCAATAATTTATAAACATAAATTCAGATAGTAGTCAGATACTATCTTAAATACACAAAATATGTTCCTTTACCTGTACCTTTATTTTTTATCTTTTGCATTATATAAAGCCAACGATACCTAGCAAGATGTTACTGAAGTTGTAGCAGGTTGGAGGAGTTTAGCAGCACTCGGAGGGGGAGGGGTTGTGAGGTGTCTCAGTAATGGCGGTGGTGGGGTGGAGGACTCTGGGTTTGGCTGAACTGGAGGGTGGAATACGGGCTTTGCCTCACGGTTGGATACTGAGGTTTGATAGCAGCGAAGGAGGGACTGGTAGCATTGAGGAGGGATCCCAGGGTCTGGGACATTGGTTTGCAAGTGATTTCCCCAGAGACATTAAATTAAGCCTTTTTTGATTGGTTCCTAGAAAATAAATAAATGTAATTTTCCTTTGATAAAATAATACCATAGCTGCACAAATAAATATAAAGATTACAGTCTCTGGTAGCATAAGTTAACATCAGGCTTGTTCAATAATCACATTTATTTTTTACATTGAAGCAGCAAAATTCTGTCAGCAATTCTTGTATCTTGGAAAGTGGGTGTGGAAGGATGAGGCTTGCAAACAATGTCCTCTGTGAATGACCCGACTCTCTGTCAATCAAACATTTCTGGAATTTACCTCACGACATATTATTTGCCTCAGATTTTAAAAATCACAACCTAGCTTTTGAATTAAAGACCCAATAGCAAAAAGAATGGTTTATGGAATCCATTTTTAAATATAAAACAATTATCTCACATGCTTCTCTATTTCCTCACTCATCTACAAGGGGAGCGGGTATGGGGTTTACAAATACCACATCTTGTTTCAGAAACCTAAAAATTAGAAAAAAAGCATTTAGCTCAGATAAAAGTCACAAAATTCATGTTTTAAGTTGTTCTCTTAAGGTTTCACTCTCTAGAAACACCTAAGCAAGTTTCTGGAAAATAAATAATTGGTGTTTCCCTTAACTATTGCTGTTGTATAAACAAACATTATGACTGCGATTTTATCAATGGAGGCGGGTTGGGTGCGGGTCAGGTGGTTTCCAGCTTCCAGTCCCGCCCCCAACAGCATCCGGCCCACAGACATGATTTTACGTTGATTGATCTTGTTAAGCCCGCCCTGCGGGCTTACCGGCCAATTAAGAGGAAGCCGGTCAGATGACATCATTTGATGACGCGTCATCTGACGGTTTTCTTAAAGGGACCACGCACAATTTTTTTTTGACAGCTGATTTCTCAGTGTTTGACAGCATTGAGGTGCTGCAAACACTGATAATCACTGTACAAAGGTGACCTCTTACACTCAGGCTCTCCAATGACTCCCTCCATAGGCTGGAATAGATGACAGCTGCAGGTGAGGTTCTCCCAATGAGGTGGCACTGGACATGGATTTCAAAACTTGTAACCTAAAGAAATGTGTAAATGTATTAAAAATGCATTTCCCAAGATTTTCTTACCTCTGAGACTCACCAGTGCAACATTGATCCTTCACACCACTTCTGCAGGTGTCATCAATCCAGACTCACAGTACGCCACACTTACCTGGCATGGTGTCCGGACGTCAGGAAACCCGAACCAGAAGTGGCAAAATTCAAAAAGAGCCTGTCAACTACTAGCAACTAGCTGTTAATAGGCAGGTAATTGCCTTTAATCCTCTTCCCGCCGCTAGGTGTCGGGTCCATGTGCAAATCGGGGACCCGACACTTGGGAAAATTGTTTGGAGGCGGGTTGACGGGATCGCAATGCGCCATCAATCAAAATGATTTTAACCTTTGACCCGCCTCCAAACCCGCCCTCTGAGTGCCGGCAAAATCCAGCCCTATGTAAGCAGTGACTTGCTTTGGAATTGTAAATGTAAGTAATAGAAAGTACGAATACTTCATCAGTGTCTGTGTGTGTCTCTTTATCTTTCAGCTTGCCTTACTTTCTAAAGTAAAAAATAAGGTCAATCATTTTCATATGAAAGTTTAGCTCAAGACCTTCTTAAATTCATCTGTCAATTAGTTTTCAAATCATTTTCAAAAACACGCAATCTAAAATATTGTTATATATAAAGACACAATTTAACTTTACTACTGCGAAAAATAGATTGATTTGGAATCCAAAGATAAAGAAAAGCAAGCAGAGGTGATTTTTCAGTCCCATCACTGTCCTGTTTGAAGTAGGGGGTGAAATTGGTCTGCGCTACTTCAATGGAATGGAAAATTGGGCGCAGTGTAAAATGGCTGCTGACTCGCTATAAGCCTGTTTCGTGCTACTGGCGAAGACCAATTGCACTCCCGCAGTCTTCATCTGTTACACTCTCTCACCGGCACCCACTGTCTCACTGTCACTCAGATTCTCTGTGTGTAAAAATCATTTTTTAGTTTGACTGAATAAAACTTTTGAGATTTGTCCCCAAATAATTGGAGAAGAGGCTGAAGTGAAACTCCTTCCATTTTGGCTAACAATATCCTACTGTTGCATCCTGGGAACGTGTGCATTCTGCACATTCTCAGATTATGGGACCTCAAGCCAGCTGACAGAGGCATAGCTCTGAGGAAAACTATCAACTGCAAGCTCAGGCTTTCCAGAATGTTTGAGTTTAACCGCACATCTGCCCCTCGCCTGTGGTTGCTGTACCATTTGTACATAAAAACGGCGAGTGCCATTAGCCTCACTATTATTTTGACAGGAAAATCTGGTCCAATAATTTCTCAATGAAAGGTCATTGACCTGAAACTTTAACTTTGTTTCTCTCTCCACAGATGCTGAGTATTTCCAGCATTTTCTGTTTTTATTTCACATTTCCAGCATCCGCAGTATTTTGCTTTTGGCCACATAGAAGAATGAGAGGGGATCTCATCGAAACATATAAAATTCTGACAGGTCTGGACAAACTAGATGCAGGAAGAATGTTCCCGATGGTCAGAGAGTCCAGAACCAGGGGTCATAATCTAAGGATAAGGGGTAAACCATTTAGGACAGAAATGAGGAAGAATTTCTTCACCCAGAGAGTGGTGAACCTGTGGAATTCTCTACCACAGAAGGTAGTTGAGGCCAAGTCATTAAATATATTCAAGAATGAGTTAGATATATTTCTTAAAGCTAAAGGTATCAAGGGGTATGGGGAGAAGGCAGGTACAGGGTACTGAGTTTGGATGATCAGCCATGATCTCATCGAATGGCGGAGCAGGCTCGAGGGGCCGAATGGCCTACTCCTGCTCCTATCTTCTATGTTTCTATACTGTTGCTGAGTACGTCGCTAATCAGTCAGGGAGCTTAGAAATATCCCAAAGAAGGGCTCATCTAGTCTGACCACTTTATTCATATCAATGTGCTGTAATAGAAAGAAAGAAAGAAGGAACTTGCATTTCTATAGCGCCTTTCATGACCTCAGGACATCCCAAAGCGCTTTACAGCCAATGAAGTATTTTTGAAGTGTAGTCACTGTTGTGATATAGGAAACACGGCAGCCAATTTGCAAACAACAATGTGATAATGACCAGATAATCTGTTTTTTTAGTGATGCAAATTGAGGGAAAAATATTGGCCAGGATGTATTGTGCTTTTATGAACATCACAATATTATCTTAGGTTAATGGGAACAGAAGGAAAACTCCAAAGTAGTGCCATGGGATCTTTGATGTCCACCTGAGAGGCAAGATAGGGCCTCGGTTTACCGTCTCATCTGAAAGACAGCACCTCCAACAAAGCAGCACTCCTTCGATACTGTGCTAGAGTGTTAGCCTAGATTTTGTGCTCAAGTCGAACTTGAACCCAAAACCTTCTGATTTAGAACCAAGAGTGCTACCGTTAAGCACAGCTGACACCTTTAACCAAGTTCTATTCACAAGTGACCAGTGGAGCATTTATATTACAATGATTCCTATTATGATTAAAATGGGTCTTTGTGACAGTAGACTGGAGTAATGACAGATGGCATTAGCAGCAGTCAAAAGCATGGGCCACGATTTTGCTGACCTCGGCGGGTCCGTACTGGGCGACGTCGGTGGCGGGTCCCGACCCCGCTGCTGTCTCCAACCCGGCCTCTGAAATGAATTTACCTTGATTGGGCCCGCCCAGCGCGTTTGCCAGTCAATTAGAGGAAGTGTCATCAGCCGGTTTCCTTAAAGGGACCATGGCCAACTTTTTTTTAACATTTGTGCTGTCAGTGTTCTACAGCGTTGAGGTGCTGCAAACACTGACAATCACTGCACAGAGGTGCAGAGCTGCACCCAGGCTCTCCCATAACTCCCTCCATATGCTTATGGAGGGAGTCACAGCACACAGGGAGGTCCTCTTCCCTTCCCATAACGGAAGAGACCTCCCCAGGAGATCAACACAGCCTGGTTGCACATTGCAGAGGAGGGCACATGCAGGGATTTGGCCAGGAGGACCTGGGTGCAGTGCCGCAAACATTTCAATGATCTCAGTAGATCACGAAATGTTAGTACAAAGCCACACTCAACCTCATCCTGCTGTGCCACTCATCACATTCCCATCACTCTGCCTTCCCTACCCCACTCCTGCACATCCTTACTCACACCAACTTACCTTGCACCTCCACCCATCCCTCTCTATCTATATTATCACATCCCCATCTCACTAGCCACCCCTCACACTCACCCTTATCCTAGTGCAATCATACCAACTAACAACACACAAGGGTAGGCACGTGGGTGTTTTATGCAATGTTCATGTAAAGTTTCTGTTAATGTGGTGTCAAACATTGAAACCTTTATTTTCAACACTTTGTGTTCTTGGACAGATTTGTGTGCACCTTTGGAAGTGGCTTAGTGAGTTGCAGTGAATGGTTTGACTTAAGGCTAAGAGGATCAAGGGATATGGGGAGAAAGCAGGGACAGGGTACTGAATTTGGATGATCAGCCATGATCGCATTGAATGGCGGAGCAGGCTCGAGGGGCCGAATGGCCTACTCCTGCTCCTATCTTCTACGTTTCTATAACGGTACCCCCCGCAATGGTGATGAGTGTGAAAGGAATGGCTTGGGCATTGTAGGGATGCTTTATGGTGTTGGTGTGGGGTGGTGCCAACCTGGCGCATCATGTGGCAGCCAGCGTGTACAGCGTCAAGTGAAGTAAATCTGGCCATGGTGAGGCCATCCCTGGCCTCCCGGGCAGCAATGTGGTTGGGTGCTGATGCCCTGTGTCCTGTGGAGCTTCAGTTGATTGCGGAGAAGGTTGGTGTTGTTGTTGGTGCTGCTGGTGTGCCTGGTGCTGCTGGTGTTGGGGCTGATCATGATGGGATTCTGAGGACCAAGGTGAGAGAGTATAAAGGGCACCCATGCTGATAGAATAGTTGGCAGGTGAAGTAGAGATGACAGAAGCAATCTGTTAATGGTGAGAGAGGTAATGAGGTCAGACTGAATGGAGACTTGTGTAAAGACTTGCAGCACGGTGAATCTGTTGTGGAAATGCAGTGAGGAAGAGCTTGTGGCTGAGGGAAGATATCTCTATAAGGTGGGAGCTTTTACTTTACATTTGAAGCTGTCAACTCAACAGCTGATTCAATCGTCACTGAACTCCCGCCTCAGCTTAACAGATGTGATCCCCGAGCAGCGAGGATCCTGTGGGCGAGCACGTAAAATCAAAAGGTGAGCTCAAATGTGTTCTTAATCATCTCTAAACAAGGTCATAATGACCTGAATTGAGTCCCCCGCCACTGCATGTCAGGTCTGCTCAGCGCTGACAGACCCGACATCAGGGAAAGGCGTGTGGTAGCGAGTTCACAGCAGGGTCACGATTTCCTGGTGAAAAAAAACACTTTTCCACCCGAACCACCACTAATCGCGCCCGCTGACCCCCCGGAAAATCCAGCCCTAGGAATCTGGAGTTGATGCACTGAAGTAACATTATTGATCATAATGATTAATTGATTTTGGCCCAGGCTAATTATTTAATAGTTGACTGATTACGAATTTTCTCTCTTTTTTTGGTTGCCTTCTCTTCCCATTGAACCTAAGATAATATTGCGACGTCCATAAAAGCACAAGACAAACTGACCAGTCTGTATTACTGTCTACAGAGGTGAGCTACAAAAAAGAAAGATTCTTACATTCATTGCCTTGTCAACCAGAAAGAAAATAATGTTAACTAATCTTTTTAAGAGACACACGTGATGAAAGAAGCTTTGGAAAGATTATGGTGAAGATTTTATGTTTGCAATTAAGGTTAAATTAACTTCAGGAATTTCTTATAGTCATAGAGTCATAACGGCACAGAAGGAGGCCATTCGGCCCATCGAGTCCATGCCAGCTCTCTAGAGCAATTCAGTCAGTCCCATTCCCCCGCTCTATCCCCGTAGCCCTGCAAGTTTATTTCCCTCAAGTGCCTATCCAGTCTCCCCTTGAAAACATTGAGTGTTTCCGCTTCCACCACTTCCGTCGGCAGCGAGTTCCAGGTCCTCACCACTCGCTGTGTAAAAAAGTTTTTCCTCACATCCCCCCTGTATCTCTTGCCCAAAACCTTAAATCTGTGTCCCCTAGTCCTTGTGCCATCAACTAGTGGGAACAGCCTTTCCCCGTCTAGCCTATCCAAACCCGTCATAATCTTGTACACCTCTATCAAATCACACCTCAACCTCCTTTGCTCTACTGAAAACAAATCCAGCTTCTCCAACCTGTCCTTGTAGCTAAGATCCCCCATCCCCAGAACCATTCTGGTAAATCTCCTCTGCACTGTCTCAAGTGCCTTCACATCCTTCCTAAAGTGTGGTGACCAGAACTGGACACAATACTCCAGTTGTGGCCTAACCAGTGCTTTATAAAGATTCAGCATAACTTCTCTACTTTTGTACTCAATACTTCTATTTATGAAGCCCAAGATCTCATATGCTTTGTTAACCACTCTCTCAATATGTCCCGCCACCTTCAATATAATTCTTCTTCAATATAATTCAATATAGACTATAATTAAATGTGACATTACTCAGCCTGCTTGTCAATGCCTTCAGCGGCAAGTATAGTGATCAGATAGACACACAGTACAGGAATTAAGACATATATGTCCATCTTGCATATGAAGGAGCTGTGGATTGTAAACTTAGTTTGATGTCTTAATAAAGATAATGACCCCAATAATCCACAAGGGGGAGCTGCTTCCCAGCATAAGTGCCAGGATGTGCCCAGCTCCACTGATCCTCCCAAAGGTCATGGGAGCGAGGAGAATCAGGCCTTTGGTGCCTCAGATGTAGTTTGGATTCCCCCCGCCAGCAGAAGAATCCGCATACAGCGGTAAGTGGCTGGCCATAGTGGAGGGGTGTTAACTCTGTTTCTCTCTTCACAGATGCTGCCTGACCTGCTGAGTATTTCCAGCATTTTCTGTTTTTATTTCAGGTTTCCAACATCTGCAGTATTTTGCTTTTGTAAATCTAATTGTTTTTTTTCCTTCATCATTCAATGCTGGACCATTAGGTACTGTAACAACAAGATGTGAACAACACACAAATCGTGTCTTAACCTGAGGCTGGCACTCCTTTTGCTATGTGCAGTTCTCATATTTCATGCACCTGTGCGGTTTTAGGCTAGTAAAACTATATGGCCACACCCGTGTAGAGCTCAGTAGTCAAAGCATACTCTGACAGCTTGTTATCAAGATCCACACCCCAACTCACTGGCTTCACCTCACACAATGGTGTGATAACTTCAGGGCTGATAGGACGCTCTAGCCTTCAACAGAACTAGCTCGAATCTAATAGAAGGAAGTTACTGCATCAGGTCATTAAAGGAAGGTAACTGAGTGGGAATGAGTTTGTGATGAGTGCCTGTAGTGTTGGTCCCAGAGGTAGGAGCAGGACTTCAATCAATAATTGATCACTAAACTATCTACCTGTGCTCTTACCAACACATCCTGCGGGATTCTGGAAATGTTCAAGGATGTAAGAAATGCTATGAGATTGAGGATGGTGTGGGATATATGGCTTCATTTTGTATTAAGTTTTGAATCAGTCTTATAAAACCATTTGGTATAAAGTGCTGCTCTTCTTCCAAGCCGTTTATACTGATTCACCTACTTATTTCTATTGACATTTTCCCCTTACTGTCTTGCTTCCACTCTTCAAAACACTAAACCAAAAGCAGAATACTGCAGATGTTGGAAAGCTGAAATAAAAAGAGAAAATTCTGGAAACACTCAGCAGGTCAGGCAGCATCTGTGGCGAGAGAAACAGAGTTAACGTTTCAGGTCGATGACCCTTCGTCAGTTCCACCCTCTCAGGTGGACGTAAAAGATCCCACGGCACTATTCGAAGAAGAGCAGGGGAGCTGTCCCCGGTGTCCTGCCCGTTATTTATCCCTCAACCAACACTTAAAAACAGATCTGTCATTATCACGTTGCTGTTTGTGGGATCTTGCTGTGCGCACATTGGCTGCCGCGTTTCCTACATTATAACAGTGACTACGCTTCAAAAGTATTTCATTGGCTGTGAAGCCCTCTGGGACGTCCTGAGGTCGTGAAAGGTGCTATATAAATGCAAGTTTTTTTTTTGTTTCAACTGGTCTGTGTGAAAATTTATACATCATTTCCAATCTTATCCTGCCCCACACAATCATTTTCCTGCCTTAAAGAGACTATCAGCCAATTATGGAAGTGCTCCACTATATTATATACTGGGCACCAATTATATGCACGAGCATCTTTCCTATTAACCTGCACTGCCCCAAGTTCAACATACCAATGATGCTCGAAAATTAAGTATTCAATTAGATCTGCTTTATGGATTTCATGAATTGTGTTTTGCGTGGTTTGCATTTTATTTTCAGCTGGATCAGAATTGCTGCTGCGTGTATCATCCTGATCTTGGCTTCTCAAGTATCTGCCAGGTACTGTCGGACAAGACCCCATTATAAAAAAGCTTAAGTGGGATAGTCGGTATAACTCACTTGAACGCAAGAATAAATAGATGAATAGAGGAATCGCGACGCAGCCAATCTGTGGTATTCTTACAGATCGAGTGTGAGACTTCTAACAGTTATAACCAGAGTCTTCGCCATTGTAATCTGTGGGACTCTTCTTTAATGGTATTCAGGAGAGGAATGTAAAAAGTGTTAGTCAGGGTTCAACCTGACAGGTTTTTATTGCATGAAGAAAGCCTGGTTTATCAGCAGAAATGCACACAGATTGTTAAAAAGCACAGTAATTTGTCTCATTTGCTGTAAATAAGGAGAAACTGTTTCCAGTGGCAGGAGGGTCGGTAACCAGAGGACACAGATTTAAGGTAATTGGCAATAGAACCAATGGGGAGATGAGATTTTTTTTTTTACACAGCGAGTTGTTGTGATCTGGAATGCACTGCCTGAAAGGATGGTGGGAGCAGACTCAATAGTAACTTTCAAAAGGGAATTGGATATATACTTGAAAAGGAACAATTTGCAGGATTATGGGGAAGAAGCAGGGGAGGGGACTAATTGGACAGCTCATTCAAAGAGCTGGCACAGGCACGATGGGCCGGATGGCCTCCTCCTGTGCTGTATGATTTTATGCTACATTGTTAAACAGGGCAGTTAAGGAGGTCAGAGCAGCAAAGGAGGGAGACTTAGTCGCAGGAGTTAAGTGAAAGAAGAGAATTGAGTTCCAAATGGTTACAAAGCATTCAGCTGATTTTTCTTTAAGTATGTGGAGATGGCATTTATATGTCATTTAAATAGAGATCCAGAACTGAGAGGTTACAACTATCAGGAAAGACTGAACAGGCTGGAGCTCTTTTCTCTAGAAAAGAGAAGGCTGACAGGTGACCTGATAGAGGTCTTAAAAATGATAGTCATAGAGTCATAAAGTTATACAGCACAGAAAGAGGCCCTTCGGCCCATCGTGTCCGCGCCGGCCATCATGCCCTGTCTATTCTAATCCCATTTTCCAGCACTTGGTCCGTAGCCTTGTATACTATGGCGTTTCAAGTGCTCATCTAAATGCTTCTTGAATGTTTTGAGGGTTCCTGCCTCTACCACCCTTTCAGGCAGTGAATTCCAGATTCCAACCACCCTCTGGATGAAAAAGTTTTTCCTCAAATCCCCTCTAAACCTCCTGCCCCTTACCTTGAAACTATGCCCCCTGGTTATTGACCCCTCTACTAAGGGGAAAAGTTCCTTTCTATCTACGCCCCTCATAATTTTGTACACCTCAATCAGGTCCCCCCTCAGCCTTCTCTGCTCTAAGGAAAACAACCCCAGCCTGTCCAGTCTCTCTTCATAGCTGAAGCGCTGCAGCCCAGGTAACATCCTGGTGAATCTCCTCTGCACCCTCTCCAATGCAATCACATCCTTCCTATAGTGTGGCGACCAGAACTGCACACAGTATTCCAGCTGTGGCCTAACTAGCGTTTTGTACAGCTCCATCATAACCTCCCTGCTCTTATATTCTATGCCTCGGCTAATGAAGGCAAGTATCCCATATGCCTTTTTAACCACCTTATCTACCTGTCCTGCTGCCTTCAGGGATCTATGTACATGCACACCAAGGTCCCTCTGACCCTCTGTCCTTCCTAGGGTCCTACCATTCATTGTGTATTCCCTTGCCTTGTTAGTCCTCCCAAAATGCATCACCTCACACTTTTCAGGGTTAAATTCCATTTGCCACTGTTCTGCCCATCTGACCAACCCGTCTATATCGTCCTGTAGCCTGAGGCTTCCCTCCTCGCTATTTACCACTCCACCAATTTTCGTGTCATCTGCGAACTTACTGATCATACCTCCTACATTCATATCTAAATCATTAATGTACACTACAAACAGCAAAGGACCCAGCACCGATCCTGCGGTAAACCACTGGACACAGGCTTCCAGTCACAAAAACAACCTTCGACCATCACCCTCTGCCTCCTGCCACTAAGCCAATTTTGGATCCAATGTGCCAAGTTGCCCTGGATCCCATGGGCTCTTACCTTCTTGACCAGTCTCCCATGTGGAACTTTGTCAAAAGCCTTACTGAAGTCCATGTAGACTACATCAACTGCACTACCCTCATCCACACACCTAGTCACCCCCTCGAAGGGGTTCGATAGGATAGATGTAGAGAAGATGTTTCCACTTGTGGGAGAGTCCAAAACTAGGGGTCATCAATAGAAGATAGTCACTAATAAATCCAATGAGGAATTCAGGAGAAACTTCTTTACCCAGAGAGTGGTGAGAATGTGGAACTCGCTACCACAAGGAGTAGTTGAGGCGAATAGCATAGATGGCTTTAAGGGGAAACTAGATAAGTACATGAGGGAGAAAGGAATAGAAGGATATGCTGATAGGGTGAGATGAAGTAGAGTGGGAGAAGGCTCATGTGGAGCATAAGCACTGGATTAGACCAGTTGGGCCGAATGGCCTGTGTCTTGTCTGTAAATTCTACGTGATTCTATGTAAATCAACTGTACTCGCAAGAAAACATATTACTGCAACAAACACACACAGGTCACAGCTTGTAAATCTGTCTGCTGGATTTGTAACAAGTATACACCTCCTATCACAGCAGCCAGTCCTCCAGATACCCTGTTCTGAGAGACGGTATAACGCAATACTCTTCAGCATTGCAACTGGCCTCCTGGGATTAGATACCAGCCTTTCTTGCTCTTAAAGCAAAACAAACGCAGCTGTTGGACAAAATACATTAGTCCGTCAAGGCCGTTGTGAAAATCATTTACAATCTGAACTTTCCTTTGAATCAAATATCCTTATCAATTTTTAATAGGGACGTTTGTACAATATTGTCATATCTTAATGTTGTACAACCCTTCAGGGCAAAAGGAGCATCAGAGACATTGGTGTATATTTTAAAAAAACACACACTTCAGAGGAAAAGGATGAATGAAGGGAGTTTAGTCTGGCTGTACTTTTAAATGACTGAGAGGACAGGAACGTTCGATGTATTCCTTGCTGCCTACAATTTACAGCACAGAAACAGGCCATTCAGTCGAACTGGTCCATGCCGATGTTTATGTTCCACACGAGCCTCCTCCCACCCTACTTCATCTCACTCTATCAGCATATCTTTCTATTCCTTCCCCCTCATGTACTTATCTAGCTGCCCCATAAATGCATCTACACTATTCACCTCAACTACTCCTTATGGTAGCAAGTTCCACATTCTCACCACTCTCTGGGTAAAGAAGTTTCTCCTGAATTCTTTATTAGATTTATTATTTACTATCTTCTATTGATGACCCCTAGTTTTGGTCTCTTCCCCCACAAGTGGAAACATCTTCGCCACATCTACCCTATCAAACCCAGGAATAACAATAAAAGCCAAAACCTCCTGCCAAAACCCGACAGGTTAAAATGAGACATGGTGGGAAAGGGATAGGGTTTGAGTGGGTAACTAACTTGCTCATTTCTCATTGCCCGCCCACCTGGTAGGGTTAAAATTGACCCCTTTGTTCTTACAAAACTGCAACATAGCTGCAATCAATGGTACTGACTCATTTTATCTTGTAAATAACATGGCCAGCTACAATACAGAAGATGTCATGGGAAGTGTGCAAAGGGCACCTGAAGGTAAATCGCAGGTTATCTCCCTATGAACCTGGAGTAATGATAACGCAGCAGTTGATGCCTCAGTGAGAGAATCATCATGCACAATTCTGACTGATTGAGTTCAGCTTGTCAGCACTAAAATGTACCTCAAAAACTGAAAACAAATTAAGCTGATTTCAAGGCTGTAATCTAATCTCTGCCTTGGTGTTTATAACACCATCTGAATCCTTTAACTAGATGAATGTCTTGTAATCATTCCCAGGTATCCACAATTTCACATAAAAACCATCTGAACACCTTGATTCAATTATTCACTTGTAATCACTTCCAAGTACCCATTAATCTCTGTGGCCTTGAAATCACGTGGTACAATTGTAGTGCACGAACATTTAATGCGTTCATATGAAAATCCCGTGTCTGTTATTTTAATGGAGGACTTAACCCATTTATTTTAACTGAGTACGATAGCAGACAAAGCAATTTCATACAAATGTGTTACGCATTCCACACTAATATTGCACCTGACCAATGTTCCCCCTAATTTTTTTTGGGTGCGCGGCCCCTTTAAGGGGCTGTGCGGCCCATTCACCAGCGTGAAACTTAACATTGGTAAAGCCAGTCCTCAGCTGTGGGACTGGCAGAGAGCCGCGCGGCTGCGCAGCTTAGAGGGAGCGTTGCGCCTGACCTATATAAGCCATCTGAGCCCCTATCTGCTAGCTGTGGTTCCATGGTAGTACTCGTGCCTTTGAGTTAGAAGGTCGTGGGTTCAAGCCACACTCCGCAGGCCTGAGCACAAAATCTAGGCTGACAACATCCTTGATGTAGTGCTGAAGACCTGTGCTCCAGAACTAGCCGCGCCTCTAGCCAAGCTGTTCCAGCACAACTACAACACTGGCATCTACCCAACCGTGTGGAAAGTTGCCCAGGTACCTCCTGTCCACAAAAAGGAGGGCAGATCCAACTCGGCTAATTACATCCCCATCAGCCTACTCACCCTCTGGGGAGGGACATGAATTTCCTTGGGGCTTCTGCTGCTTTGTGCAAATTGGCTACCACATTTGCCTATAAAACAACCGTGACTGTACTTCATTGGTTGTGAAGCACTTTGGGACATCCTGAGGATGTGGAAGGTGCCATATAAATGTAAGTTTATTCTTTTTTATAATAATTAATATTCATAGAGACCACAATGGGACAAGCTCACGAATGTCTCTTTTTCCTACGATTTTGTGTTTGAGATCCAGCTCTTGGTAAATCACAAGGCGACACCACAAACTGCCCCTTTACTATTTTGAAGAAGAGCTGGGGAGTTCTCCCCGGTGTCCTGGTCAATATTTATCCCTCAACCAACGTCACTAAAACAGATTATCTGGTTATTATCTCAGTGCTGTTCCTGGGACTTTGCTGTGCGCAAATTGGCTGCTGCGTTTGCTACATTACAACAGCGATTACACGACAAAAAAAAAGTACTTAATTGGCTGTAAAGTGCTTTGGGACCTCCTGAGGTTGTGAAAGGTGCTATATTGCTATATAAATGCAAGTTCTTTCTTTCCAGTATATGCCTTTTGGGACTCTAGAATTATAGGCAACGTACGACTAACTCCTATGTTACAACGCCATCAATTGTTACTTTCACCAGCACCAGCGTTTTATTAAGATTAACACTGAACTACATGAAAGCGAGGTCGCATTCAACCCCAGAATGGAAGGCGAGTTATTTTGTGTCTATATATTTAGTGGTATAGTTTCATCCCTACATCAAGAAATACAATTACTTATGTTTTAAGTCCACAAATGCAAGATTAGTAATGCATGGGACACGAAAAATTATTCACGTTCATTAATCACGGCCAAAGTAACCAGAAGGGATTCTCTCCTTTACTCTAGACTAGTTGGTAAGCTGGCAGGTTTTATATGATCACCACTAGCGTTTTTTGGTGTCACTTCTAAATTGATATACCTACCTAAATTCGAGGGTGACAACAAGCGTGATCAGATTACTGAATCGATCAAGGGACACCATCAAATTGACTGAAGACCAAAATGTTTTCTTTGAAAATGAGAGGGCTGCTATCATTCACTGCAATTTTTATCAGCAGGCCAGTTCCCCATCTTGAAAGCAGCAGCAACCCGCACCATATAAAATAAGCATTGCATGCAGTCAAGATCTAGTTATTTTGTCTGTAATACAATTCCACTTGTACAGACTAGCTGCCGAGCTCCTTTTGTTCCGTGTTCAAAGGGGCCCCAAACAATCTGTCAGTCTCCTAGGTAGGCTGAGGTATGTTAGAATAATGTGTTGTGGAGACGTCAAGCATAGAGCAATGGAAAAGGCTGAAGACCCCTATGTCAAAAGAGCACCTTTGCACAGAATGCTCCTGGAATCAGGTTCTACTTGGTCCAGTAAGGTTGGAGAGTGTAACAGGGCAAGTCACACAACAACTCACTCCTGTTCCTCAATGCTATTAAAAGGAATATTCTTTTCAGTGAATGTATGAAAGGTCTAAATCCATTGAATTCCTGTCAGGTATGAAAACAGCATAGTCAACCGATTGGCTATTTTTGTTTTTGCGGGTGTCAAACTACTTTTAAAATGTCAGCTTACAAAATAAAGCTGAGTTTGAAGCTAATCCTTCAACAAAGTATACATAAAAAAGAAGTAACTATCTAGCCAGATTTGTAACTACACAACTTTGTCACACGCAGTTCACAAAACTGCTTGGAGATACAAGCAAAGTGGGAAGGCACTTTATATACTTGAGGCTTTCTTCAAAGTTTTTAAGATGATTAAAGGAGTTGATAGGGTAGATAGAGAGAAACTATTTCCTCTGGTGGGGGAGGCCAGAACAAGGGGGCATCACCTTAAAATTAGAGCTAGGCCGTTCAAGGGTGATGTCAGGAAGCACTTCTTCACACAAAGGCTAGTGGAAATCTGGAACACTCTCCCAAAAAGCTGTTGAGGCTGGGTCAATTGAAAATTTCAAAACTGAGATTGATAGATTTCTGTTAGCCAAGGGTATTAAAGGTTACAGAACCAAGGTGGGTAGATGGCATTTAGATACAGATCAGCCATGGTCTAATTGAATGTCTGAACAGGGTTGAGGGGCTGAATGTCTTACTCCTGTTCCTTTGTTCGTATATTCCTTCCTATTTTCCTATATACTCGCGCTGTTTATAAATTAAGAGTAATGGGGGTGGATTTTTGTTTATAAAGCCTGGGCACAGCAAAGCGGGAAATCGATTGCGGGAAGGATCGAGTGCCCATAACGGAGCCGACCCCTGATTTTCCTCTCTGTGCTCCACCCAGGTGATGCCTTATGTCCAGGTACTAAAGATGAAAATCTGTCCCGTCCTGTCTAATCCAGCCTGTCACTTGTGCACTGTGCAAGCAATAAAGTCGTGAAAATGGACTGAAGCAGCTCCCGCAATGGAAAAATAAAGACTTGCATTTATATAGCACTTCTCACGACCTCAGGACATCCCAAAGCGCTTTACAGCCAATGCAGTACTTTTTAAATTGTAGTCACTGTTCTAATGTAGGAAATGCGGCAGCCAATTTGCGCACAGCAAGGTCCCACATACAGCAATGAGGTAACTGACCAGATAATCTAATTTAGTGATGTTGTTTGAGGGATAAATATTAGCCAAGACACCGGGGATAACTCCCCTGTTCCTCTTCGAAATAGTGCCATGGGATCTTTTACATCCACCTGAGAGGCCAGGTTGGTTTAATGTCTCATCCAAAAGATGGCACTTCTGTCAGTGTAGCACTCCCTCAGTACTACACTGGAGTGTCAGCCTAGATTTGGTACTCAAGTCTCTAGAGTGGGACTTGAACCCACGACCATCTCACTCAGAGGCAAGAGTACTACCAACCAGGCCACAGCTAACACCAAATCGACACCAATTTGATCCCCAGTCTGCACTGAGTTTGCTGATCTGAGCCATGGCAGAAGCTGCAACCTTACAATATGGGCCTGCGTTGGAAAGAAGGAGGGACCAGCCAGGCTTCCCAATTTCTGATCGCTAACTAGTGAGCATCGGGCGAGGAAAGGTTCGGGCTTGGACGTGATGCTCCCCGCGAATGAATAGCCAGATAACACTCACTGATCAGGTACGCACGTGGAGTAAGGTGCTAGAGGGCTTGCTCTGCCTGTCGGTCGGTCCCGCAGCGTGAGCCAACACCTTCAGAAGACAAGGGAAGATGTTCTGGCTTCTGAGGTGGACGTAAAAGATCCCATGGCTCTATTTTGAAGAAGTGCAGGGGTGTTCTCCCCAGTCTCCTGGCCAACATTTATCCCTCAAACAACATCACTAAAACAGATTATCTGGCCATTATCTCAGTGCTGTTTGTAGGATCTTGCTTTGCGCAAATTGACCGCTGCGATTCGATACAATACAACACTGACTACACTTCAAAAAAAGCACTTCATTGGCTGTGAAACGCTTTGGGACTTCTTGAGGTCATGTAAGGCACTAAATAAATGCAAGTGCTTTCTCTCTTTACAGTATGTGCCATTTGGGATGCTAGAACTCTAACAGGGGGAGAAAAAAGAACGTGGACTAGGGTCAGCACTACTGCTCCTTTTGATGCCAATATTTAAACTGGTGACAATCCAATCAGAAGCCGCGCTGGATCTAAGAGCTTGGACATTACAATTGAACCAGAGTAATCTTGTTTTCATCTCAAAGGTATGATTGTTTTCCACTGCTCTATTTTGATTCAAGCCCTATTTTTTATGTTTGCAAGCTACGGCAAGTTACATGAAATGCCATCGATGGAGTTAAATTATAACTAGAAGTGCATGTAATGAAAGCCACCAGATCAAAACAAAACTCAGAGAGACTGTCGAAAGGAAACACCTGCTTTCCTATCTTGTAGACGGCAGGCGGTCGGTCTCCGATTTAGGTTGTTTTTTCTCGTTGTGTCAGCTACACCCTTGTCTGAAATGGTTTGGCATTTTGTACGCTGTCAGCTCTTTGATGTGTCCCATCCCAGCACATGGACACTGCCCGACACCCTACACAGTCGGGGCATTCATCAGCCAGACCTTGCCAGGATATTATGGCTGGACGTCTCTAACTGCAGAATGTCAGGGACACTAGATGGCAGCAATGTACCAACCTGTGGATATACAGGCCTCGGCTCCCCTCCCCCGCCCCTCTCCCTAGCTCTTTATAGGTACGTAGAACTAGAAGAGGAACAGCTGATCCGAGCTTGACCAGCCCACCACAGCTTAGCTCACGTAGATTCCGATCCACAATAACGTTCCCAGTTTGTGTATAGATTCTTGCTGATTTGGGTGTTCCTTATTGTTCATTCCTAGCACTGGTGTCATGAACAGTGGATACAAGGTGGTGGGGGGGGTGGGGGGGGTGGATTGTTATATAAAATCTATAAACTTAAATCAGCAGCTTTTCATGAGTTTCTGACAAATTTATAAGACTTGGGAGACCTAATAACCATTAAGGAGAAAGAAAAATATCTTTCTGTGGTCAAAAATGTTGCATAAAATCATCTCTTCACTTCATCACACTCTAATCTGGTGCTGAAGGCTAAAAGCCAGTAATCACAGACAAGGTAAATCAGTGCTACTTAGCAGTTACTGCATGTGCAGCTTTTAAAAGTGCTCCATTCTTTTTCAAAGTGGACTCTTTTTTTCCATCCAGTTCAACAGTTCGTGGCTCACTGGAGCACTCTCACCTCTGGGCCAGAAGGTTGTGGTGTCAAGTCCCACTCCTGTGACTTGGGCACAAAATCTAGGCTGACACGCCCAGTGCTGTACTGAGGGAGTGCTGCACTGTCAGAGGTGTCGTCTTTCAGATGAGACATTAAACCAGGGCCGTGAACGTAAAGTATCCCAAAGCACTGGTATTATCGTCGCGACCGGCATATCTCAGGGTAGCTTTATGTGCCGTTTCTATTTTAAAACTAAATTTATAAAAAAAACATGCTGCTTATATTTAAATGGAAATCCTAATAAAAGAAATGGCGCTGAGAGACATTGGTGTGTTTTTGCACCAGCTTGTCCCACTGGATCCTAATAGTTTCACATTCAATTTAAACACAAATCCTAATAATGGACGAGATACATTCTGTACTGGTTGAAAATTAACTTTCCACAAGAAGAAGAACAACTTGCATTTAAATAGCACCTTTAACCTCGGAAAATGTCCCAAGGTGCTTCACAGGAGCATTAGCAGACAGAATTTCAAAGTCAAAGAAGGAGATATCAGGACAGATGACCAAAAGCTTGGTCAAAGAGGTAGGTTTTAAGTAGGGTCCTAAAGGAGGAGAGGCGTAGAAATTTAGGCAGGGAATTCCAAAGCTTTGGGCCTAGGCAGCTGCAGGCACGGGGGCGTCAATGATGGGGCGAAGGATGCACAAGAGGCCAGAATGTATATCAGATGGACTGAAATCTGTAATTAAAGGTCACTCCACTGGCAGGAACTGAGTGGCTGGCTAGGCCATTTTGGAGGGCAGTTAAGAGTCAACCACATTGGTGTGGGACTGGAGTCACATATAGATCAAACCAGGTAAGAACAGCAGGTTTCCTTCCCTAAAGGGCATTACTGAGCCAGTTGGGTTTTTACAACAATCTGACAGCTTCATGGTCACTTTACGGATACCATTGTTTTATTCTAGTTTTATTTAAAAGTTTTTTTAATTAATAAACTGAATTCAAATTCACAAACTGTCATGGTGGGATTTTAACTCGTGTCTCTGGATTACTAGTCCAGTAACATAACCACTATGCTCCCATACCCTTGAACAAATAAATGCTTATAGCCTGTGAAAACAAGTTAAAATCCAAAAACAAATTCCCAATATTAGCCGACCCTTGCTGCTTTGGTCAAATAAGCCTGATTTATTAGATTTGCTCTCGAGAAAAAATGTTAAACTGTGGGAGTAGAACTGGGGGCACAGGTTCAAACAATAGAAGGGTACTTTTAGGACAAATTCTTCATAGAATCAAACAGAACAGAAGAAGGCCATTCAGCCAATCGTGCCTGTGCTGAACTATCCAATTAGTCCCATTCACCTGCTTTTACCCCACAGCCCTGCAATATTTTTCCTCTTGAATTATATATCCAATTCCCTTTTGAAAGTAATGATTGCATTTGCTTCTGCCACCCTTTCAGGCAGTAAATTCTAGATCATAACATCTAGGGACGTAAAAAAATTATTTTCATTTCCTCCCTGGTTCCTTTGCCAATTATCTTAAATCTGTGTCCTCTGGTTACCGACCCCACTAAAAGAGGAAACACTTTCTCCTTAATTACTCTATCTAAACCCTTCATAATTTTGAATACCTCTATTATTTCTCCCTTTAACCTTCTTCCATTTTTCTTCACACAAAGGGGATAATCGTCACCTTCACTAACTGGTGGAGCGAATCGCACCCCTGTTCTAGAACCTGCCTGATTTTCATTTCCATTGGATAATGGTCTCTGTCACTTTACCGTTTGAGTGGTGACGATGAAAATAGCCCCTAAAGGCTAATCAACTTGTGGAATAAACTTCCAGATAGAGTAGCAGTCCTTTAAGGAACAATCGGAAGCTACAATGGAGGGGGAGATGTTAGGATCTCTATGAATTATTACCCTGTGATCTTTTGAAAAATGGAATAACCAATAAAGGTTGTGCAGTAGTTATATTGTCCAAATGCTGGGGCAACAGAGGGTGACTATTTAAAATGGAGGACTACTTAATATAGTTAACTTGGGCTACAGTATGCGCAAGCTTGATAAATAGTATACTAAATAAAAAAATATACTATGAATTCCGATGTGCATTAACTATCCCCCTACCATTTAGCAGTACTAAGAAATATGTTATGCAGTGTAATCCGGTCTCTATCTAGAAAATTAAACAACTTCCTTAACATAGGAACATAGGAATTACTAGACGAGAAAAGACAAAGGTCCATCTAGTTCGCTTTCTACCACCCTGGTAGTCGCATGATACAACGATAAGGGAGTTGTTGACCAATCATTGCAATCAATCTCTATCAATTAGTCTACAAGATACCCAGACATGACAGAAGGATAACTGTGGTGGAGAACTTTGAGAACCGTAGGTCCAAGTCATCTGTTCCTCCCGAGCATGCTACACTTACCACATGTCATGTCTCATATTTTAAAAAGCAGATAAAGTGCCCAAGCCTTCCCCCGTGATCTAGGTGTGGAAAACTCAGACCCTTCTTCTTCATAACTGGGCTATGATTTCAGCGGCAATCAACACACAGAGGAAATCTCCCCTCAAGGTTAGCTACTCATGGACATGGCTGGAGTAAAGCAAGTCTAAATGACAAACGCAAGAGGGTCATTAAAGAAAGTTAATGTCCACATTTGGGTTGTAAAAATCCTGAAAGTGCGACAAAACTGCACCAATATCATAAAACAGAGCACATGATTCTGATATCTGGTCTGTATGGGAAGGTTGGTCCTGATTTATCAGCTGCCACTACACAGTCTACAACAGACAACACAGGATCTCTTACTCACAATGGCAGTGAGTCAAGTTGGAGAGGTGAAAAGTAAAGGACAATTAAAACATTTCTTGAGGACTATTTATCTAATTCGTTGACCCGACTGCACTTAACTTTGCTGGAAATTCTGTGTCTCTACTACCACTCCGGGATTAGATTTTCTGCAAATTGTGCAAAATGTATATGTTGTGTTCTCTTGCCATGAAACTGTCAATGTGTCATATAGACCCGGGAAGATTAATACCTGAATAACACAGGCACTTTCATTTTCACTCAGGGCATATCAGAGAACAGTGAGGAGATACTGGTTACATGGTGAGCACCAGAGAGAAAAGACAGATCGTAGATGGAGTGGGAAAACAACGACAAGGGGAAGGGGAGAAAGAGGATCTTGGACAGAGTGGAAACAAAGTCAACAGAATCACCGTGCACCAAGGCTTTCTGCTCACTTGTCTTGGGCTGAAAAATGACCTCTCTCTGAATGGTTACACTATTCTTGATCTTTAATCATGTTTATCATCATCTTGAATCAGAAAAAGCCCAGGAAGAAGAAAATGGTGTTCATAGGATGCACCATGTCAGGATGGGACATGCCTAATGGGCCAGCTGGTCCTTTCTTGTACATTCCTGCGTTCGTATGTTAGGAAGAGTTGAAAAAGGAGAGCCAGGGCAAAAAAAAGCAGAGTAACATTAGGCAGGTAGGATCGTTACACAGACCATGGACTCGATTCGAAATAGTTGATGCAGGTGAACATGACATTTTAAACCTCGGTTCTACTATCGTTATTGGAAGAGAAGAGTCCCAGACAAAGGTAAGTCTTGAATTATTTTTGCGAGCCTCGGAGGAGCAGGACTAGTAAGATAGACCCCCGATACAAAAATTGGCTGTGTGGTTGATAGTGAGGAGGAAAGCTGAAGACTGCAGGAAGATATCATAGAATTACATCGAATTTACAGCACAGAAACAGGCCGTTTGGCCCAACAGGTCTATGCCGATGTTTATGCTCCACGCAAGTCTCCTCCCACCTCTCTTCCTCTAATCCTATCAGCATAACCTTCTATTCCTTTCTCCCTCATGTGTTTATCTACATGCTGCCCCTCGCTGACATCAGCGGAAAGCACAACATCAGGTTCCACATGTACGCTGATGACACCCAGTTCTACCTCACCACCACCTCTCTCGACCCCTCCATATCTCTAAATTGTCACACTGCTTGTCCAACATCCAGTGCTAGATGAGCAGAAATTTCCTCCAACTAAATATTGGGAAGACTGAAGCCATTGTCTTCAGTCCCCACCACAAACTCTGTTCCCTGGCCACTGACTCCATCCCTCTCCCTGGAAACTGTCTTAGGCTGAACGAGACTGTTCACAACTTTGGTGTTGTTTTAAATCCCGAGATGAGTTTCCAACCACATACCCGCGTCATAACTAAGACCGCCTACTTCTATATCGATGGACTGGTCAGGTGGGCAGAAAAGTGGCAAATGGAATTCAATCTGGAGAAGTGTGAGGTAATACATTTGGGGAGGGCTAACAAGACAAGGGAATACACAATAAATGGTAGGATACTGAGAAGTGTAGAGGAACAGAGGGACCTTGGAGTGTATGTCCACAGATCCCTGAAGGTAGCGGGAGCGCTAGATAAGGTGGTTAGGAAGGCATACGGAATACTTTCCTTTATTAGCCGAGGCAGTGAATATAATAACAGGGAGGTTATGCTTCAACTGTATAAAACACTAGTTAGGCCACAGCTAGAGTACTGCGCACAGTTCTGGTCACCACATTACAGGAAAGATGTGATTGCACTAGAGAGGGTACAGAGGAGATTTATGAGGATGTTGCCAGGACTGGAAAATTTTAGCTATGAGGAAAGATTGGATAGGCTGGGGTTGAGGCTGAGGGGAGACTTAATTAGGTGTATAAAATTATGAGGGGCCTAGACAGAGTGGATAGGATGGACCTATTTCCCTTAGCAGAGAGGTCAATAACTAGGGGGCACAGATTTAAAGTAATTGGTAGAAGGATTAGAGGGGAGCTGAGGAGAATTTCATCCAGAAGGTGGTGGGGGTCTGGAACTCACTGCCTGAAAGGGTGGTAGAGGCAGAAACCCTCATCACATTTAAAAAGTACTTGGATATGTACTTGAAGTGCCGTAACCTACAAGGCTACGGACCAAGTGCTGGAAAGTGGGATTAGGCTGGATAGCTCTTTTCCAGCTGGCACAGACACAATGGGCCAAATGGCCTCCTTCTGTGCTGTAAATTTCTATGATTCTATGTTCATGCACTTTCCAGCAGAGTCGCTAGATGGCAATCAGGTGCGGGAATCCTGACTGCTTCTCACCTCCCGATCTCAGGAATGCCATTGCCAATTGTAGGACTCCAACTGCATTACAACAGTGACTACAATTCAAAATAGTACTTCATCGGCTGTTAAGCGGTTTGGGACATCCTGAGGTCATGAAAGGCGCTATATAAATGCAAGTTTTCTTTCTTTCTTTAACTGTACGCCAGGTAAAATCGACGATTTCCACACAAACTGAAGCCGAACTCAGGATCTCTTGACGTGCTTCTCTTCAAGCCAGACCGTGCGGTGACATTATTTTTTGATACATTATTTTGTGCTCATTAAGACTGGGGTTGTCGGTCCATGGAATTGGGCCAATTTTCCCCTCTGGGTGACCGAGGCTCTGAAATTCCGTGGAAGGTCTTCCGATTCATCTCCAGCGACGGGACTATTGGAACCTTGGTTACACTGTGGGCTCTGGCTGCTCCATAGGGTTCTGCCCTCCTCACCCCACCACCAGTGGGGGAGGGGGGGACCAGTGGAGCCCCCGCAGAATTTCTGGGCCGCAGTGTCAGCACCAAGTGGCTTCAACTCAGATCTCCTGATGGCTTCTCCAGTGAGTGAGAGGGCCGAGCCACACAGGTCTGCTGCGTGCTGCATCAGTTCAGCTGGAGCCACAGTAGGGCCTCAACACCCCTGGGTCAGGAAGGAGAAAATCAGCCATGGCTTCAGCCGCCCCCCCGCCCCCCCCAGAAAAAGAAAAAGAGAAAAATCACTCCCCGCCCTGATGGAATATTCTCCCCCAAAAGGCTGAGGATGCTGGGCCAATTGAAATTTTCCAGTCTGAGATCGACAGATTTTTGTTAGGTAAGGGCATCAAGGGATATGGATCAAAGGCGGAGTTTTTTAAAATTCGTTCATGGGATGTGCTGGCAAGGCAAGGTTGAGGTACAGATCATCCATGATCTAATTGAATAGGTTCGAGGGGCTGAATGGCCTACTCCTGCAATTTTACGAACCTTGGCGGGTCCGTGGCGGGCGACGTCGGTGGCAGGTCCCGACCCCACTGCTGTCTCCATCCCGGTCTCTGAAATGAATTTACCGTGATTGGGCTTGTTAAGCCTGCCCAGCGCGTTTCCCGGCCAATTAGAGGAAGCGGGTCTGGTGACATCATTTGAAGACGCATCATCAGCCGGTTTCCTTAAAGGGACCATGGCCAAATTTATTTTGACATTTGTGCTGTCAGTGTTCTACAGTATTGAGGTGCTGCAAACACTGACAAGCACTGCACAGAGGTGCAGGGCTGCACCCAGGTTCTACCATGACTTCCTCCATATGCTTATGGAGGGAGTCACAGCATGCAGGGAGGTTCTCTTCCCTTCCCATGGGCGGAAGAGACCTCCCCAGGAGATCAACACAGCCTGGTTGCACATTGCAGACCAACAAGCAGGGATGTGGTCAGAAGGACCTGGGTGCAGTGCCGCAAACATTTCAATGATCTTAGTAGATCACGAAATGTTAGTACAAAGTCACACTCAACCTCATCCTGCTGTGCCACTCATCACATTCCCATCACTTTGCCTTCCCTATCGTACTCCTGCACATCTTTATTCACACCAACTTACCTTGCACCTCCACCCATCCTCCTCTATCTATATTATCATATCTCCATCTCACTAGCCACCACTCACACTCACCCTCATCCTAGTGCAATCATACCAACTAACAACACACAAGGGTAGGCACTTGGGGGTTTTATGCAATGTTAATGTGGTGTCAAACACTGAAACCATTTTCAACACTTTGCATTCTTGGACAGATTTGTGTGCACCTTTGGAAGTGGCTTAGTGAGTTGCAGTGAATGGTGAGACATAACGGTACCCCCCGCAATGGTAATGAATATGAAAGAAATGGCTTGGGCATTGTAGGGATGGTTTATGGTGTTGGTGTGGGCTGGTGCCAACCTGGTGCATCATGTGGCAGCCAGGGTGTACAGCGTCAAGTGAAGTAAATCTGGCCAATGTGGTTGAGTGCTGATGCCCTCTGTCCTGTGGAGCATCAGTTGCTTGTGGAGAAGGTTGGTGCTGTTGTTGGTGCTGCTGGTGTTCCTGGTGATTCTGGTGTTGGGGCTGATTGTGGTGGGATTCTGAGGACCAAGGTGAGAGAGTATAAAGGACACCCATGCTGATGGAATAGATCGCAGGTGAAGTAGAGATGTCAGAAGCGATCTGTCAATGGTGGGAGAGGTAATGAGGTCAGACTGGATGGAGACTTGCGTAAAGACTTGCAGCATCCTGAATCTGTAGTGGAAATGCAGTTTAGAGAAGCTAGTGGTTAAGGGAACATGTCTCAATCATCTGGGAGCTTTGACTTGACATTTGAAGCTGTCAACTCATCAGCTGATTCAATGGCCCGTGACCTCCCGCCTCAGCTTCACAGACAAGGTCTAGGCACAGCAGCAAACCAGTGGGCAACTTGTCAAATCCAAAAAGCTGGGAAAAAACCATTGACAAGTGGTTGCAAACAAGCCACTAATGATTTTAATTGCCTCCCCTGCCGCTGTGTGTCGGGTCTGCTCAGCGCTGAGAGACTCGACATTTGGTAAAGGCGAGTGGTGGCGGGTTCACAGTGGGGTCTCGAACTGCTGGGGGAGAAACACTTTCCCACCCAACCCGCCACCGATCGCGCCCGCTGATCCCTCCCCCGCAAAATCCAGCCCTATGTTCCCATTGCCGCCTACCCCACCCCACCACCCACCGACCCGACCGGATGCAGGGTAATGCTCACGCGACTCTCTCCATGACCATATGGTTTCATCTCAAACTTAAAAGCATGTTCCTGCTGCAGTGATGTGACATTTCCCCATTTTCTGCAGCAGCCATCCTTCGGAGTGCTTTGGAGTGTGGATAGTTAATTGGCCTGTGTCCACTAAAAACTAGTTCAAGGAAGTCCAAACTTGTTTCCCCACCCGGGAGCTTAAAAGGCAGCGAAGACAGAAGCCTTTCATCCTGGCCTATAATTGAACCCAGGAAGGTTCCAGAGGCAAGAGGAACCCACTGCACCATTCAACTCCCACATGCAGAGGAGATTAGAGATAAAATAGGAAGAAGGCACTGCAACTGTAGCTCCAGTGTGTGAATGTAAGCATTGCAAAGCGCTTTACTGCCAATGAAGTAGTTTTGAAGTGTAGTCACTGTTGTAATGTAGGAAACGCGGCAGCCAATTTGCACACAGCAAGATCCCACAAACAGCAATGAGATAATGACCTGATAATCTGTTTTTTTGTAATGTTGGTTGAGGGATAAACATTGGCCAGGACACCGGGGATAACTCCACCACTCTTCTTTACCATGGGATCTTTTATGTCCACCTGAGAGGGCAGAGGGGGCCTCGGTTTAATGTCTCATCCGAAAGACTGCACCTCCGACAGTGCAGCACTCCCTCAGTGTCATCCTAGATTTTCTGCTCAAGTCTCCGGAGTGGGACTCTGAACCCACAAACCTTTGACTCAGAGGCGAGAGTGCTTCCACTGAGCCACGGATTTAATCACTTATGTTTAAAACTGGTAGTTAAGGTGCTAAGCTTCCGATATTAGCGAAGAAACCCCACATACAAATTCACAAACCAAGGCTTTCATATTTTAGGACTTCACTGTTAGAATTGTACGCGCATAAATGCAGCGAATGAGACTCCTTTTGATAAAATAAATAAAGAGGCAGAATATGTGTAAGGATTAAAGTGTAAATTCTCTCAGCCCTTTTCCTGCATCTTTTGTTCAAGGTAAAAAAGAATTAGACATCTCTTGAAGAGAAAATGTCTCCATAATTATCATCCATTTCCATTTGCTGGAACACTCGATTATAATTTCCTCTTTGGGGATGCAGTCCTTAATTATGCAGTTGTCTACTCATTTTGAATAACTGGAAGATGGTGCTGGGTGAAGCACTGAGGAAAACAGAAGTGCAATTGCTATTGCAGCTTGATAATCACTTTAAATGGATGCTTGGCCCAAATAGGAACAAAAATTAATCTAACTGTATAGGAAACAAAACAGAAGAATTTTTTTTTTCCGATAGCACAGCAAATAGGCTGGAAACAGCAATGAGAATGGCACACAATTGGAGGCCTGTTTAGTCTCTGAAGGGAAACAGCAATGGGTTTTGTCATCTCATGTTGAATATATTGAAGGAGGCAATACCAAATGCCATGAAGTGCTCACAGCAATTTGTTAGCAAAGTTCTTTGATGCATTACCATTAGTCAGGCTGAGTCTCAGCCCGACATCACAAGGGCAGCTGCATCAGATTTCTAGACTTCAATGCTTGTGTAAAGAACAATGTCCCAGCAGGTCGCCTATGTCAGAGGGGCAGATTCAGCTCATCAATTTGGGATTTGGAACCTGCAATGACTTCTAATCTGGCTCTAACCCCCAAATTGAAGATTGAGGCCGATGGCGATGGTCTCAAGGATAGATCAATGTCGATAGTAATAAAGAGTCAAGATCAAAAAAAAAAATAGACTGCTGGGGGGCAGTAAAAGTTCTGTCAAAGCTTCCTTGGCCAATGTGGCTTCATTTCATGAATTTTTCAAGCCACGACTGAAATTTTACAATATCAGCTGTAATCATTTTATTACATGACAGCTGAAAGTGAGACAATCTTTGGCATGATTATATTTGATTTCTTGTACATTTGACCACATGTAGCTGAAATCGAAAACAAAAGATTTTTGTTCTTGTTTACTGAAAACTGCTGAATCTCCCTTCAATACAAAAATAGATTCATGTGATGGCACCGGTAGCCGAATAACCTTTGGTCGGTGCATAACAATGAAGATGTTTTACTTTGAATCAAAACTCACAGCAACAAATTAGCAATTTTCACGAGCCAGCCCCTTTAAATCCTCCATTTTTTTTGAAATTGCCAATAACATTCAAATTAAATTTAAGATTTATGGTATCATTAATTGATACAATGGCTCAGTGGAAGCAGTCCCACCTCTGAGTCAGAAGGTTGTCGGTTCAAGTGGGTTATTCTTATTAGAGCAGAGAAGGTTGAGGGGAGATTTAATAGAGGTGTTCAAAATCATGAAGAGTTTTGATAGAGTAAATTAGGAGAAACTGTTACCAGTGGCAGAAGGGTCGGTAACCAGAGGACACAGATTTATGGTAATTGGGAAAAGAACCAGAGGCGAGATGATTTTTTTTTTTAGGCAGCGAATTGCGATGATTTGGAAGGCACTGCCTGAAAGGGTGGTGGAAACAGATTCGAAAGGGAATCAGATAAATACTTGAAGGGATAAATTTGCAGGATGATATGGAAAGAGCAGGGGAATGGGACCTAATTGGATAGCTCTTTCAAAGAATGGCCTCCTCCTGTGCTGTATGATTCTATGATTCTAAGGGGGAAAAATTTGGTTGATTTGCGCCTCCCATTAACGCCCTAAGAGGGCGCTAACAGGGCGCAAAGCAACTAGCACCTGGGCGCGGTGCCGCTAACGCCTCCCGCAAAATTCAGCGGGAGATTAGCGGCGGCGGTTACCGTTAGCGCCCTGCGGCGCTGCGCCTCCGGCGATGACGTCATCACTGTGCGCAGCGCCCCGCTCGCGCCCCGGCCGCGATCTTCGGTAGTGCCCCCTGACTTACCGCTGGACGCTATGTCCAACAGAGTCAAGGGGGCCTACCTGCGGCCAGGGCGGCGCTAATTAAAGGCGAGGTGCCGGGCGGCCATTTTTGTTGCTGGCTGCCTGCCCCCGTTGCCGTCCCCGGCCTCCTGTGCAGCCCCCCCCGCGGAGTGCCGGCTGCGCTCCGTGAGTGCTGGGCTCTTTTGCCGGCACTCCGATCCCTGGTTGCCCAGATGGGCCCCGGGGCACGATGCGCTCGGCCCCTCCCCTTTAAGAAGGGGAGGAAGGGCTGCAGCACTGCGGCGCGATGTGCCGCAGCGCGTGGCGCTGCTGCACGTAGCGCCGCGATATTCACTCGCAGCGCCCCAAGAGGGAGGCAGGGCGCTTCCAGTAGCGTCCTGCCTCCGTCTTGGGGTGCTACCAGTGAATTTCGGGCATGGGGGCGCTAACTTTTTCGGGGTGCTAAAAGTAGCGCCCCGGCGAAGTTAGCGCCCCAAAGGGGGTGTGACCCAATTTTGCCCCCTAAGATTTTAAGTCCCACTCCAGAGACTTGACAACAAAAATCTAGGCTGATACTCCAGAGCCGTGCTGAGGGAATGCTGCACTTTTGGAGGTGCTGTCTTTGGGAAGAGACGATAAACCGAGCCCTCTCTGACAATGTTCCCTCTAATTTTTTTCGTCGCAGTCCCTTTAACTGGCTGCGCGGCTCATTCAAATTTCCGCGCGTGCGAGGTTTCTTCCATGTAAAAGCCGGTAGGGATCTGCGCGGAACCTTTAGATGTGCAGCTTAGTGGGAACATTGCCCTCTACTCTCTCAGGTGGACGTAAAAGATCCCAAGGCACTATTTCGCAGAAGAGCAGGGGAGTTATCCTCGGTGTCATGGCCAATATTTATCCCTCAACCATCATCGCTAAAACAGATTATCTGGTCATTATCACATTGCTGTTTGAGGGACCTTGCTGTGCGCAAATTGACTGCCACGTTTCCTACGTTACAACAGTGACTCCAAAAGTACTTCATTGACTGTAAAGTGCTTTGGGATGTCCTGAGGTCGTGAAAGATGCTATAGAAATGCAAGTCTTTCTTTCTTTCTTTCTATCGTCTGTAACAGGAATTTTAAAGGAGCATCATCCTCATGAAATAAAAATGCTGGGAAAACCTTTTTTTTGTTTGGATGTGGACAGGAGTTGGAAAGGTCACACGATGTGATTTGGGAGATTCATGTGCTCCTGTTGTATGTTCGATAAAGGCCTTTTCATGAGGACAGCGCCCCTTTAAACGGGGCAGATCTCAAATTTGTGCGATTGTGTAAAACAGATGATCGCAAGTCGGCAGCCCACTTTACATCTCTCCTGGATTTTATTTCCACTGACTTTAATTGGGAGAGATGTAAAATGGGCTGCTAACTCGCTATCGCCTGTTTTAACCTAACGCGCAGAGTCAAGATCTAACCCAACATGTCTAAAGCACAGATTGATTACTCCTCAGTAATACCTCTCTTTCTGCCTTCTGAAACTTGTAGTGCTATAGGCCCAGAGTCATATTACTGTAAAACAGTGACAGTAATGGTGGATGTGGGCCCAGAAATTCCAAGGGGTGGCTTCTTTTGGGGGATGGATCCTGGGCCGGGCCGAACTTCTGAATGGCCAATAGCTGTGCCCCATATCCCAAGAGCGGGGCATTTAGATACTGCGGGCAGGCACCCATGCCATTAACGGTGTTGCTGGAGCGCTGGGCTCAGGTGGCGGGGGGAGGCATTTTGCTGCAGCACCTTGCTGGAGCGTAAGTGGGCCCACAATCCTAGCCCAAAAGGTTGATGGTTTCCTATTAGGCCAATTTCCCAAAAGGAATCAAGTGCCCTGTAATCAAATATCTTCGGGAAACCAGCCTTTTACATTTTTCATACTCCCTGAGGCCCTTAGCAACACAGGAGATCAGGGCCACACAGGAGTCCTTTCTGCCCAGTTTTGCTTAGATGCAAATGAGAGGATTCGCATCTAATCACGTATTTCCCTTATTTGCATGTTGTTGTAATATGGCCGGCAGGATTGTGCCCCCATCCCCACGTCAACTGATGGGCAGTAAAAGGGTCCTGGCATAATTGGATCCTGACCCAAATTCCTCCCTCGCCGGGCCACATAACAGAATTTCTCTGTCCCCAGGCTCCTAGAATTTCGATGCCAAGAAATCTGAGGTTAAAACTCCAACCAGAAAATTCCCAAAATAGGAAACTGTATGTAACTTGGGATTGTGTTCAAGGATGTAATGCACTCAAATGGTTCAGACGAACCTTACTAATGGCTCCAAAATAACGGCGAGTTTAATACGCACGCCGTTATTAATGTGGAAATTGTCCAGCAACGTGTGCCGCGGAAGAGATACCCCGTGAATTGAGAATCACCACAAGTTGCTGGACGATTTGCGCCGCTCCGCTGTTAGCCTCACAAAAATGGCTGCTCGCCCTTAACCTTCCCATGAGTTTTATGGAATTGCTGCATTTGTGCATTAATTGCCCATTAAACTCACCGCAGAATGTTAGGGCTAGTACTTAACAGTGTAAATATCTTTTTAATGAGGAGATTTATGTTCTTGCAATACCCATTTAATCTGTGGAGTCCCACTCCTCCAGGTAGTAAATTGTTGTTAGAGATTTTTAAAATTTAAAAATTTTTCTTATTTTTCCTTTCTGTCTCTTTTTTATCTCTTTTAATCCAATTTTTCTTTCCCTCTATTTCTCTTTCTGTACCTGATTTGACTAATTCGCCCACTCCAATTCATGCTCTTTCCTGGCCTTGCGGTCTTCTCGCTACCTCCCAGTACCAGCCTCTGTGCTCCATCTCAAGCCAGTTCCTCTCTCACCTGTGCATGAAAAAGATTTATTCACCTAACCTTCCATGCACCAAGGTATTTTAATTTATTGGCTAATCTTTCATGCACATACACAACACATTTGTTATTTAGGTGTCAGCTGTGGCTCAGTTGGTAGCATTCTTGCCTCTGAGTCAGATGGTTGTGGGTCCCACTTGAGCACGTAATCTAGGCTGACACTCACTGCACTGTCAGAAGTGCCGTCTTTTGGATGAGCCGTTAAACGTCTGCCCTCTCAGGTGGATGCAAAAGATCCCATGGCACTTTTTTGAAGTAGAGCAGGGGAGTTCTCCCCGGTGTCCTGGCCAAAATTTATCCCTCAACCAACATCACTAAAACAGATAATCTGGTCATTATCGCATTGCTGTTTATGGGACCTTGCTGTGTGCAAATTGGCTGCCGTGCTTCTTACATTACAACAGTGATTACGCTGCAAAAAGTACTTTATTAGCTTTAAAGCGCTTTGGGACTTCGAAAGGTCGTGAAAAGCGCTATATAAGTGCAAGTCTTTCTTTATCATTAAACCAAAACTTTGAAACAATACTGATTAAATGGGATGTGGCAATCTGCAGTACTATGTATGGATCTAATTGGTTTGAGCGCAGATGAAGTCTGGATCACTTGGTGAAATTAGAGGTGCAATCATGTATCAAGAACTTGGGGGGGGTGGGGAGGGTGGGAATATCCGAGGAATTCCAGGAATTGAAGCAGAAGGGAGAGTGGTTGTACCTTTGGGTGGAATGCCAATCTGAGATAGCAACTTCCTGCTTGAGATCTTTCCAGTGACCTGTCTATACAAGCAGATCCTGTGTTTAGTGTTCTTTTCAAGCTGCCGACAAAAGGTAGCAGACCAATTCACGGTCAGATATATTAACAGAAGATGACCAGAATAGTTGGGTAGTGCTAGATCTAAGAGTACATTATCTCTAGTTGAAGAGCAAACCAGTTGAGTGAGGTCATTATCAAATGTGAAGGACACCATCACATCTCACCCATGTTTTTCTGTTGGTGCCTCCTATCTAAACTTCAAGGTGGCAATCAAAGTTGCCTCTGAGGAGAGTGATGTATTTGGGGTATAGAAGTTATTTGACAGGTAGATGAAAGTAGAATAATCAACCTGTGGTGGACAGTAAGCTACAACCAAAATGACCTGCCTTCTCTTCATGAAGTACTTCTGGCTAAAAGGTTTTGAAGTTACTTGATTCAAATTCTATGTCCATGGTAGTTCAGCAATCCCTGCTTAGAGTACTGGTGAACTCTGGCGCATGGTGAGCTGCGCTTCTACCAAAAGATTATATCCATGAATGGATGTAGCCTAATTGGCTACTCGCTACATTAAAAATGATTGGCAGATAATTAGCAAGTCCAAATTGACATACTTTGTTATAAAGGTAAGATGTGATAGGTTGGCCTGAAAACCACGAGTATTTGTCAAATATGAAATTAGTTTATAATCCAAATATGTACTGTTTGAATGTTGCTATTGGATTTTACTGCAACATCTGAACCCCCTCCATTATGCTATAGATTTGTTGCATGCTCCTACGCACTTGTAGGCTAGTTGCCTGTTGAAGATTAAGATTTGGAATCAGATGCAATGAATCCTCACTCACAAAGACACACTCAGCTCAAAATTAAACTGGCTGCAAATACTGCGGACTAGAAATTTGGTATCGCCCCGGTTGGGGCGCTAACTTTTGAGAAGGTGGAAGTTTAGCACCAGGAGCTGATCAAGCTCGCTGCCTGCTAAATTCAGTCTCAACACTCAAAGAATGCAGAGGAGTGCTAAATCAGGCGCTAATGGCATAGGGGAGTGACGTTAGGCTCCAAGTGATACCGAATATCAGGTGTTGTGTAATCGGGAGTGAGCATTGGCGAAGGCACCTTGCAGCCATTAAAAGGGAGGGTCACTGGAGTCTGCACACCAGCCCCCAATGATTCGGGGAGTGCAGAACGGCGATATGCTGTGGGATGAAATGCAAAGTCCTTTGACGGCCCGGGGACTAAGCAGCCTTTATTTGGTTGTAGATACATCCTGCACTCTCTGGCACTCATCTCTGACCTTTGGAATGGAAGTTCCTTGACAGCTGAGGCGCATCCCTTTAAGTAGCGCCCCGCCAGCCGCCAGCCGGGTGGCTCATGCCTCTGCTCCCTGACACAGTTGGCGCAAGGCGGTAAGGTGGGGGGCACTACTGAAGATTGCAGATCAGGCACCCAGCGAGCGTTGCACATTCGCTGATGTCACGATCTGCATGCCGAAAGGTGCCGAGGCGCTAACTGTTATCGCGAGTGCTACGGGGCCGGCGAATTTGCTGTGCAGTGCGGGATTCGCCCCGCCGCGGTGCTACTGCCTGAGCGCCCCGTTAGCGCCCCTACCAGGTGCTAACTGGGGCGCTAACATGCCGAATTTCTCCCCCTGCATCTCAGTAACCCAATACCTGTGGGTTCAAGATGGTTGGGTTTTTTTCATTTCTTTTACAAAGGCTAATGGGAATGATGGTTAATTATTTTGATGCATGGGCCAGTGAGGGGTCTAAACATTTTTCCTTAAAGCATCAATTTATGAGAAACCTCATTTGTTGAGGGAGTTACCTGCAGTTTAATCACCTCTCATTTCCCTCACATGTTAATACAATACTGATTGACCTTGCAGTTCTATTAGGATGCAATGGAGTTTCAAGACTGAACAGAGAGCTCCATGAACAGATGTTATGAAATGATAGTATAGGCATGCGTAAGAAGTGGTTGATGTAGAAAACATTATCGTTAAATTAATTGACCAACTATAGCTTCAATCTTTTGATCTTTTTGGCTTGGCTGGGGTAAAGCGCTCGAGATTTTGTCTGTTTTTAAAGCTAAATTTAAGGCTTAATTAAATGGATACTGAGTCTCTATGTCACTGATTGACTGTAATAATGGAGCATCCTTTAACAAATTGCTATCCAAAACGTTGTTCTTACTTATCCTAAAAAATCCCAGTACTGTTTTTACCATTTTTTTGACATATGCAATGCAATATTACAGGATTATATTACATAAGTACTCGTGCTGGTTTTTAAAAGTTTGTTATATTTTAAACTTTAAAATAAAAATCCTGTAGTTGATTTAAAAGCATTTCTTGAGGGGAAATGCAGGCCTCAGAACGACAGCTATTTAATTCATTGTATAGCTTCTTCCATGTTAGAGATTCATTAACATGCTAAAAACTAAAGAAGAAAGAAAGGACTTGTGTTTATATAGCACCTTTCATGACCTCATGACATCCTTGAGTGCTTCACAGCCAATGAAGTACTTTTGAAGTGTTGTAATGTAGGGAAATGTAGCAGCCACATTGCACACAGCAAGGTCCCACAAACAATAATTTAGAAATGACCAGATAAGCTGTTTTTTAAGTGATGTTGGTTTAGGTAAAAATGTTGGGCAGGACACCAGGACAACTCCGCTGCTCTTCTTTGACTGGGATCTTGTACGTCAACCTGAGAGGGCAGACGGGGCCTTGGCTTAACGTCTCATCTGCAAGTTGGATTCCAAAGCTGCAGTCATCCGGTAACAGCCAGGAACCACTTCAGGGATATCATTAGCAGTATGTGGTCACCAGATGATGATGTCACATTGCTAGCCGCTCCTGGCTTAAACCCATGGGGAAATAGCTGTCAATATAAATGCACTTCTGTTTGAAATTTGGACATTTCGTCGAAGTATTTCCCAGATTAAATAGAAGAGGAATTCACTCTGTGCTAATCAGCACCCCAAACTGCTGAAAGAAACAGACTCAAACACAACAACCAGTCTGGAGTGCCAGTCACTGAGCCGGATGCTGTAGCAGCCTCAGTGAGTGAGACTGCATGTGTATCTCGCACGTGCCTTGGGGATGGCAAGCGCTGCTCTGTGCCGAAGCTGGGGTACTCGTGACCATAGCCAAACCTGATTAATGGTTCTGTGGGGCTCACTGGCATAGAAATTAAGAGTTGTCATTACCTTGATTGTCACAGGGAGAGCAGTAGTGAATGAGGCTGGCCTTGAGGCTCATCTTTTAGGAAGTGGCACAGGCTGACAACGTGCGCCTGGAAGGCCTCAGGCTTTGTATGTACTGTCGCTCCATTAGTGACAGATCGCTGCTACTTGGCACACACTGGGGATAGTTGATGGTCACATGATCGTCACGATTGAGGGAGGCCATCCAGCCCATCTTAGTTCATCCATCTAGAAAGATCCTAAAGTTCCCCCATTGCAGCATCAATTTTTTTCTTAAAAGATTCCAGGATTTTCACTTCCATTACTCTTTCTGGAAGTTTATTCTACGCGTTGATCCCTATTTTTGTAAAGAAAGATTTCCTGATATCAATCCTAAATTTACCTTATAACTAGTTTGAACCTGGGTCCCCTTGTTCTAATCTCACAATTGAATTTAAAGTAACATTCTCGGTGTATTTTTTCCATTCACCAAATAATCTTCTACACCTATAGACTATAGAAGCTGGGATTGTTCTCCTTAGAGCAAAGAAGGTTAAGAGGAGAGATAATAGCGGTGTTCAAAGTTATGAGGGGTTTCGATAGAGTAAATAAGGAGAAACTGTTTCCACTGGAAGGAGGGTCAGTAACCAGAGGAGATTTAAGGTAATTGGCAAAAAAAATCAGAGAGGAGATGAGGAGAATTTTTTTTATGCAGCGAGTTGTTATGATCTGGAATCCACTGCCTGAAAGGGTGGTGGAAGCAGATTCAATAGTCATTTTCACAAAATGAAGACTTGAAATGGAAAAATTTGCAGGGCTATGGGGAAAGAGGAAGGGAGTGGGACTATTAGGATAGCTCTTTCAAAGAGCCAGCACAAGCATGATGGGCCGAATGGCCTCCTTCCATGCTGTATGATTTTATGATTCTATGACCTCCATAAGATCACCTCTCAGACGCCTCCTTCCCAAGGTGAAAAAGTTAAGTATCTTGGGCCTCTCTTCATACCTCAGATCTTTGACACTAGGGATCAGACCTGCAGCTCTTCTCTACACTGCCTCTAGAGCTTGAATGTTTCCCTCGTGCCTCAGTGACCAGAACCGTACACAGTACCTCCACGTGCAGACTGACCAGAACACTATTGTGTCATGAGTGTTCCACGAAACCCTTGCTCCTGCTCCTTGCTTCTGGTGATGGTGCAGAATAGCACATATGCAATTGTAATATTCATTAGTGTACTTACCTATTCCAAAACACAATGGCCTAGAAATTGCAAAGTGTAGCGCCAGCCGTTAAGGCTGGTTTTGTCGAAAAAATGGTGGCCACCTTGCTTCTGCCTACTTCTGGCGTGGGACCCGGCAGCCGCCATTTTGGTGAGGGCCATAGCTCTGCCGTTGACAGCACTAGCCTCTGAAATTTAAATAAGCAGATCGTGACGTCAATTGGCGTGCAACACCTGATTTGACGTCATGATTGCTATTTTGGACATTCTCGCTCTCCATAATGCTGTGTCCTGAATACGCACAGAAAAGCGTGCATGAAGCAGCCCTGCAGAGACACTGTCAGCACTTCTTAAAGGGTCAAACACATCTTTCAGGTAAGTTTGGATTTCAGCTTTTGGACTTTTAAAATATTTTATTGAAGTACGGGCTTGGTGCGTTAGATTTAAAAAGTTGTTAAAGTGTGCAGTGAGTGCAGGGAGTGCTGCTGGATGCTTGCAAGGCTTCGAATGGCAAAGGAAGGCCTCTGAGAAGGCAGAAAATGCTGGAAATACGCAGCAGGTCAGGCAGCATCTGTGGAGAGCGAACCAGAGTTAACGGGCTTGATTTTAATTCCCGAGGCGGGTTGGAGTCGGGTTGCATGGTGGGCGGGTTCCGGAGCCGCTTCCGGCGGGATCAGCTGCTGATGTCCGATTTTGATTCAATGAGCTTGTTGATTTCAATGAGGGGCGCTGGCCGGTCCAATGAGTGCGATCGGGTCAGCTGGCCGCCTCTGATGACATCATCATAGCTGCTTTTAAAGCTACCATTCAGCCTAATCCTTTCTCTTCTGGATACCTGGACTCATTGAAATTGATTTTGATGCTATGACTTCTTCCAGAGGCAAGGCTGTTCCTCGATTTAATGATGACTCCCTCCATGTTCCTGTGAATGCTGTCAGAGGATGCAGGGAGATTGTCTTCCCTCCTGATGGCCGGAGGAAGCCTCCTCAGCAGACCAAGGCAGCCTGGCTGCACATTGCTGAGGAGGTCAGCGCAAGGTCCATATATGCACGGTCATGAATCCAGTGCTGAAAAAGGTTTAATGATCTTGTGTGAACATCAAAAGTGAGTATCCCATCACACATACCTTCAATCTGCTTCCCTTCTCTTCTCATCACCAGCACTCTGCGTTGTAAGCCTGCTCCTCCACATCCCACCTTACCCTTACTTCCCTTGCACCCTTACCTATCCATCCCTGTCTCTGCACTGAATCACTTCAGCATCCTGCCTATGCACCTCTAAGACTCGCTCTCACTGTCATACAGTGAAAACAACTAATAACGCACAGGGAGCTAGCTTCCTCTTGGCACCTTCCCCCATCTTCGTCTCCCTCAAAGCTTCTATGGTAGGGATTATTGACCCTCACTCCATCACTGGGGCTGAAACACCGTTTGTGTCCCTCCTTGCAGGAAAAGATAGCCCACAATAAGAGGGAGAGAGCAATGACTGGAGGAGCAACACCTACCCTAGCCACATTGACCAGTGCTGCGGAGGCAGCAAACGAGATTGTTGGCGGTGGCGAGGACCTGGAAGTGGGCGATGGAGAGACGGGCACACTAGAGGAAGCTGGTGACATAATAGAGTTTCATCCCTCTCAGAATGCAATGGCATATGATGTTCATAGACAATCGCGTTGTATCATCTGCTCAAAAGGATGTGTCTGCTACATCAATATCAGATGTCCAAATCATGCCTTTAATCTCCCACAGGACCATTGAGCGCCCCCCTCCCACGATCCAGGACGAAGAGCTGGACAACTCCTCAGGAACCTGAAGCCTCTGCGGGAGCAGGGTCATCAGGACTCAGCGCACCCAGCACCAGTGCAGCAATGCACACCTCGGTGGGGCCCTCGTGAGTTAGAGTAGTGCTGCCACCTGGTCTGTCACAGTGCACAAGTGAGCATCAGCAGGTGGTGGAGACAGCGACAGCAGTGGAGAGTCCTCGGCAGAGGTCGCAGGACTCTCCTAGCTCTGCTCAGCTGCATGCAGACACTGTGCCTCTGGGGCCATCCAGAAAAAGAGTGTCTCGGGAAATACAGGAACAAGTGCAGGTGTCTCTGGACGGGTTTGCATCCAGGGTTAGTGCGAGTGTGGAGAGAATGGAGGAGTCCATCTCTAACATCAGCACTACCGTGGTGGAGGCAATGGTGCATGAACGCACCACCATGGATAGGATGGCAACCTCCGTGGAAAGGCTGGCTACCTCAGTGGAAAGGCTGGCGATGGCCATGGAGGAAATAAGTCGCCAGAGTCAGGGAAACATGGTGATTGTTCAAAATAGAATGTCATCTCTGGAGGAGCGATGGGCAGCTATTGAGCAGAGAGACCAGAGCTTCATGGACGTCCTTTTGAGGAGGACTGCCAGTGCAGGTACGGGTCCTCATGGCCCCTCTGAAGTGCAGCAATGTGCTCTCCAGCCACTTGCCAGCACTGAGGTGCGGCTGACCCATGAGAGGGATGTTGTTGACAGGATAGAAGGAAGTGCGGGCTCCTCTCAAAGCGCTCACACGACCATGTTACTGCGTAGCCCTCGATCAGAGACCCACTTTGTGGAGACAACTGAGATGGCCGTTTCAGCCCCTGCACAGCCACAGGAAGAGCAGACTGTTGAAGAGCCCTCCCAGGCTCCCAAACCCAGAGGACGCCCGCCAAAGGCGTCTAAGCAGGCGCAGCATCCTAGTCAGCAAGGTGCCTCTACATCTGCTGAAGCCACAGGGGAAGCACCACGTAAAAGCACGCGTAAGAGAAAGATTAAGCACCTATAGTCACAAGGGGAGTCACTTGGGTGATTTATCTTTTTTTTCTGACTGTTGCTGGTTTATTATCCTTTTGTGATGTGTAAAAGAAAAATTATGTCAAACAGTTGATTGTGTGGTCTATGTGTTATGGGAAATGGCAAAAGCGCATTGAGGGCTTAGGGTGACTTGCTTTTGTAATGCTGATGGTGAAAATGATAGGAAATAACAGGGTATAGCAGAGATGATGTATGATGTTGGACAAGTGTCGCCTGCAATTACAGAGCCATATGGTAGCCACCTATGGTTGAAGAGTAAGCTTATGCGAATGTGGCATGGCAGTGTGCATACTGCTTGACGGGCAGCAGTGAACTGGAGGGATGCTGCATTGGTCACAACAGGGCATGCAAGGCACCCCTCGTCCTCCTCCTACTCCTCTTCCCAGGAAGATCTGCACTGAGCCACGCGGCTGCTACTCCTCCGATTATGAGGACCAGGATGTTTCCCATCCCCTTGCTATAGATTTCATTTGAGGCAACAAGCTTGCAAGTGCACAGTCGAAGTGGCCTGAAATTATTCCATTCAGGTCACACTGCAGATGGGTGTCAGCTTGAACAGTCACAAGGTCAGTAGATGTGCAAAACCTTATCCCATACCTACAACCGCAAAGTTGTTGCATTTGAATGTCAGCCATGTTTCAGGAACACTTTTAAAGCGCTCCACCAATGCATACAAATCATGTCCTCCAGCAACTCGTCTCCTTGAACCTGGTCTGTTTCTGACAAGACGGGAAATAGGAGCCAGAAGCACGAAAATGGGAAACCACTATGAAAATAGGATTAGCAAGGCAGTTAACTGCCTTAACTACCTGTCCCACAGATTCCAGTCAGGTCAGTTTGGGAGCGGCTGAACAGACACTCACGAAAATCGGGTGGGGGCGGGATGGAGGCAGGTTGGGTGTCTGAAGCCATTTTTTCCGATTTTCGCAACAGACCCGCCTCCAAACCCATCTCCTCAGGGCTATTAAAATCGAGCCCAATGTCTCAGGTCGAGATGCTGCCTGACCTGCTGAGTATTTCCAGCATTTTTTGCTTTTATTTCAGATTTCCAGCATCCGCAGTATTTTGCCTCTGAGAAGACCATTTGTTCACAGTCCTGGGGGGCACATGGAGATGAAGCAGAGGCAGCAAAGAGGGCAAGCTGCTCACAGAGGGAAGAGAAAGACGCAGTAGAGGAAAAAGCAGAAGAGGAGGAAGTGGAAGGAAGGATGCAACATTGACAGCCCCTTTCTGGCTGGGATATCCGGGAACGAATCATCCACCTGCGGTACCAGTGACCACAACCCCAATTCCCCTTTCAACATTAGCCCCACACCTTACCTTCTCTGTTACTGACCATCACAGCATCTTCTTGGACACAATGCTGAAATAAAAGCCACCACAAAGCAAACCTTCCAATCCAACTTTATCCATATATGCATCCAATATAACATCAAGAAATCAACTAATCACCCTTGTGCATTCCCTTTAGTGACTGTCTTGTGTCTGCCTTTGCCTATCCTACTGATGTCACGCAGTGCTACCCCAGTGGTGCAGCATGGCTGGTGGAAGGCTGCTGACTTTCAGTGGGGGACACTGCAGATGGCCTTGCAGGACGACCTCGAAGAGCTGGTGGCCGGGACTGTCACATCGAGTGACGTTGTTGTTTTTTTCTTCTTCTTCTTCTTCTTCTTCTTCTTTCTCTCCTCTCCCTCTTCTTAGTCAAGCACTAGCTGGGCAGGCTGCATTTATTGGGTGTCTGAAATGAGGAAGGCACAAGGGTAGGGTTGTGGTGAGGGGAGGGCGGGAAAGCAAGAGCTGCATGCTAACACCATGTGCACCTGGTAAATCAGAAGATATTGTGGGAAGAGGGGCATGTGGGATGTGAGAAGGAGGATAATGTATGAGGATACCAGCATCTTGTATTCTTTCAGCCCTGCCACTGGCCAAGGGCTGAGCTATGCCCCTGCCAAGAATGGCCTGCAGCGTCTTCTCCAAGGGGGTGAGGTGAAGCTAGGAATGGGAAGTGTGCCTTGTGTTTGTTACAGATGGTTGATAGGTGAGTGATGGGGGGGCAGGGTAGGATCGTGCATTGAGAAATGTATGAGGTGAGTGGTGCAGTTGGTAGGAGACAGCTCTTGAAGATACATTCACTGACCTTGACCACTGGTCAAGGGAATGGTAGCATAGTGGTTATGTTATAGGACTAGTAATCTAGAGGCCTAGATTAATGATCTGGAGACGTGACTTCAAATCCCACCAGGGCAGCTGGGAAATTTAAATTCAGTTAATTAAATACATCTGGAATAAAAGAGCTAGTATCAGTAATGGTGATGACCTGGTCTGGCCTATATGTGACTCCAGACCCACAGCAATGTGGTTGATTCTTAACTGCTCTCTGAAATTGCCTAGCAAGCCACAGTTGCACCAAACCACGACAAAAAACAATAATAAGAATAAAACCGGACAGATCACCCGGCATCGACCTCGGCACCGGCTTCAGACACAACAAAGGCACACCCAGCCCAGTCCACCCTGCAAAGTCCTCCTCACTAACATCTGAGGAATTGTGCCAAAATTGGGAGAGCTGTCCCAAAGACTAGTCAAGCAACAGCCTGACATAGTCATACTCTCAGAATCATACCTTTCAGCCAACATCCCAGATTCCTCCATCATATGTCCTGTCCCACCAACAGGACAGACCCACCAGATGTGGTATACAGTAGGGAGGGAGTGGCCCTAAGAGTTCTCAACATTGACTCCGGACCCCATAAAGTCTCATGGCTTCAGGTCAAGCATGGGCAAGGAAACCTCCTGCTGATTACCTACCTACCACCCTCCCTCAACTGATGAATTACTGCTCGTCCATGTTGAACACCACTTGGAAGAAGCACTGAGAGTAGCAAGGGCACAGAATGTACTCTGGGTGGGGGACTTCAATGTCCATCACTAAGAGTGGCTCGGTAGCACCACTACTGACTGAGCTGGCCGAGTCCTGAAGGACATAGCTGCCAGATTGGGCCTGCGGCAGGTGGTGAGAGAACCAACACGAGGGAAAAACCTACTTGACCTTGTCCTCACCAATCTACCTGTCACAGATGCATCTGTCCAAGACAGTATTGGTAGCAGTGACCACCACACAGTCCTTGTGGAGACGAAGTCCCGTCCTCACCCTCCATCGTGTTGTCTGGCACTACCACCGTGCTAAATGGGATAGATTCAGAACAGATCGAGCAACTCAAAACTGGGCATCCATCAGGCGCTGTGGGTCACCAGCAGCAGCAGAATTGTATAACACCACAATCTGTAACCTCATGGCCCGGCATATCCCTCACTCTACCATTACCATCAAACCAGGGGACCAACCCTGGTTCAATGAGGTGTGTAGAGGAGCAGCACCAGGTGTACCTAAAAATGAGGTGTCAACCTGGGGATGCTGCAACACTGGACTACATGCATGCTAAACAGCGGAAGCAGCATGCTATAGACAGAGCTAAACGATCCCCCAACCAACAGATCAGATCAAAGCTCTGCAGTCCTGCCACATCCAGTCGTGAATGGTGGTGGACAATTAAACAACTAACAGGAGGAGGAGGCTCCGTGAACATCCCCATCCTTAATGATGGTGGAGCCCAAAACGCGAGTGCAAAAGACAAGGCTGAAGCGTTTACAACCATCTTCAGCCAGAAATGCCGAGTAGATGATCCATCTCGGCCTCCTCCTGAGGTCCTCACCATCACAGAAACCAGTCTACGGCCAATTCGATTCACTCCACGTGATATCAAGAAACAGCTGAGCGCACTGGATACAGCAAAAACTATGGGCTCCAACAGCATCCCGGCTGTCGTGCTGAAGACTTGTGCTCCAGAACTAGCTGCGCCTCTAGCCAAGCTGTTCCAGTACAGCTACAATACTGGCATCTGTCCGACAATGTGGAAAACTGCCCAGGTATGCCCTGTCCACAAAAAGCAGGACAAATCCAATCTAGCCAATTACTGCCCCATCAGTCTACTCTCAATCATCAGCAAAGTGATGGAAGGTGTCATTGACAGTGCTATCAAGCAGCACTTACTCACCAATAACCTGCTCACTGATGCTCAGTTTGGGTTACGCCAGGACCACTCAGCTCCAGAACTCATTACAGCCTTGGTCTAAACATGGACAAAGGAGCTGAATTCCAGAGGTGAGGTGAGAGTGAATGCCCTTGACATCAAGGCAACATTTGACCGTGTGTGGCATCAAGGAGCCCTAGTAAAACTGAAGTCAATGGGAATCAGGGGGAAAACTCTCCACTGGCTGGAGTCATACCTAGCACAAAGGAAGATGGTTGTGGTTGTTGGAGGCCAATCATTTCAGCCCCAGGACATCGCTGCAGGAGTTCCTCAGGGCAGTATCCTAGGCCCAATCATCTTCAGCTGCTTTATCAAAGACCTTCCCTCCACCATCAGATCAGAAGTGAGAATGTTCGCTGATGATTGCACAGTGTTCAGTTCCATTCGCAACTCCTCAGATAATGAAGCAGTACATGCCCGCATGCAACAAGACCTGGACAACATTCAGGCTTGGGTTGATAAGTGGCAAGTAACATTCGTGCCACACAAGTGCCAGACAATGACAATATCCAACAAGAGAGAGTCTAACCACTGCCCCTTGACATTCAATGGCATGACCATCGCCGAGTCCCACACCATCAACATCCTGGGGGGTCACCATTGACCAGAAACTTAACTGGACCAGCCACATAAATACTGTGGCTACAAGAACAGGTCAAAGGCTGGGTATTCTGCGGCGAGTGTCTCACCTCCTGACTCCCCAAAGCCTTTCCACCATCTACAAGGCACAAGTCAGGAGTGTAATGGAATACTTTCCACTTGCCTGGATGAGTGCAGCTCCAACAACACTCAAGAAGCTCAACACCATCCAGGACAAAGCAGCCCACTTGATTGGCACCCCATCCACCACCTTAAACATTCACTCCCTGCATCAGTGCACCATGGCTGCAGTGTGTACCATCTACAAGATGCACTGCAGCGACTCGGCAAGACTTCTTTGACAGTACCTCCCAAACCCGTGACCTCTACCACCTAGAAGGACAAGGGCAGCAGATGCATGGGAACACCATCACCTCCAAATTCCCCTCCAAGTCACACACCATCCTGACTTGGAAATATATCACCATTCCTTAATCATCGCTGGGTCAAAATCCTGGAAGTCTCTCCTTAAAAGAACTGTGGGAGTATCTTCACTGCACGGACTGCAGCGGCTCACCACCACCTTCTCAAGGGAAATTAGGGATGGGCAATAAATGCTGGCCTTGCCAGTGACACCCACATCCCATGAACGAATAAAAAAAAAATGAAGCTGCTTTGGGCACTGGAGCCAGGTTGTGGAGGCCACACTGTTGGCAGTGATGGCCTGGGTGATCGGGTCCCACATCCTTCTTTCTGGAGGGCCTCCTGGCTCCCTGTGGGTAGAGGACCTCTCTTCCAGTGTTGACTCGCTGCACAAAGCTGGAGTGCTGTGTGCAAGACCCTGGGCGCCCTTTCCCTGACTTGTTCAGCATTTATGTTAGTGCTGAAGCACTTACACCATTTTTTTACGTGCAGAAGACAATTCAGCTTTAAGAGCTGATGACTGCCATTTTGGAATTATTTTTAATGTTTATTTCTTTTCAGAATGCAGTTAAGCTGTATGGGCTAACGGCTGCCTATTTTTAAATGATTTTTTTTTCATTTTAGATGGCAGTTCCCCTTTAAGAGCTCGAGACTGCTTTCTAAAATGACGGGCTAGCTTTAAGACAACACTGCCTCGCTTCAGGGACGCTATGGCCATGTTACATTGGGCCTCCTGCTGAGACTACCGCCCGCAACAACGCATTACACGGTAGGTTCTGCACTCAGATCATTTAAATCAGCAGGCAGCACCAAAATAAAGGTGCTGCCTGCGCTCTTTTTATTGGCGGGACTTAACCTCACCCCGCGGTGGCACCGGCCGTTTTCCCTCACTATCAGAGTTCTAGGCCAATAGTTTCAAACTTGGGTCAGCAACAATGATCGTCAATGCAGAATGTAATGCACTGAACATAAAATAGCACCAATCAGGATTAAGAGCCACTAACAAGCCATTGACTGGCATTGTAAAGCAGTCAGTGCTAGAATACTGGCAGAGGGAACTGGGTAATGCAGTGAGTTAGATAACAGGCTTGCAACTCTGGCATCTGGATTCAAATCTGGAAAGTGCTGCAAAGGTACGGTAGGGGTGCTGTTCGCTGCTCTTCTGAAATTGAGGTAGAGTAGAAGGACATTTGCTTTGCGTTTGCTGGTGCTGTACCTGACCTGCATGTGCTTGATGCTGACCCTGGACGCCTGAAATGGAAAATGTTCCATTCTCCCAGCATCCTTCACCTTAATGAGCACTAAAATAAATGGGAACAAAAAAAAAATGATGACAGAATATTGGTCCTTTTTTTCCCCACAGGGCCAAAAACTTGGACTGGCTCTAAAGCCGGCAGCTGGTGCTGTGTTGCTGCCTCCATTAATGCCAGCCTATTTGTTTATGTTATTTATATAGATGTTAGTTTTTAATTGATATTTTAATCTTTTGAAAGTTGCAGTAGTAAGTATGCATTAAAATGAAAACAGTATCATAATTTAAAATAACTAGAGGCTCCTGCAGATCACAAAATGGCATGCTCTGTAGATTTCTTTAATCTCATATTTAGAAGTATTTTTCTGATATAATATTAATGGGCAATATATGTATAGTTTGAAAACTGTTCGATAATGCACCATAGAAACCCTCTCCCCCCCACCAATGCTCCCGTAGGTTTAACCAGAGAGCAGCTGAGTTACACAGAACAGGAAGATCCCAAATCTGATCTCAGGCAAATGTGCTGTCGTTAACCACAGCACCCTTGGGGCTACGGAGAGGAAAATCGGGGAGGAGTCCCAGTCGTGCGACCGGCACAAGGAGTGCACATCAGGTTAGGCTACGATGGACTCTGCAGTTATATACGCTTGCCAACGTTCATTCTCAAGGCCCGTACCTGAATAATGGGTAAGCGAAATGCTGCAAGGTGGATTGTGGCCGAGGAATCGAACCCCACCGAGGAGTCGACACCTTCAGGAGAGCAGGGAATGGGAGAAAAATTGGCAAAGAAAATTGGTGAGGGGGAGAAAAAAAGAAGAAAGCAGTCATTATTCAAAGGGATTGAATGAATTTTCTTTGTACTGGTGTGCGTGGCAGAATGAATTAATTCTGATCCATCAAAGTCTGACTGCCACAGTAGGTGATTTGACCTAGATCTTGCCTGCAAGGAGAAGCTGATTTAGTTGGATAGAAACTTGAAACAAGCATCTTCGGCCGACATCAAAATTATGTTTATGCTGGAACAAAAATATACTGTGGTGCTGTGAGGCCAAGTATGCTGTGAGATCTTTCATCCGTAGCGAGTTTGATTTGCTGTAGTTCGCTGCACTTCACACATTGCCATACTCCACTGTACAAGAGGGAATGTCCCTGTGGCCTTAGGGAAACAGGTATGGTTGCAGTCTGAGATTATTGATCTATGAAGCATTTTAGCATTCAACCCTTTGAGGACTTAAGGCCTTTACTTACAGACTCCTGGATACTGCATATCCTTAAAAATCCATCTTCAGAATATGCCCAACAGCATCCGATTACAATTGCATCTACGATGAACTAGAAAATGTTACTTCTCATCACTAAATCGCAGATTAGAGAAAGCATGAAAAAAAAACGATTAGAGCTACCTGTCTCCTGTATTAGAAATCCAGTTGGCAGCCATAATAGAATCCTAACCATTTTCACTGGGCTACTGAATCTGCTGGGGTTTCAACCTCTTGAGTATTCATCCACATAAAGAAAGAACTTGCATTTATATAGTGCCTTTCACGACCTCAGGATGTCCCAAAGCACTTCATAGCCAATTAAATACTTTTGAAGTGTCGTCACTGTTCTAATGTAGTAAACGTGGCAGCCAATTTGCGCATAGCAAGCTCCCACAAACAGCAATGAGATAAATTACCAGATCATCTGTTTTAGTGATGTTGGCTGAGGGATAAATATTGGCCGGGAGATCGGTTAGAACTCCACTGCCATGGGGCAATCACGTGACTTTTGGTACACAGATTGTATTTACAATGCGGAATTTATGGGGAAAATAAAACTGACAAAAAGCAAATAAGTACCATAACAATTTAATTACTGCATACAATAAATATAGGAGCGTGAGTTGTTCGTGATAAAGACTCTATTACTTCTCTATAAAATCCTTTCTTTCTGTCAGCTGATCCCATTATATTGTGGGCCAGCATTGTAAAAGTGTGAAAGATCCATTTATCTAGGCATGTGTCACGTGTTGTAACTCTTTGGCAGTAATGGAAGATCTAAGCTCCATTGATGCACCTAATGATATATATATGTATGTAATAAAAAAAGGATGTTTGGGAGAGTGTTCAAAGCCCAGACACACTCCCAGGGTTTGGAAGATGGAATAAACTGCTTAGACATTCTAACGCCTTGGTCCTCGAGTGTGCACAGTGTTATGAAGTGCCATGATTTTTTTTTAAAAAGGCACAGACTCTACGAAACCCTAAATGATGCTTTCAGAAAGTGTGGTTTGGCACTTATCCTTATTCGGCTCCAACCAGATGAAAAGAGAGCAAGAGCAAAGTAATGTGGTCTGATTCCCTTGAGTCTTTGACTGCCTTACAACATACTCTCGCCCATTGCTATTTTGTAAAGCTGGTTGATGCATTCTCACTGTTGTCATAACACTGACATCGCTGTAGCAACAGTATTATAATTACAATAAGAATGCACCAGGAAGCTAGTGACTGTACCCACAAAAAGTATGTCAAGTAGCACATGGTTTTCAATCACCTGTTAGGAACACAGCATTGAATATTAAATACATTGTAAATATCTGGCATTCTTACAGCATATGTTATCTGGATTCCAAGACAGATTAAGAGCTTAGTAACTACATTGTAATCACTCCCAGCTAACAGTTGTACACACTGTTAATTCCTCTACCTCTATTAGGTATTATAAACCTAATAGAGGTAGTTATAAATAGATTAAGAGAGAGTGGTAAAGGGGAATGTGGGTCCATTAAAGACAAATGCAGGCAATACTATAATGGATAACAAGAAAATGGCAGACTTGTTAAGCGAGTACTTTGAATCCATTTTCATAGTAGAGGAAGATGACTAAATGCCTTGGTCCCTGTCATTGGTCCTTGGAACCTGCCATTGTTACTTGGCCTCTGTCAATGGCCCGGATTTTGTGCTGGGTATTGACAGCGAAATGTCAGCTCATGAGCTACTTTACCATTACATCCCATATCTATTCCACTTTAATTGGGATGTCCCACACACCCACTGCCTTCTTACGAGATTCAATTCCACTGCCCATCCTCTGATTGCTCCGACACTGGCTGCGCTGTGGACCTCCCCCCCCCACCCCCACCCCCCTAGCCGGTAATCAGTGAAACTGATGAAAACTTGGGCTTTTCCGTGATATCGCTGTTAAATGCCCCATTAAATGTTAAGCCTTGTTGGAATAGGTGTAACTGGGGTTTTAACAGCATATTGACTGCTATGGCCCCAAAAAACTAATTTCTCCATTATGATAAAAATTACAATTTTTATAAAACTTAAAAAAAAAGTATTTTTTAAAGTTTGTTCATGATTTTACCTTAACCCCATGTGAAAGTCCCAATATTTATTTCGCTCTCTGTAACATTTTTAAAAAGTCCCGATAAAAGCAGCTTTTCATTTCCTGGTTTGCAGTCTGCGTGAATTCTTCAATGTGATTGGCTGCTTAGACAGCTTGTTGACATCACTGCATCTCTTCATTGGGAATCCCCATTACACTGCGCTACAATGAATTGCACATTGAGAAAGGCTAACTTCTTGCTCTGTGGGCAGCTTTCTTCGGGGCCAACAGCGAGCGCCTTTGCTTCGCCACTGATTGCAAATTACGGGCCATTGTTTTTTGGCCTCTGTCATTGCTCCTTGGTCCCTTTTAGGTACAAGGGGACCTAAAACTAAGTCAAGGGGAGGAACTTAGTGTATTTAATTTAAGTTTTAAAAAATGGCAATGGAGAAAATAATGGGATTCAAGACAGACAGATTGCAACTGCATTAGTAATAATTTTCCAAAGCTCTCTAGTTTCAGGAATTGTGCCTTTGGATTGGAAAATTGCAAATGTTATTCCATTATTTAAGAAGAGAAGGATGGAGAAACCAGGTAACTACAGACCCGTCAGTTTCACATCAATTATGGGGAAGTTACTGGAATCTAATCAGAGGGAGAGTGACTGAGCACTTGAACAAGTATCAGCTGATCAAAGAGAGTTGGCATGGATTTGTCAAGGGTAGATTATGTCTGACTAATCTAGTTGAATGTTTTGAGGAAGTCACTAGTATGGTGGATAGGAGAGTGTCCATAGATGTTGTTTATAAGGACTTCCAGAAGGCAATTGATAAGGTCCCAGATTAGAGTTTAACAAAAATGAGAGCACACAGATTTGGAGGTAACCTTGTGACGTAGGTTGGTAACTGGTTGGGAGGTCAGAGACACAGACTAGGGATAAAGGATTTGTTCTCTGATTGGCAGGGTGGGACAAGTGGTGCTCCCCAGAGATGTGCCCCACTCCCCATTGACCCCTTGGACTTTGCTAGTGAAGCAACAATCACCGTCTCTCTCCACATTTCCCTCCAGAATATCCATTCATTAGCTAACAAGGTCCTTGCTATCCAAGCTCTTGTTGTGGATGATTGCATTAACATTATGAATTTGACTGAAACTTGGCTCATGGGTGGCAACATCTTGCTCCTTACTGAAGTTTCCCCATCTGGCTATACATTTCACCACTTGTCCCACCCAAACCGCCGCTGTGGCAGTGTGGCCCTTATCACCAAATCACACCGTCGTCTCTTCTCCTACTCCTCTGGCACCTTCTCTGCCTTTGAGGCTCTTGCCTCTCCTTTTAAATCTTTGCTGTCTACCCACCCCCCAGCCTCATCCCAAGTTTCTCCTCGAGAGATCCTCCCTTCCTCCCTCAGCCTCCGTACTGAGCGACTCCTCATCCTCAGTGATTTAAATCCCTATCTCAACTCACCTTGCCCTCTCTGTTCTGATTTCACTGTCATCCCTAAACCTCTCTTACCCATGTTCACAGGCACTCATCAACCTTGCCATCTCACTTGGTCTCTCTACTCCCATGGTCTTGATCACAGACAAGGCCATATCCAACCACTTCCTTGTATCCCTCACCACCCATATCTTCCTACCCGCTTCCAATCCAACTTCCTTCTGCATCAGCCGTGGGAAAACACTTGAAGGAGGAGAAGGTGCCAGAGGAGTAGGAGGAGAGATGAATGCATGATTATGTGAAGGTGTTAGCCATGGCTCAGTTGGGAGCACTCTCGTCTCTGAGTCAGAAGATTGTCGGTTCACGTAACACTCCAGTTACATGAGCAAACAATATAGGCCGACATTCCCAGTACAGCACTGAGGGAACGTTGCACAGTCGGAGGTGTCGTCTTTCAGATGAGATGTTAAGCCAAGACCCCATCTGCCCTATCGGGTGGATGTAAAAGATCCCTTGGCACTATTTCGAACAAGAACAGAGGAATTCTCCCTGGTGTCCTGGCCAATATTTATCCCTCAACCAACATCACTAAAAAACAGATTCTCGGACAGCAGGTGCTGATAATGGTTCTGCTTTAACCATTTACACCTCCTCTGGACCCATCTTTTATTTCTTTATTTGTCCCAGTACCACCCCCTTTTGCCTTGCACCATCATCCCTTTTGTCATTTAATCACTCCTGCTCTCCACCCTATCACAGAGCTTCCTTTTTGTTCTTTCCTCCCCTCCCCCCTTTCCCTGCCTCTGTATTTGTTTATGAACATTATGGTGGCGATTTTCGCTGAATACTTTAGGCGCTAAAGAGTTGAAGAGGTGGCCAAGATGGGGTCTTAAGCTGAAACTCTGGTTTAGCCCACGTTTAGCGCAAGACGTTATCTTGATAAAGGAGTTGAAGCTAGCGCGAGGAACGGCTGCCGGAGGCTTGTTAAACAGGTGATTGCCACTTAAAATGTCTGCTAGCGCTCATTAAAGAGGCTGCACGGCATTTTGGTGGCTAACGCTTCAACTAATGCCCTCTCCGAACAGCAACCTGCTGTTTGTGAGTAAACATGGCTTTGATGTCGATTTCAAGCGCTACTTAAAGGGATATTCAACACTTCAAGAGATACTCACCATTTCATGGTCATTGCTGCTGGAGCTGTGAAGAGGACCTCTGAAACATATCGGGAGACTTTCTGGGACACTTTGCCAAGACTTCATCAACACTCGAGCAACATTTATTCTGCAAATTCTCTGAGGACTTGACCTAAAAATAGTAAGTGCTGTGCTATTCCACCTTATTGGAACACCTTATAGGAGTCACCAGGAGAAAGGGAGTGTTTGGTCATGGACATCTTGCTAGGGGTCCCTCTTGGTCTGGACGAGGAACGGGAGGAGGACATGAGGCCAGGCAGAGTAGAACCAGCTGCTGCAGGAGAGAGGGACAGGAGGGCGAGGTGGCGTCCTTCCCCCCTGCGGGTACAGGACATCCCTCCTCCTCTGGACCTCCTCCACCCGGACCTCCAGTGCTGTGTCCGAGAACCTGTGTGCCCTCTCCCTTGGTCCCTGAGCCATCCTGCAACGTGCCGCTGTGTGTCAGCCAGAGCACTCCACACCTTCAGTGGAAGTGGGTGCGTGGAGCATAATACAGTCAAGCAGAGTCAGCATCGTTTTGTGAAAGGGAAATCATGTTTGACAAATCTGCTGGAGTTCTTTGAGGATGTAACGAGCAGGGTGGATAAAGGGGAACCAGTGGATGTAGTATATTTGGATTTCCAAAAGGCATTCGATAAGGTGCCACATAAAAGGTTACAGCACAAGATAAGAGCTCACGGGGTTGGGGGTAATATATTAGCATGGATAGAGGATTGGCTAACTAACAGAAAACAGAGAGTCGGGATAAATGAGTCATTTTCCGGTTGGCAAATGGTAACTAGTGGGGTGCCACAGGGATCAGTGCTGGGGCCTCAACTATTTACAATCTATTTTAATGACTTGGATGAAGGGATTGAGTGTAATGGAGCCAAATTTGCTGATGATACAAAGATAGGTGGGAAAGCAAGTTGTGAAGAGGACAAAGAATCTGCAAAGGGATATAGACAGGCTAAGTGAGTGGGCAAACATTTGGCAGATGGAGTATAATATGGGAAAGTGTGAGATTATCCACTTTGGTAAGAAAAATAAAAAAAGCAAATTATTATTTAAATGGAGAGAGATTACAAAATGCTGCAGTACAGAGGGACCTGGGGGTCCTTGTGCATGAAATACAAAAAGTTAGCATGCAGGTACAGCAAGTAATCAGGAAGGCAAATGGAATGTTGGCCTTTATTGCAAGGGAGTTGGAGTATAAAAGCAGGGAAGTCCTGCTACAACTGTACAGGGTATTGGTGAGACCACACCTGGAGTACTGCGTACAGTTTTGGTCTCCTTATTTAAGGAAGGATATACTTGCATTGGAGGCAGTTCAGAGAACGTTCACGAGGTTGATTCCTGAGATGAAAAGGTTGACTTATGAAGAAAGGTTGAGCAGGTTGGGCCTATACTCATTGGAGTTTAGAAGAATGAGAGGTGATCTTATTTAAACATATAAGATACTGAGGGGGCTCGACAAGGTAGATGCAGAGAAGATGTTTCCCCTCATGGGGGAATCTAGAACTAGGGGGCATAGTTTCAGAATAAGGAGTTGCCCATTTAAAACTGAGATGAGGAGGAATTTCTTCTCTCAGAGGGTTGTAAATCTGTGGAATTGTCTGCCCCAGACAGCTGTGGAGGCTGGGTCATTGAATATATTTAAGGTGGAGATAGACAGATTTTTGAACAATAAGGGAGTGATGGGTTATGGGGAGCAGGCAGGGAAATGGAGCTGAGCCCAAGATCAGATCAGCCATGATCTCATTAAATGGTGAAGCAGGCTTGAAGGGCCAAATGGCCTACACCTGCTCCTATTTCTTATGTTCTTATGAGCCCACATATACTGCTCCACGAAAATTGCGTCCAATCAACACTTGAGTGCTAAACCTGCAGGTGTCTGTTAAGTAACTCCAGGCAAGTTCAAATTATGGCAATCAGAAATTAGGACCAAAATTGTGTGCTAAATCCAGACTTTCAAACGGGCTAGCCTTATTAGCACTGCATCCATTTAGTGCCTGTTTTCACCCTTTGGGCAGAATAACCCCCCAAATCTCTAACTTCTTCCAGTTCTGATGAAAGGTCATCACCCTGAAACATTTCTTTTTCCACAGATGCTGCCTGACCCGTTAAGTGTTTCCAGCATTTTCTGTTTTTATATCAAAATAGCTGGATCTGATGAAACATTGATTTAAAAAGAAAAGCTATCCGAACATAAGAACGCTGTCCTGATGGTTGAGTTGATAGGCAGCATGCAACCGAGATATACGTTGCAAAAGATCCCAAGTTCCTCCCTTAATCGAATTAAAAAAATTCTCGGGATGTGGGCGTCGCTGGCAAGGCTGGCATTTATTGCCCATCCCTAGATGCCCTTAAGAAGGTGGTAGTGGGCCTTCTTCTTGAACCGCTGCAGTCCGTGTGGTGAAGGTACTCCCACAGTGCTGTTAGGGAGGGAGTTCCAGGATTTTGACCCAGCGACGATGAAGGATCGGCGATTTATGTCCAAGTCAGGATGGTCTGTGACTTGGAAGGAACCTTGGAGGTGGTGGTGTTCCCACGCACCTGCTGCCCTTGTCCTTCTAAGTGGTGGAGGTCGCAGGTTTGGGAGGTGCTGCCGAACAAGCCTTGGCGAGTTGCTGCAGTGCTTCTTGTAGATGGTACACACCGCAGCCACGGTATGCCGGTGATGGAGGGAGTGACTGTTCAAGCTGGTGGTTGGGGTGCCAAACAAGCAGACTGGCATCTGTTTGGTTCCTTGCCTCAGCTTTTTAAAAAATCATTATGATTTTATTGCCGAAAACTACATTTGAACTTTTGAAACTAAAGCACTTGAATCGCATTCCAGGCAGTGGTGAGTTGCTGACTTGTTTTAGGCACAAGCCCTCACTGTCTTGGCATTGGGTCGGGTCCTTTAAAAACTTGAAGATAGCTCCAGAGTAGGTTGTCCACAACACCCACTGATAAGAGAGCTGGAAATATCTGTATAATGAGTTTTTCAATGGAGCCAGCGAGTCGATGATTGCCCACAGCTATCTTTCATTGCCCTCTTGGATACACTGTTCCATTCCAAGGTCTCTCTGAATTCCCTCGATGTGTGAAGGAAATTGGCAGGCAAAGTTAAGGTGACGATCAAATGGTCACATGAAAAATAAATGCATTGTTTCCCCGATAGAATAAATTGTGAAGAGACAGGACGATTTATCTTTCCCTGTGTTAAACCCAGGGGCATTGAGGCCCCCACTGCAGTCTGTGGCTGATGGCTCCTGTTTATCATTTGCTTGGGCTGGAGCTTTCAAAAGGAGAGATACCACATCCATTTTAAGTGACAGTCAGCAAATAGCCCTGTGCTTTCAGATAAAGTAAGGCAAGAGTTTCGGTGCAAATGCAAACAGAGTGGTGTCACGCTAAATCTAAAAGCCACTTTGTGGTGAGGCTTCAAACCATCTGCTGCTGTGAACTGTTAGGCAGTTGCAGCTGAAAAAAAAGGGGGCCGTGTATCAGTGGTAGCCTGCACTTAAAAGTAAGGGCTGTTTGAATTAATTTTCAGAACTGGTGGCTGAAGAGAGAAATGAGGACTTGATGATAGACTGAAGTAGCCTGGGAGCCATTAGACTGAATGAACCCAGAGCTGGCCCTGACAACTCATCTAAATGTGTTGTAGCAATCTTGGATGCTTTTCAGAATAGCTTTCTAAGAGGACCCAGAGGGATGTCACAATATTCCTTTAAGCGTAGATACTGCAATGCAATTTGAGGCTAGGGGAATTTCATCGTTCAGCTTGGTGAAAAATTATTCTGGTCTCATCAGAGCAGTCATTAGCCTGCACATTTGCACTTAGGAAGTATGAGCCAAACTAGTAGACCTTCCATGGCATTGCTCAGGGACAAAACTTGTAACGAAAAGCATACTTTAGCATATTACAAGTCAATCTATTGTTATCATAGAATTATACAGCACAGAATGAGGCCATTCGGCCCATCGTGCCCCCGCTGACTCTTTGAAAGAGCTATCCAATTAGTCCCACTCCCCTGCTCTTTCCCTATAGCACTGCAAATTTTTCATGTGTATATCCAATTTCCTTTTGAAAGTTACTATTGAATCTACTTCCACCACCCTTTCAGGCAGTGCATTTCAGATCTTAACAACTCGCTGCATAAAATAAATTCTCCTCATCTACCCTCTGTTTCTTTTGCCAATTGACCTAAATCTGTGTCCTCTGGTTACCAACCTTCCTGCCAGCGAAAACAGTTTCTCTGACTATCCTATCAAAAACCTTCATAATTTTGAACACCTCTATTAAATCTCCCCTTACTCTTCTCTGCTCTAAGGAGAACAATCTCAGTTTCTCTAGTCTCTCCACATAACTGAAGTCCCTCATCCCTGTTACACACAGGGAATCAATACCGAATGCAGTCTTCAGAGGAAGCAAAGTTTAAGGGTGGGGGATAATTGGACTAGGATGCACAGACGCATTTCAGTATCCATGTTATGCATTTCTTCTTTATCTATCTAGTAATATATTAATAATCTTACGTATGCACTTCCTGTTAATTTTTCCCATTCTAAATTCCTAAGTCCACATTTATAATGGGAGCTACCTATGTAAACTAGTCACGCTGTAATTCTGTCCTCCTGACAATGGTGGCGCTCCACTAGGAGGACATCCGTACAACGTGACATGTTTACTTAGATAATTTCCATTGTAAATGTCGGCATAGAAATTTTTAATAGAAAAAGTTGACAGTAAGTATGCACAAATGGAAGATTTTTGACATATTAGATAGATGATATACATTATGGTATATATTATTTTCCTGCCGTTCTATTGCTCACCTGCCTGGCCTACACACCTCAATTTGTATTCATCATTTTATAATAAATCTAAAGAAAATATTGAACTCAGAGGGCCGATTTTGCAAGCTCATGTTGCTGGTAAACAGAGCATGCTGGGAAATTGTGAGCAGGCTGACAATGATTTCCCATCCACTAATTTTAATGGCTAGAAAATAGGCCCGCCCTTGTATGGGTGGACATGTCACCTGTCATACCCAGCGTGGAAAACAGATGGGTGTGAAAATGGGCGTGGACACCTCAGAGCATGTCTCCCACCCTATCCCATTTTCCATTCCTTTCCTGCCTCAGTTCTACCCAGAAATCTGTGCAAGGAGTACTTTAAATGTTGGCCTAACATAACATCTTCTATGCTTAACAAAAAGTTTGAATGAAAGAGCAAATAGTTTAGAGATCACTGCATTAATGAAGAAATAATTGTGTAATCGTGAGGAGTCGGAAAGGATTCCTCATCCTCAAGGTGGGGACTGTAAGAATGTAAAGAGTTAATACCTATAAGCTTTTGCAGAACTCAGCTATTTTGTCAAGTAAGCCGTTATGGCAGAAGTAAGCATTAAACTGGCAGCTGCATCCTGTTATTGATTAAAGCCGTTGCGAAGCTTATGTCACAGACTTAGCATGGTTGTTCAAGATGTTGGACGAAATAAGAAAGTTAAGGAAATGTCTAGTGCACTGATCTTATGATGTGCAGGCTTGCTTGCTAAGCAAAAAAAATAATAGTTTAAAATTACGTGGACAAAAACGATTGGACTTAGTTAGTCAGATGATCGGAACTTTGAAGGATAAAAGAAGAGGGATTGTGAACATTCAAATGCAGAGATAGAAGACCCAAGAAGGATGTCGAGCTTCTGTAGGTGGACGTAGCTGCTGGCTGGAGCATAACACCTACCTAGCTAAAGAACAAGATGACGCATGCTACTCTTCCAATGACTGAACGGGTAATAATAATTCAGGAACTGTAAATTACTGCCGTGAAATATGAAATGTATTGCTCTCTGCTGCGTACTAATAAAAGATTTACTGTAACCAATTGGTATCAAGTCCGAATCCTTACATCATGTCCGGAATAGGGACTTGCTACCTGCTTCCTCCCTCCCTACCGCCTCCTCCTCTTCCTCCTCCACTTCCTCCTAATCCTCTTGCTCCTCCTCTTCCTCCTCCTCCTCCTCCTGAGGTGGTCACGGAAGCCGGGGTAGCAAGGGCTGTGCCCTCATGATGGCCAAGTTCTGGAGGATGCAGCAGACCACCATGAAATGGGACACCCTCTCCGCCATGTACTGAAGGGCTCCTCCTGAGCAGTCAAGGCAGCGGAACCATTGCTTGAGCACCCCGATTGTCTGCTTGATGACATTCCTCATGGCAGCATGGCTGTCATTATATGATTGATGACCATGAGTTGGTGGGGTTGCGGAGGGGGGTCATCAGCCAGGTGTACACCGAAGCTCCCAAATTCCCAGACCTCTAAGCCATCAAGACTACGCTTCTCCACTAGACTAGTGATCTAGTGACGAGTGGATCGCGAGTGGAGTTCGGGGCCAGAGATCGCGAGAATATCACTGCTAATTTGATTCTGTGAGAGACAACATCATTCATGTCCGAGGCCGGGACCCAGAAGTGAGGACGAGCCCAGCAGCGAGGTCAAGGCCCAGGAGTGGCGCAGCGTGGACCAGCAGTGGGGTCGGGGCCCAGGGAAGGTGCTGCACGGGCCAACAGCAAGGTCGGGAGGACCACAATGCATCCTACGAAACCCAGGCAGAGAGGACCTGCGGGAAGGAGGGAGGAGGACAATAGCATTATGTTTGTGTGTGTGTGCTAGGCCGTTGTAGCAGAGCCTGATTTCCAATCGTCTTGGATCCACTTGCCATTGGACCAAGACCTTGCTCTGTCAAGCCCGTGTGGTAGCTGGTGTGCAACGGCCACCCCACGTTAAAAGAATTCTCGCACAGGCATCTTCCACCCTTTAAAATGAAGTTCGGGACCTGGAACATCAGGACCCTCAAGGACAACTCCAACAGTGACAGACCGGAATGCCGTACTGCTATCGTTGCCCGGGAGCTCAGACGTTTCGACATTGACATCGCCGCCCTAAGTGAGACCCAGCGGGCAGGGGAAGGCCAGCTCAAGGAGCAAGGTGGTGGCTACACCTTCTTCTGGAAAGGCAAACCTGAAGAAGAAAGCCGCCTCCATGGGGTAGGCTTCGCCATAAAAAATGAACTAGTTGGGCATCTCAGAGACTCTCCTAGCGGTATAAACGAGCGCCTCATGACTCTTCGGCTCACCCTAGTCCGGAACCAGTGCGCTACGGTCATCAGTGCATACGCCCCAACACTGGAAGCTACAAACGAGACCAAAGAGGAATTCTACTCCAGCCTTGAACAATCCCTGTCCCGAGTCCCAACGGGCGATAAGCTGATCATCCTTGGCAACTTTAACGCCAGAGTTGAAAAGGTCACAGACCTCTGGGGAGGTGTGATCGGCAGAGAGGGGGTAGGGAAAGCCAACTCCAACGGTACCCTCCTCCTGTCGAAATGCTTAGAACATGGCCTTGTCATAACCAACACCTTGTTCTGTCAGAGAGACAAGTACAAGGCTTCATGGAAGCACCCTCGCTCCAAGCACTGGCACCTGCTGGATTACGTCATCGTCCAAGCAAGGGACCGCAAGGACGTCCGCATCACCCGCGCCATCACAGGAGCTGACGACTGCTGGACAGACCACCGCCTAATCCGCTCTGTCATCTCCATCAATGTAGCCCCAAAACAGCGGCGGCAACAGAAACAATGCCGCAGGAAAATCAACGCTGGAGCACTCAAAGACCCCGCTAAGGAAGCCCTATTCAGCCTGCGCCTCACAAACAACCTGACGACTCCCAGTGATGCAGAGACACAGAGTGTCCACAGCGCCTGGTCTGCACTCAAGGCCTCCATAATCAGCACCTGTGAAGAGACGCTCGGTCACTCGACCAGGAAACACCAAGACTGGTTTGACGAGAACGACCAGGAGATCCAGGAGCTAATAAGCCGCAAGCGTAAGGCATTCCTGATCTGGAAACAGCAACACAACTCGAGAGCAAGAAAGCAGCTCTACAGACTCCTGAAGGCCAAGGTCCAACAAAAAACTCGCGACCTAAAGAACAGATGGTGGGTGGAGAAAGCGCAGGAGATCCAGCAGCTAGCCGACAACCACGACGTGCGTGGATTCTTTAGCGCAGTCAAGACCATCTACGGCCCAAGCACCCAAGGTCCTACCCCACTGCGGGCCAAGAATGGAGAGGTACTCATCAAGGACAGGGAGGCAGCCAGTGCCCGCTGGAAGGAGCACTTCGAAGATCTCCTTAACTGCGACTCTGTCTTTGATGCGAGTGTCCTCAACTCCATCACGCAGCATGCTACCTGCCACCACCTCAGCACAACCCCAGCCCGGCATGAGGTTGAAAAGGCCATCCGACAACTGAAGAACAACAAGGCCTCAGGAGCAGATGGAATCCCCACCGAGGCACTAAAGCATGGCGAATACATGAACTCATTTCTCTTATTTGGAAGGAGGAGAGCATGCCAGGGGATCTCAGAGATGCCGTAATTGTGACCATCTTCAAGAAAGGTGACAAGTCCGATTGCGGTAATTACAGAGGAGTTTCCCTGCTGTCTGCCACAGGGAAAGTCATCGCAAGAATCCTCCTCAAACGCCTTCTCCCAGTGGCCGAAGAGCTCCTCCCAGAGTCGCAATGCGGATTCTGCCCACTAAGGGGCACAATGGACATGATCTTCACCGCACGTCAATTACAAAAGAAATGCAGGGAACAGCACCAACCGCTGTACATGGCCTTCTTTGATTTCACAAAGGCCTTCGACACTGTCAGCTGTGAGAGATTATGGAGTGTCCTCCTCAAATTCGGCTGCCCTCAAAAGTTTGTCACCATCCTCCGTCTGCTTCACGATGACATGCAAGCTGTGATCCTGACCAACGGTTCCACCACAGGCCCAATTCATGTACGAACTGGGGTCAAGCAAGGCTATGTCATCGCACCAATGCTCTTCTCGATCTTCCTTGCTGCAATGCTCCATCTCACCCTCAGTAAGCTCCCCACTGGAGTGGAGCTAATTTACAGAACAAACGGGAAACAATTCAACCTCTGTCGCCTCCAGTCCAGATCCAAGGTCGTCCCATCCTCTGTCATCGAATTACAGTATGCAGACGACACTTGAGTCTGCGCTCACTCGGAGGTCGAACTCCAAACCATCGTCAACACCTTCACTGAAGCGTACGAGAGCATGGGCCTTACACTAAACATCCGTAAGACAAAGGTCCTCTACCAACCTGCCCCCGCCACACAGTACTGCCCCCCCCCGATTATCAAAATCCACAACAAGGCCTTGGACAACGTGGACCACTTTCCATACCTCGGGAGCCTACTGTCAACAAGGGCAGACATTGATGACGAAGTCCAACACTGCCTTCAGTGTGCCAGTGCAGCCTTCGGTCGCCTGAGGAAGAGAGTGTTTGAAGACCAGGACCTCAAACCCAGCACTAAGCTCATGGTCTACAGAGCAGCAGTGATACCCACCCTGCTGTATGCCTCACAGACATGGACCATGTACAGCAGGCACCTCAAAGCACTGGAGAGGTACCACCAACGCTGCCTCCGCAAGATCCTGCAAATCCATTGGCAGGATAGGCGCACCAACGTCAGTGTTCTTGCTCAGGCCAACATCCCCAGCATCGAAGCTTTGACCACGCTCTATCAGCTCCGATGGACAGGTCACATTGTCCGCATGCCCGATTCGAGACTCCCAAAACAAGCGTTCTACTCGGAGCTCCGGCACGGCAAGAGAGCCCAAGGTGGGCAGAGGAAACGCTTCAAAGACACCCTCAAAGCCTCCTTGAAAAAGTGTAACATCCCCACCGACACCTAGGAATCCCTGGCCCAAGACCCCACAAAGTGGAGGAGAAGAATCCGGGAAGGCGCCGAACACCTCGAGTCTCTTCGCCGGGAGCAAGCGGAAGCCAAGCGCAGGCAGCGCAAGGAGCGCACGTCAACCCAAGCACCCTACCCACCCGCCCCTTCAACCACCGTCTGCCCCACCTGTGACAGAGACTGTAGGTCCCGCATTGGACTCATCAGTCACCTGAGAACTCATTTTTTAATGTGGAAGCAAGTCATCCTCGGTTCCGAGGGACTGCCTAAGAAGAAGAAGAAGTACACTGAATAGCCCTTGTCTTCGAGCAGCCACCCTCGGGTTTGACGTGGTGGCTGGAAGATTGCTGGCACAGGATGAAGACATCATGACTGCTGCCAGGATATCGGGCATTCACCATCATGCTGGGCGTGGTCGCACACCAACTGCACATTAAATGAATGGTCCTTTGCAGTTGCATTACATCTGAGGATTCATATGCGGCGCCCGTAAAGCCACTTGTGGCGCTCTGCACCGTGGGGAAGCCCGATTTCCTGGCAAAGCCACGTGCGCGCTCCTCCTGCTTCTCTCTGTTCAGAGAGAAGACAATGTAGTCCCTCCTCCTGGAGTACAGAGCCTCTGTGACCTCCCAGAGGCAGCGATGGACGGTGAACAGGGAGATGTTAGCTATGTCACCTGCTCCAGCCTGGAAGGATCCAGTGACGAAAAAATTCAGGGCCACGGTCACTTTGAGGGCCACTGGCAGCGCCGTTGTCGCCCTGCTCAGAGGCTGCAGGTCTGGTTCCAAGAGGGGGCAAAGTTCTGTGACCACCTCCTTGGTGAAGCAGAGCCTCCGAATACACTACTCCAGGCTTAAGTGCAGGTATGAGAAGTGCTCCCTGAAGACCCTAGGTGGGTATGGCCTCCTGCTGAGAGCCCTCCTCCTCCCTCTGAGAGCAGCTTGTCTTTGCTGCCTCTGATCCATCTCCCTGTCATGCTGCAGTGTGAGGGGAACTGCAAGTAGAGCCCACATGACTGGGAGCAAGTGGTGTAGTCGAGGCCTTCCTTTAAGAGCCAACGAGGGCAAAATTGACTACCTTTGCACCTCCCGTTAGCGCCGGGCGCTACTGGGGCGCAAATGGCTTTGTGACCGGGCGCGGCGCTGACATCGACTCCTGCCATATTCGGTGGGAGTTTTGTGGCGGCACTACGGTGTTGCGCCCCAATCTCCTTCGCCCGGAGATCGTGACATCATCACCGTGCGCATCGCCCCGGACCCGAAATTGACTTCCGCCCCCTGCAGCAGTGCCGGTCGAAAACACAGACAGCTGCAGGAGGCGTGCATCGGGCAGCCATCCGCTTCGGGGGCGATGATTAAAGGCAAGGTGGCCGAGGTAAGTAAAAAAAAACTTACCTTTCTTGTTCCAGTTTTTTTCACGGGGTTCCTGCCCGCGATCGATCAGCGGGGCACTCTGCTTGAGTGCAGGGCTGATCGCGTGGGATCACAGCTGCCTTGGTGGTCCAGGTAGGTACTTTTTATATTACAGAGCCTGCAGCGAAGGCCCTTCCCTTTAAGGGAGGGAAGGAGCCTTTGAACGCGGCAGCGCTGCACGGCCCAGTGTGCAGCGCTGCTGAAGTCTCCGCCCCGCCTGCTGCCGATTGCGCTCCAAGAAGGAAGTGGAGTGCTTGATTTAGCGCTTCACTTCCTTCCTGGAGTGCAAACGGCGAATTTTTCAAAAGTTGGAAATCGTTAGCGCCTGGTGCTAACTTTTCAAACTTTTAAAAATTAGCGCCCCAAAGGTGGCGATAGTGAATTTCTCCCCCAATGCCTTCCCAACGTCCAGCAGCACTCCCTGCACACTTTCCAACTTTTTAAAAGTCTTACATCAAGGCACTATTCAAATAAACTGTACAAAACCAAAAAGCAACTAACCTCAAAGTTAGATGTATCCCTTGGGGGGTCCCTCGTCCAGCTTAATGCACATTCAGATGTGCGTGTTTAGGAGGGGGAGTACAGTGGAGCGGCGACATCCAAAATGGCAGGTTGTGCATCAAATCAGCACTACACACTGATTGACGTCATGATCTGCCTCATTTGAATTCTTCCGCCGCAATCAGGCAACAGCCTCGCGACCAACCTGCCCAAAATTGTATCTGCCGCCGCCCGCGCGGGAAATAGTGCAGAATCCCAGTGCAGAGCCTCATCTGCCAGCAGATTGTGGGTGCACTCCCTATAATTTTCCATCTCTTCCCAATCTGCCCTCTTGGAGGGCAAGGCTAGGTGCTGCACCAAAATGTTAGTCTAGCTTATGTGCTCAAGTCCACAGTGGAGCCTGAACAAATAACCCTCTGACTGAGAGGTGAGAGTGTTCTCACTGAGCCAAGCTGACTCATTTCATGGAAGAGCAACTTAAAGATCGTACTGCGGAACACAGTATAAGTTTTCTGAAGAGCCAGGCTCCATTACTGCAAAACGAACACGCCAAGTATCCCTTTATGTGATGTTGCTGTGAAAGGTGTAATAAACAGATGCTGCTACTACAAGCCATGAATGATTGTAATTGATTGGGAACAAGGCGACTTGGCAATGAAGACACTTGCTGAGTATGACTCTTGTGGAGTACACATTACACAAAATGCCAATTGCTTTACTGCAAGTTAGTTGAGCTATTGTGGTGTATCAGATCAAACTCTGGAATGACTCAAAATACATCAAGAAACCCACAGGAAACCGAAGCTTTTGTTTCTCCGCATACCCAATAAATAATCCTAACAAAACCTGGATTATTGGGTTGCAAGCCAGTCTGAAGTAGAAAATAAACACACTGGAAAGAAAAACAGGGGATGATTTTGTTTGGGTGAACTGCTGGATTATAAATAACAGAGCTATAAATAAAAGGGAAAACAGAACATGAATGACTATAAGAACGTTAAAAAGCTCATTCAGTCCACCTAGCTGGTCTTTCTTCAAAGTGCACAGACAACAACCTTGCAGATGATGTCCATCTCCCTTCTGCAATGGCACCAAGCCAGAATCGCTCTACTCACAGGTTCTGTGTATTTTTATTTTTAAAATGCAGCTATATCCACATTGACTGCACTAGGTTGCAACCTAGTCTGCAAGTCGGCAACTGCAAATGTGAAACAGATAGGGGTAGAGTTTCTGCTTCGGATGCAATCGGTGATTCCGGCGCAAATCGCACCCAAAATTGCGTCCGTTCTGAAAAGTGTTTTTTCTCTGAGTTTTCACTCAAACTCATTTGCATATCACCGAACGCAAAATCTGCCATGAACCAGTGCAATCGGGCAGCGTTTTAAAACTATATTTTTTAAATTTTGCTTTAAAAAATATTCCTTAATATATTTAAGAGTGATAACTTGATGCAGTTTGATTAATGCAGCTGAAAATGGGTTTATCACAAAAAATAAACATCTTTAATCACAGTGTCAATCCAACACCTGTGAGTAACCCGATTTTAAATAACTGAAAATGACTTAAAAAAAATATACAAAAATATTTGCTAGTTTGATTGGGATACAGTAGTGAGTTCCTTAGCGAGAGCGGGAGAGCTGGTCTAAACACAGGCAGAAACTCAAAAAGTGACATCACAGGACAGCAGGTCGGTGATTAGTGAGTATTACCTTTGTCTTTTTCTCTCTAAGTTAGGGCAGTTAGTCAAACGAAGAAGTTTAGTTAGCAGTCTAATAAATAAGAGGTATGACAGGGCACCTCAGTCCCGTTGAATCCACATCCTGTGCCTTGTGGGAAGTCCAGGACGCTTCTCGTGTCCTGGACAACCACATGTGCAGGAAGTGTCATCAGATGGAGGAGCTTGAGCTCCAGGTTTTGGAGCTTGAGCAGCGGCTGGCGTCACTGCAGTGCATCCACGAGGCTGAGAGCTACGTGGATAGCACGTTTCAGGAGGTGGTCACCCTGAAGTTTAAGAGTGTGCAGGCAGAAAGGGGATGGGTGACCACCAGACGGATAAAGAGGACCAGGCAGGTAGTGCAGGAATCCCTGAGTGCATCTCGCTCTCTAACCGGTATACTGGTGAGGGCGATGGCTCCTCTGGAGAGTACAGCCAGAGCCAAGTCCACGGCACCACGGGTGGCTCAGCTGTACAGGGGGGGAGGAGGAAGGTCAGGAAATCAATAGTGATAAGGGATTCGATAGTTAGGGGAACAGACAGGCATTTCTGCTGCCGCAGACGTGACTCCAGGATGATATGTTGCCTCTCTGGTGCCAGGGTCAAGGATGTCACTGAGCGGCTGCAGGACATTCTAAGGGGGGAAGGTGAACAGCCATAGGTCGTGGTTCATATGACATAGATAGAAAGAGGGATGAGGTTCTGCAGGCAGATTTTAGGGAGCTAGGAAAGAAATTAATAAGCAGGACCTCAAAGGTATTAATCTCCGGATTACTCCCGGTGCCACTCGCTAGTGAGTACAGAAATGGGAGGACAGAGCAGATGAATGCGTAGCTGCAGAGATGGTGCAGGAGGGAGGGCTTTAGATTCCTGAGGCATTGGGACCAGTTCTGGGGGAGATGGTATACAAGAGGCCTATTAGAGACCAAAAAGGTTACCTGTGTGTAGAAGTAGAGGACGTGGGTATGGTTCTCAATGAATACTTTGCATCTGTCTTCACAAAAGAGGGGGGATGATGCAGACATTGTAGTTAAGGAGAAGATGTGTGAAATATTAGGTGAGGTAAACAGAGTGAGAGAGGAAATATTAACGGGTTTAGCATGTTTGAAAGTAGATAAATTGCCAGGTCCGGATGAAATACGTCCCAGGCTGTTAAGAGAAGCAAGGGAGGAAATAGCGGAGGCTCTGACCATCATTTTCCAATCCTCTCTGGCTACAGGTGTGGTGTCGGAGGACTGCTAATGTTGTACCATTGTTTAAGAAGGGAGAACGGGATAGACCAAGTAATTACAGGCCAGTCAGCCTAACCTCGGTGGTGGGTAAATTATTGGAAACGATTCTGAGGGACCATATTAATCGTTATTTAGCAAGGCACGGATTAATTAAGGAAAGTCAGCATGGATTTGTTAAGGTAAGGTCGTGTCTGACTAACTTGATTGAATTTTTTGAGGAGATAAAAAGGAGGATCAATGAGGATAACCCGTTTGATGTAGTCTACATGGATTTTAGCAAGGCTTTTTGACAAGGTCCCACATGGCAGACTGGTCAGAGAAGCAAAAGCCCATGGGATCCAAGGGAAAGTGACAAGTTAGATCCAAAATTGGTTCAGTGGCAGGAAGCAAAGGGTAATGGTCGACGGGTGTTTTTGTGACTGGAAGGCTGTTTCCAGTGGGGTTCTGCAGGGCTCAATACTTGGTCCCTTGCTTTTCGTGGTATATATCAATGGTTTAGACTTAAATGTAGAGGGCATGATTAAGAAGTTTGCAGATGATACAAAAATTGGACATGAGGTTGATAGTGAGGAAGAAAGTTGTAGACTGCAGGAAGATATCAATGGACTGGTCAGGTGGGCAGAAACGTGGCAAATGGAATTCAATCCGGAGAAGTGTGAGCTAATGCATTTGGGGAGGGCTAACAAGGCAAGGGAATCCACTATAAATGGTAGGACACTGAGAAGTGTAAAGGAACAGAGGGACCTTGGAATGCATGTTCACAGATCCCTGAAGGTAGCAGGACAGGTAGATGAGGTGATTAAGAAGGCAGATGCTTTCCTTTATTAGCTGAGGCAAAGAATATAAGAGCAGAGAGGTTAGGCTACAACTGTATAAAACACTACTCGAGAATACTGCGTACAGTTCTGGTCACCACATTACAGGAAAGATGTGATTGCACTAGAGAGGGTACAGAGGAGATATATGAGGATGTTGCCAGGACTGGAGAATTTTAGCTATGATGAAAGATTGGATAGGCTGGGTTGTTTTCTTTGGAACAGAGGAGGCTGTGGGAAGATTTAATTGAGGTGTATAAAATTATGAGGAGCCTAGATAGAGTGGATAGGAAGGACCTATTTCCCTTAGAAGAGAGGTCAATAACTAGGGGGCATAGATTTAAAGTAATTAGTCGAAGGGTTAGAGGGGAGTTGAGGAAAAATATTTTTCACCCAGAAGATGGTGGGGGTCCTTGAGAAGGTGCTGGTGAGCCGCCTTCTTGAACCGCTGCAGTCCGTGTGGTGATGGTACTCCCACAGTGCTGTTAGGTAGGGAGTTCCAGGATTTTGACCCAGCGACGATGAAGGATCGGCGATATACTTCTAAGTCAGGATGGTGTGTGACTTGAAGGGGAACTTGGAGGTGGTGGTGTTCCCATGCGCCTGCTGCCCTTGTCCTTCGAGGTGGAAGAGGTTACGGGTTTGGGAGGTGCTGCCGAAGAAGCCTTGGCGAGTTGCTGCAGTGCATCTTGTAGATGGTACACACTGCAGCCACGGTACGCTGGTGGTGGAGGGAGTGAATGTTTAAGGTGGTGGATGGGGTGCCAATCAAGTGGGCTGCTTTGTCCTGGATGGTGTCGAGCTTCTTGAGTGTTGTTGGAGCTGCACTCATCCATGCAAGTGGAGAGTATTCCATCACACTCCTTACTTGTGCCTTGTAGATGGTGGAAAGGCTTTGGGGAGTCAGGAGGTGAGACACTCGCCGCAGAATACCTAGCCTCTGACCTGTTCTTGTTGCTACAGTATTTATGTGGCTGGTCCAGTTAAATTTCTGGTTAATTGTGACCCCCAGGATGTTGATAGTGGGGGATTCGGCGAGGTGGTTAGACTCTCACTTGTTGGAGATAGTCATTGCCTGGCACTTCTGTGGCGCGAATGTTACCTGCCACTTATCAGCCCAAGCCTGAACGTCGTCCAGGTCTTGTTGCATGCGGGCATGGACTGCTTTATTATCTGTGGAGTTGCGAATGGCCCTGAACACTGTGCAGTCATCAGCGAACATCCCCATTTCTCACCTTATGTTGGAGGGAAGGTCATTGATGAAGCAGCTGAAGATGGTTGGGCCTAGGACACTGCCCTGAGGAACTCCTGCAGCGATGTCCTGGGGCTGTGATGATTGACCTTCAACCACCACAATCATCTTCCTTTGTGCTAGGTATGACTCCAGCCAGTGGAGCGTTTTCCCCCCCCCCGATTCCCATTGACTTCAGTTTTACTAGGGCTCCTTGATGCCAGACTCGGTCAAATGCTGCCTTGATGTCAAGGGCAGTCACTCTCACCTCACCTCTGGAATTCAGCTCTTTTGTCCATGTTTGGACCAAGGCTGTAATGAGGTCGGGAGCTGAGTGGTCTTGGCGGAACCCAAACTGGGCATCAGTGAGCAGGTTATTGGTGAGTAAGTGCCACTTGATAGCACTGTCGATGACACCTTCCATCACTTTGCTGATGATTGAGAGTAGTTTGATGGGGCGATAATTGGCTGGGTTGGATTTGTCCTGCTTTTTGTGGACAGAACATACCTGGGCAGTTTTCCACATTGTCGGATAGATGCCAGTGTTGTAGCTGTACTGGAACAGCTTGGCTAGAGGCGCGGCTAGTTCTGGAACACAAGTCGTCAGCACGATAGCCAGGATGCTGTCGGGGCCCATAGCCTTTGCTGTATCCAGTGCGCTCAGCCTGATATCACGTGGAGTGAATCGAATTGGCTGAAGAATGGCTTCTGTGATGGTGGGGACCTCGGGAGTAGGCCGATATGGATCATCCACTCGGCACTTCTGGCTGAAGATGGTTGGAAACGCTTCAGCCTTGTTTTTTGCACTCATGTGCTGGGTTCCACCATCATTGAGGATGGAGATATTCTTGGAGCCTCCTCCTCCCATTAGTTGTTTAATGGTCCACCACCATTCACGACTGGATGTGGCAGGACTGCAGAGCTTTGATCGTGATTGTGGGATCGCTTAGCCCTGTTACGGACCAAGAGCTGGAAAGTGGGATTAGGCTGGATCGCTCTTTTTCAGCCGGCACAGACACGATGGGCCGAATGCCTTCCTTCTGTGCCATAAATTTCTATGATTCTCTGATTTAAAAAAAAATAATTCAAAACCTTTCAAAACATTTAGGGGAAAAAATTCAGTTGGTTGCGCCTCCCGTTAGCGCCTTAAGAGGGCGCTAATGGGGCGCAAAGCCGCTAACGCCCGGGCGCAGCGATGTTTGCGCCGCTCAGGAACTTAACTAGAGATTGTGCGGCGGCGCTAAACCTTACCGCTGCGACCACCTGCGCGCGCAGATTGTGACGTCATTCCATGGTGCAACGCCCTTGTGGCACCCCGGAGCGGAAATTGAGTGGCGCCCCCTGCCTTACCGCCTGGCGCATCCAACGACCGGAAGACTGGAACGCTATCAATCGCTGTGGGGCTGGGGGGGCGCTATTTAAAGGGGGCCTCTTCCTGTCTTTTTCTGTGGTTGACATTTTTGCACCACTCGTTCTGAGAGAGAGAGAGAGATTCGGAGAGAGAGAAAGAGAGACTTCTGCATTGAGTCAACGCTTTGTGAGGTAGTTTTGCCTACTGATCCTAACAATTGGCCCCCCCCCCGCTTTAAGAACTGGCCGGCGCCAGTGTGTCTGTGTTCCCTCGCTAACTGGCAGCACCTGCGCTGCGCTCGCGCGCTGAGTTAGCGCCTCACTGCTCGGCCTTTGCGCCTTAAGACAGGTGTGCAGCGCCTGATTTAGCGCTCCACTCACCTCCCGGGCGGTAAAAGTGAAGTTTCCAGTCAGTGGCGATAATTAGCGCCAGGCGCTAATATTTGCGTCCAGACGATATTTGCGCCCCAAATGGGGCGCGACCTAATTTTTCCCCCTTAGTTTCCTTGCGCCCAAAAATTCCACCTAAATTTTTGGCGATTCCTCGAAGGCCCGCAAACGAGTGCAATTAGCGGAAACTCCCAATGGTGATTAATTCACCCTGGGGTCGTGGCCAGTTTTGTGGGTGGGGCCTGCTTCTGGTGCGATGTTTTTAAAATTAGCGCAAAAGGTCGCAGATTGTGCTGAACGCAATTTTCAGTTAAAATTTTGCAATCTTTTGCACTGGTTACGCCAATATTGGGGGAATTGCACCGAAAAAAACAACACAATCGAGCGGAAACTCCAGGCTAGATAGTCTTTAATATATTTATTCAGAGTTTTCCTTAATATATAATCATGTCCTCTAAATATTCCCCAGTTCAGTATAGAGAACTTCTGCTCACCCACCCCATTGATACCCTTCATGATTTAAAAATCTGGGAAATGATTCTTCGCCCCTCTCCTCCATTTTTCCAATGATGACAGGTTCAGGTCTTTTATAACAACAGAAAATGCTGGAAACACTCAGCAGGCCAGGCAGCATCCATAGAGAGAGAAACAGAGTTAACGTTTCAGGTCTGTGACCCTTCGTCAGAACTGGAAAAAATTAGGGATGTAACAGGTTTTAAGCAGGTGCAGAGGCAGGGAAGGGGGGGGGGAGGAAAGAACTAAAGGGACAGTCTGTGATAGGGTGGAAGGCAGGAGAGATTAAATGTTGCAAATGGGGACGGCAGAATCATCAACAGCTGCCGCCTGAAAAAATGAGGGCAGGGGTTATAGTTTGAATTTGTTGAACTCAATGTTGAGTCCAGAAGGCTTCCAGAATTCTATAGCTTCTGGAATGGTTCCTGCAGATTGGAGGATAGCAAATGTAACCCCACTATTTAAGAAAGGAGGGAGAGAGAAAACGGGGAACTACAGACCTGTTAGCCTACATCAGTAGTTGGGAAAATGCTGGAATCTATTATAAAAGATGCAATAACTGGGCACTTAGAAACTAATAGTAAGATTGGGCAGAGTCAACATGGATTTATGAAAGGGAAATCCTGTTTGACAAACCTATTGGAGTTCTTTGAGGATGTAACTCGTGGAGTAGACAAAGGGGAACCGGTAGATGTGGTATATCTGGATTTTCAGAAGGCCTTTGATAAGGTCCCACACAAGAGGTTGGTGCACAAAATTAGGGCACATGGAATTGGGGGTAATATATTAGCATGGATTGAAAATTGGTTAACAGACAGAAAACAAAGAGTAGGGATAAACGGGTCTTTTTCAGGATGGCAGGCTGTGACTAGTGGGGTACCGCAAGGATCGGTGCATGGGCCCCAGCTATTCACAATCTATATCAATGATTTGGATGAGGGGACTAAATGTAACATTTCCAAATTTGCTGATGATACAAAGCTAGGTGGCAGTGTCAGTTGCAAAGAGGATGTGAAGAGGCTTCAAGGGGATCTCGACAGGCTCAGTGAGTGGGCGAGAACATGGCAGATGGAATTTAATGTGGATAAATGTGAAGTTATCCACTTTGGTAGAAAAAACAGAAAGGCAGAATATTTCCTAAATGGTGAAAGATTGGGGAATGCAGATGCTCAATGGGACCTGGGTGTCCTTGTACATGAGTCACTGAAAGTGAATGTGCAGGTGCAGCAAGCCATTAGGAAGGCAAATGGTATGCATGCCTTCATTACAAGAGGATTTGAGTACAGGAGTAAAGAAGTCTTACTCCAATTATATAGGGCCTTGCTGAGACCACACCTGGAGTACTGTGTACAATTTTGGTCTCCTTACCTAAGGAAGGATATACTTGCCATAGAGGGAGTGCAACGAAGGTTCACGAGATTGATTCCTGGGATGGCGGGACTGTCGTATGAGAAGAGATTGAGTAAACTAGGCCTGTATTCTCTTGAATTCAGAAGAATGAGAGGGGATCTCATTGAAGCATACAAAGTTATTACAGGGTTTAATAGGGTGGATGCTGGGAGAATGTTTCCCTTGGCTGGGGAGTCTAGAACCAGGGACCACAGCCTCAGGATAAAGGGTAGGCTATTCAGGACTGAGATGAGAAGAAATTTCTTCACACAGAGGGTGGTGAATCTTTGGAATTCTCTACCCCAGAGGGCTGTGGAGGCTCAGTCATTGGGTATATTCAAAACAGAAGTCGATAGATTTCTGACTAGTAAGGGCATCAAGGGATATGGCGATAGGGCTGGTAAATGGAGTTGAGGCAGAAGATCAGCCATGATCTCATTGAATGGCGGAGCAGGCTCGAAGGGCCGAATGGCCTACTCCTGCTCCTATTTCTTATGTTCTTATGTTCTTATGTAAAATGCTGTGTTTATCTTTCTGTGATAGTGCTGCGATCAACCCCAATGCTGGAGGCCGTTCTGTAAGTGAAGCAGCTCCCCCGTCCCTGCAGAAGTGGTGATGATCCCATCCCACAGGAGGTGGTTTTGTTCTCTTCCGCCAGCCTCCCGCCCAATGCAGTGTTCCATTCGTTGGCCTGTACGGACCACCGATGCAGTCTTCAGTTATTTGTCCCATCCAGCCAACAATGCAATCTTCAGTTATTTGGCCTGTACGGACAATAATGCAGTCTTCAGTTGGTTGGTCTGTACAGACCATATCCTAATAACTGTTTGCACATATTAAAACAAATATTCCGAGTACAGGAATTTCCTCGGAGCTGCTCCCACTCTGGTGCTGTAGCCTAGCTGAAGTCCAGTCGAATCCCCATTTACACGCCATTCAATGAACACCAGGTAGCCGTGCCTTATACTGACGTGTCTCAACCTGGGGTAGCTGGCAGATGTAGTGCGGGGCCTTCTGCGTTTTTAATGCTCCCTTTCCAGATTCCTCTACCATCTGCTCATCCACTAGGTCACATCCCACAATTGGTCCAATGCCCATTCTGCTGCTGGTGAGTGAGCACAGGAAATGCCAACATGCGATTAACACAATTCTCAACCTCAGCTGGTGAATACTATTCCTTAAAATCGGAAGATGTGTAGCAAGCTGCTTCACATGTCCAATATGGATATACTGCTCAAATGAAAGAGAGGCTGATTGTGACTCCTAAGGATCTATTGTGTGAAACTAATGCTTACACACTGAAGCTTCATTCATTCTATTGCTCAGGTATCTGATTCAAATTCAAGTGCTCCTCTCCCTCTGGGCACCAGAGCTGTATTTTGCACATTGAGCTGCTTGGCTTATTTCTTCTGATTGTGGTCAAGTTAAAGCCTCAGCAAAAATGCATGAATGCATGACGAGTGCGCAGTCGAGGTGTTACCTTACATGGTACTACTTATTAAAATGCCTAACTATGCATATCTAGTATCTTTTGTACAATATATTACAGAAGGCAATCCTGGTTTATGTGACAGGGTCATTTATAGTATGCGGCCACCCGGCAGAGTGAATCGAGGAAGTAACCCACCTATATTCACAAATGCAGCCTTACCATCCTGATTGAATAGGCTTGATCCAGCAAAGAATTACAGTTATATGTTGTGTGCTTCATGTTGAGCTGTGGATCCAGAGAAGCAGGTTTGAGCCTGGACGCCATAACTGCCTTTCAGGCCATGTGTGACCATGCTGCAACAACAACAACTTGCATTTATATAGCGCCGTTAACGCAGTAAAACCTCCCAAGGCGGCTTCACAGGAGCGATTAGCAGATACAATTTGGCACAGAGGCACACAGGGAGATATTGGGACAGGTGACCAAAAGCTTGGCCAAAGAAATAGTTTTTAAGGAGCATCATAAAGGAGGAGAGAGAGGTGGAGAGGTGGAGAGGTTTAGGGTTGGAATTCCAGAGCTTAGGGCCGAGGCAGCTGAAGGCACAGCCGCCAATGGTGGGGCGAACAAAATCGGAGATACGCAAGAAGCCAAAATTGGAGGAACGCAGAGTTCTCAGAGAGTGGTAGGGCTGGAGGAGATTAAAGAGATAGGGGGGGCCGAGGCCATGGGAGGATTTTAAATTCAAGCCGTTGCTGGACCGGGGGCCAATGTAGGTCATTGAACTCTGGGGTGATGGGTGAATGGGACCTCGTACGAGTTAGGATAAGGGCAGCAGAGTTTTGGATGATCTGAAGTTTACGGAGGGTTGAAGATGAGAAGCCAGCCAGGGGAGCATTGGAATAGGCAAGTCAGGAGGTAACAAAAACACGTATGAGGGTTTCATCAGCAGATGGGCTGAAGCAGGGGTGGATTTTATATGCAAATCAGGTTGGAAACGACAGGAGGATAATCACTCACACACTTCGGAAAGCAGGGAACCTGCTTTAAATAGTGTAGCCTACTGAGAATTGAGGGTATATGTTACTGTGCATACACAGGTGATTTAACTAAATGATCCCTGGTTTTTAATGACAGTTTATCAAGAGATTTTTCTCTTTAGCTTTACACACAGAGAATAATATACCCTTAGACTACCAAGGATATTGCCATCTGCAAACGGTTTTGGAGTCCAGGAAAGTACCGACTGTTCTTGTGCAAAAAGGCACATGGCAGCCGTGAACAAACCCTTAACAAGTTTTTGTTTTCTCTTTGCATCCCTTACTCAGATAGCAACACCATGAGCTGGAAGAAATCGGATTTAGGTGATAATAACATCATTTTAAGAGAATGAAAAATTTTTCCATACCAGTTTATGCACTGCACCTTGTTTTTTACACCATGAAAGAAATATAGGCCGCATGTGCTTTATTCTGGCATAAAACTGAATACCAGAGTGACAGCCCTGCACCTCCATAGATTTTAAAAAGCCGCAAAAATAATGACAAGGCCTAAATGAGTGTAAAAACAAAGCACAGTAGACGTTCACATTCTCAAGAAGATATTTAGGCCGAGAAATTTGGGGGTTTAGCGTGGGCTGTTAACGCCCGTTTTGATGAAAAAATGGCGGCCTGACTCGCTGCCGCCCACTTCCAACGGGTCCCACTGCAGCCGCCATTTTGGAGAGGTCGGCAACACTGCCGTTGCCAGCGCTCGCTACAGAAATGGAATTGAGGCAGATTGTGACGTCAGTGAGTGTACAATACTGATTTGACGCACGATCTGCCATTTTCGATGTCGCTGCTTCACTTACCGCCCTCTCTTAATCACGACCAGCTGACCAAGCATTCAGCAGCAGGAAGGAGCCCCCAGCAGCGCTAGTTAAAGGGATCATCAGCAACAACTTGCAGCTGACATGGTTTCTCAGTTTTACTGCCTCTGTCTAAGTTTCTGCATCTCTGGCAACTTGTTTAAAGTTGCTGAGGTCACAGGAGTGTTGGTGCAAGTGGAGAACGCCTTGATTCTCATTTAAAGACTTCTGCTCACACCACTTGCTCACAGTCATGGGGGCTCTCCTTGCAGCTCCCTCGTGCTCGAGTATCTTCGGGAGAGGGAGAGGAGGCAGCGAAAAAGGGGAATGGAGAGAAGCAGGATAAGCGTGCATGTGGCTTTGCCAGGATAGCGGGCTTCCCCATGGTGCAGGGCGCCATCGACTGCACACACGTGGCTTTGTGGGCACGGTCTTCCAATCCTAAGATGTTCCGTAACCGCAAAGGCTACAACTCATTTAATGTGCAGTTGTTGTGCGACCACGCCCAGTGCATCATGATGGCCTTGTACGATGACCTCGACTAGCTGTGGACCTAGAAGGCCTGGCTGTAGACTGCACCACCTCGGCACGGGTGGCAGCAGTCTGGGCTGGCTGACTGATAGACTGCGGCAAGGGCAATAGTGGAGTGGCACTGGTGAGCGTAGGAATGCTGTCATCCTGAGAGAAGACAGCAGGTTGTTGCTCCACAGACCCACTGCCACTCTGCCGGGGCGGTGCCTCAGCATTCCGAGCAATCTGTTGGAGGATGGATTGCTGGCCTGCTGCGACACCCTGCAAGCCCCTTTCGAGACTTGTAAACCCAGCGACGGTGGCAGCAGTCTGTGCTTCCACAGCAGCAGTGAGACGTTGAATCATTTCCGCCTGTGCTGCAATGGAAGCTGCAAAATTGCCCATCAGACCCAGCATCATCTGTGGGTCCACATGGTCTCTCCTGGAGTTGTTTATTATTCTTATTCTTATTCTTATTATTCTTATTCTTCTTCGTCTCCTTCTTCTTCGTCTCCTTCTTCTTCGTCTCCTCCTTCAGTTTGCTGATGATGAGGGACAGGCTGGCCTGCTGGCTGTTCTTGGGTATCTGAAAGCAGAAAGGCACAAGGGTCGGATTGTGGTGAGGGGAGGAGGGGAAAGCAAGATATCCGTGCATACACCATCAGCAGCTTGTAAGTGAGAAGAGATTGTGGGATGAGAGGGAAGTGGGATATGAGAAGAAGGATTAGGTATGACCATACCGTCATCATCAACAATGGTTTCAACTTCTCTGCTGGCTATGGACGCTGTCACTGCCCCTCCAATGATTTCAAGCACGGATTCCTCCAGGTCCGCCAGGTTCTCTATTGTGGCTTGGCCGCCTCCCGTCTGTTGTTGCTCCCTCTGTTATGTGCCACCTTGGCCTGCAAGAGAAAGGGAAGTGTGTCAGTGAGTGTGCTGCAATGTGTTTGGGTGATGAGCCTGTCATAGTTGAATAGCTGCCTGTGTGTGCAAGGTGTGAGATGTGGGTGTGAGTGTTGCAGCAGTGGTAAGTGTGTGAGGGTGAAGTGAAGCCATGCTTGTGAGGTATGAATGGTGATAGCTAGAGATTGTTGGTAGGTGAGTGATGGGGTGTGGTGGATTGAGCAGTATGTGAGGCTTGTGGTGCAGATGGTGGAATATGGCATTTGCTGAAGCCTTCGCTCACCTTGACCAGCCGTGTGAGGTCATTAAACTTTTGTCAGCACTGGATCCAGGTCCTTGGGACCACACTGGTGGCCGTGACAGATTCAGCAATCTCTTGCCACAACCTTCTGCAAATGAGCTTGGATGGCCTCTTGCCTCCCTGCAGGTAAAGGACAGCCTGTCGTCATTGGACCCTAGGACCAAGGCCTCCAGTGCAGCATCTGAAAGTCTTCTAGCTCGTTCTCTAGGTTGTTGTGCCATGGCTTGCTCCAGAGTGAGAATGAGGTGCTTCTGCAACAAAGCACCTCCCCTTTAACTAGCCTAGGCCAAACTTTATTGGCCATTAGACTGCACCTGATAGTGCCCCACCCCCCTGTTGAGTGCTAAGCCAATCAGCAGCGCATTTAGCGCTGAGATCGCCGTTCCAATCATGTTAATGTGCAGGCAGCACAAATTTTCCGTGTTGCCTGCACCACTTAGAAGAGGCGCAAGCAAATAGCGCTGGCCCGTGACACCGCCCGTTTTCAGGCCTTATCCAATTTCTAGGCCTTTGTTACATTTTTTTCCATGGGATGGCACATAAGGTTGGAACACCTAGCTTACAATGTGACACAACCATATGGCGGACTAGTTATTCCAACTTTAATAACTGTGACAACGCAGGATAATGTGGAAGAAATTGGGTTTATATTGGATAAAACATCTCTCTGAAAATGCAGCTGCTTTTAGGAACTGTCTCTGTAATTGCACACTTTGCCTCCCAATTAGCTCATCATTTGTCGTACTCTGTAATCTACTGCAGCTCTCCTTGCACCAAGATGAGGGTAATTCGACACTTAAAGGGGTGTAAATAAGGTGGGGTGGGGGGAGGTGGTGGTTTACCAAGAGGTCGGCATCGTTCCCAGATCAGGAAAACACAAAAAGGAATAAAAACAAGAAAACACTGGAAAACACTCAGCGGGTCAGGCAGCATCCATGGAGAGAGAAACACAGTTAACGTTTCAGGCCGATGAACTTTTGTCAGAACTGGAAGAGGACACAAGAGGAAACTGGTGCTGCAACCGTAAGCATTTAAGGCCTTTCATAGCTCAACAATCTGGCAGCCACACTTTCAGCTTCTTTAAGTAACTCGGGCACTGGGGAACTTCAGTTGGCGAATGGAAATTCAGGTGTGTGGTGCCCATGGTTCTCTGCCCATTAGCGATCAGAAGATCGTGGGCTTCGCACACCCACATTTGCGATAAATGCTGTCGGCTCCCCCAGCAGTGGTGAAGACTCATGAGTTTTACTTCGAATTTTACAGCACAGAAACAGGCCATTCGACCCAACCAGTCCACACGAGCCTCCTCCCACCCCTCTTCATCTAACCCTTTCAGCATAACCTTCTATTCCTTTCTCCCTCATGTTTTTATCTATCTTCCCCTTAAATGCAACTACGCTTTTTGCCTCAACCACTTCTTGTGGTAGCGAATTCCACATTTTAACCACTCTCTGGGTAAAGAGGTTTCTTCTGAATTCCTTATTGAATTTATTAGTGACTATCTTATATTTATGTCCCCTAGTTTTGGTTTCCCCCATAAGTGGAAACATCTACCCTGTCAAACCCTTTCATAAACTTAATGACCTCTGTTAGATCAACCCTAAGCCTTCTCTTTCTAGAGTTGTAGCTGAAGTTCTTTCACCTTAGGAAGGATGTGAAGGCCCTTGAGAGGGTGCAGAGGAGATTTACCAGAATGGTTCTGGGAATGGTGGGATCTTAGCTACAAGGACAGGTTGAGAGAAGCTGGATTTGTTTTCACTAGAGCAAAGGAGGTTGAGGGGTGATTTAATAGAAGTGTACAAGATTATGACGGGTTTGGATAGGCTAGACGGGGAAAGGCTGTTCCCACTAGTTGATGGTACAAGAACTAGGGGACACAGATTTAAGGTTTTGGGCAAGAGATAGAGGGAGGTCGTGAGGAAAAAAATTTTTACGCGGCAAGTGGCGAGGACCTGGAACTCGCTGCCGATGGAAGTGGTGGAAGCGGACACACTCAATGTTTTCAAGGGGAGACTGGATAGGCACTTGAGGGAAATAAACTTACAGGGCTACGGGGTTAGAGCGGGGGAATGGGACTGACTGGATTGCTCTGCAGAGAACCGGCACGGACTCGATGGGCCGAATGGCCTCCTTCTGTGCCGTTATGACTCTATGGGCTGGATTTTACCAGCCCTGAGGAGGCAGGTCTGGAGGCGGGACTGCTGGGAAAATCCCCCAAAAATGGGAGTGGGTCCCAAACCCGCTCCCAACCTGCCTCCAACCAATCTTCCCGGGAGTCGGGTCCCCGATTTGCGCAGGGTCCCGACTCCTAGAGGCAGGAAGAAGATTACAGCCACTTAACTGCCTGTTAACAGATAGTTAACAGGCAGTTAAGAGGCTTTTTCCAATTTTTCGACTGCTGCTGCAGGCATCCCGATGTCGGGGAACCGCGCCAGGGTAAGTGAGGCATGCTGTGGGTCTACTGTAATTTTTGTGTATAGATGACAGCTGCAGAAGTGGTTTAAAGGATTCAATGGGACACTAGTGAGTATGAGCGGTAAGGAAAAGTTATGAAAGTAATTTTTAATGTGGTTGGAGGTTTCTGCAGGTGACAAGCTGTGAAGTGTTTGTGTAGGCTCATCTCATCGGGAGAAGTGACAGATGGCTTCTGCAATCTCAGTTGCAGCTGTCATCTGTTTTATCCTAAGGAGAGAGTAATTGGAGAGCCTGAGTGCAAGGGCTCACCATTGGACAGTGATTGTTAGTGTTTGACAGCACCTCAATGCTGTCAAACACTGTCAAATCATCTGTCAAACAAATGTGGTGCATATGCCTTTAAGAAAACTGGCAGATGAAGCATCATCAACTGACGTCATCTGACACCGGCTTTCCCTTAATTGGCTGGCAAGCCCGCAGGGCGGGCTTAACAAGGCCAATGAGGGGAAAATAGCGTCAGCTCATCGGACGTCGCTGGGGGCGGGACTGGAACCTGAAAACCAGCAGTCCCGCCTCGAACTCGGCCTTCCTGGTAAGATTCCACCCATATGACCTGCAAGTCTTGGGAACAAATTCAAATTCATTTGACGGGGTGGGATGCTCCTCACTCTCTCTATCTCTACTGGACTGAAAGGTCTTTACGTGAAATGAATTTAAGCTGTCTCAATCCCACTCTCTGGTACCATGGTAAAAAATTGTGCGCAACTAACCTAGCAGTCCGATTCAGATGAAACTAGTTGTGACTATGTGGCTAAAAGGAAAGATGTCACACTGCAGCAGTTGGAGGTGAACACCTGACCTTTCCCACGCCTCCACCCCTCGTCATGGCTCAATGAATAAATACACCTCATGACATAGTACAGGGCTCTATAGCCCAGGTAGGTCCTAGGTCCAGTCCCTGGTATCTGCTGTGATCACCTACTAATGAAATGGTGGGGAGCTGGGAACAAGTTATATAAAGCTCTGGTTAGACCCAATTTTAAATATTGCATTCCATTCTGGGCACCGCACCTCAGAAAGGATATAGTGGCCATGGAAGAGGTGCAGCGCAGATTCCTTGTAGTAAAGGGGCCTTTAGGGAAGAGTGACCATAATATGATAGAATTTTATATTGAGTTTGAAAGTGACTTAGTTAAATCTGAAACCAGGGTCTTAAATCTAAACAAAGCAAACTACGTAGGTATGAGACACGAGCTGGCTAAGGTAGATTGGGAAACTACATTAAAAGGTATGACAGTGGACAAGCAATGGCTGGCATTTAAAGAATTAATACATAATTTACAACAAATATACATTCCTTTAAGGCACAAAAACCCCAAAGGAAAAGTGATCCAACCGTGGCTAACAAGAGAAGTTAAAGATATGATTAGATCAAAGGAAGAGGCTTATAATGTTGCCAAAAAGAGTAGTAAGCCTGAGGATTGGGAGGATTTTAGAATTCAGCAAAGGAGGACCAAGAAATTGATAAAGAAAGGGAAAATAGAATATGAGAGTAAACTAGCGAGAGACATAAAAACAGACTGTAAAAGCTTCTATAGGTATGTAAAAAGGAAAAGATTAGCAAAAGTAAATGTGGGTCCCTTACAGGCTGAGACAGGAGAAATTATAATGGGGAATAAGGAAATGGAAGAGAAATTAAACAAATACTATGGGCTGGATTTTATCAATAGAGACGTGCTGGAGGCGGGACTTCTGGTTTCCGTGTTTCAGTCCCGCCCCCAGCGACGTCTGACCAACCCACGCTATTTTCCCTTGATTGGCATTGTTAAGCCCACCCCTGCGGGCTTACCGGCCAATTAAGAGAAAGCCGGTGACAGATGACGTCAGCGTATGACGCTTCATCTGTCGAAAAATTTTTGACAGATGAATTGTCAGCGTTTGACAGCTTTGAGAAGTTGTCAAACACTGACAATCTCTGTTCTAAGGTGAGCCCTTGCACAGAAGGCTCACCAAGACCTCTCTCCTCAGCAGAAAGCAGATGGCTGCTGCATCTGAGAATGCAGCAGCCATTCTGTCCTCTCTGCTGTTGAGATGAGGCACCTTCGGATCCTCAAAGGTTGAAGCCTGCAGAAAGAAGCAAAGGTAAGGAAACTTTTTCCAACATTTTACACTCACCTCTCATACTTACCTGCCCACATTTGCACCCATCACTCACCTCTACAGCTGACATTTCGACCCCTCTCACCCCCGCAGACCCACTGCTCACCTCGCTGACCCTGGCGAGGTTCGCAGCCGTCGGGAAGCCCGCACTTGCAGGTGTAAAATGGGGAAAAGCCTCAAAACTGCCTGTTAACTACCTGTTAACAGGCAGTTAATTGGCTCTAATCCCCTTCCCGCCTTGAGGAGACGGGTACCTGCGTGACTCTGGGACCCGCCTCCCAGGAAGATGGCACGGAGGTGGGTTGGGAGCGGGGTCAATACCCGCTCCCAGTTTCTGCCATTTTCCCGGCAGTCCCGCCTCCATACCCGCCTCCCCAGGGCTGGGAAAATTCCCCCCTTTATGTCTGTCTTCACGGAAGAAGACGCAAAAAACTTCCCCGAATTAGCGAGAATGAGGAACTGAAAGATATTAGTATTAGTAAAAAATTAGTACTGGAGAAATTAATGGAACTGAAAGCCGATAACTCCCCTGGACCTGATGGCCTACATCCTAGGGTTTTGAAAGAGTTGGCTATAGAGAGAGTGGATGCATTGGTTGTCATTTTCCAAAATTCATAGATTCTAGAACGGTTCCCGTAGATTGGAAGGTAGCAAATGTAACCCCACTATTTAAGAAATGAGGGAGAGAGAAAACGGGGAACTACAGATCAGTTAGCCTGACATCAGTAGTAAGGAAAATGATAGAATCTATTATTAAGGATGTGGTAACAGGGCACTTAGAAAATAATAATAGGTTTGGGCAGAGTCAACATGGATTTATGAAAGGGAAATCGTGTTTGACAAATCTGTTAGAGTTTTTTGAGGTTGTAACTAGCAGAATAGATAAGGGGGAACCAGTGGATGTGGTGTATTTGGATTTTCAGAAGATATTCGATAAGGTGCCACACAAGAGGTTATTAAACAAAATTAGGGCTCATGGGATTGGGGGTAATATACTAACATGGATTGAGGATTGGTTGATGGACAGAAAACAGAGAGTGGGCAGGCTGTAACTAGTGGGGTACCGCAAGGATCAGTGCTTGGGCCTCAACTATTCACAATCTACATCAATGATTTGGATGAGGGGACCAAATGTAATATATCCAAGTTTGCTGATGATACAAAGCTGGGTGGGAATGTAAGTTGTGAGGAGGATGCAAGGAGGCTTGAAGGGGATATAGACAGGCTAAGTGAGTGGCCAAGAACATGGCAAATGGAATATAATGTGGAGAAATGTGAAGTTATCCACTTTGGTAGGAAAAATAGAAAAGCAGAGTATTTTTTAAATGATGAGAGATTGGGAAATGTTGGTGTTCAGAGGGACCTGGATGTCCTTGTACACGAATCACTGAAAGTTAACATGCAGGTACAGCAAGCAATTAGGAAAGCAAATGGTATGATGGCCTTTATTACAAGAGGATTTGAGTATAAGAGTAAAGACATCATACTGCAATTATATAGGGCCCTGGTGAGACCATTGTGTACAGTTTTGGTCTCCTTACCTAAGGAAGGATATACTTGCCATAGAGAGAGTGCAACGAAGGTTCACCAGACTGGTTCCTGGGATGGGGGGATTGTCCTATGAGGACAGATTGAGTAGACTAGGCCTATATTCTCTAGAGTTTAGAAGAATGAGAGATGATCTCATTGAAACATACAAAATTCTTACAGGGCTTGACAGGGTAGATGCAGGGAGGATGTTTCACCTGGCTGGGGAGTCTAGAACCAGGGTTCACAGTCTCAGAATAAGGGGTTGGCCATTTAGGACTGAGATGAGGAGAAATTTCTTCACTCAGAGGGTGCTGAATCTTTGGAATTCTCTACCCCAGAGGGCTGTGGAGGCTCAGTCATTGAGTATATTCAAGACAGAGATCGATAGATTTTTGAATATTAAGGGAATCAAGGGATATGGGGATAGTTCAGGAAAGTGGAGATGAGGTAGAAGATCAGCCATGATCTTATTGAATCTTATTGAATAGTTCAGGAAAGTGGAGATGAGGTAGAAGATTAGCCATGATCAAATGGCCTACTCCTGCTCCTATTTCTTATGTTCTTATGTTCTTATGAATGATATCGGGGATAAAAGGGTTAAACTATGAGGACAGGTTGCATAGACTAGGCTTGTATTCCCTTGAGTATAGAAGATTAAGGGGTGATCTAACTGAAGTGTTTAAGATGATTAATGGAGTTGTTAGGGTAGATAGAGAGAAACTATTTCCCCTGGTGAGGGAGTCCGGAACAAGGGGGATAACCTTAAAATTAGAACTGGGCCGTTCGGGAGTAATGTCAGGAAGCACTTCTTCACACAAAGCGGAGTGGAAATCTGAATATCTCTCCTCCAAAATGCTGTTGAGGCTGGGGTCAATTGAAACTTTCAAAACTGAGATTCATAGATTTTTGTTAGGCAAGGGTATTAAGGGTTACAAAACCAAGGGGGTTTGATGGAGTTAAGATACAGATCTGCCATGATGTAATTGAATGGCAGAACAGGCTAGAGGGGCTGAATGGCCTACTCCTGTTGCTATGTTCCTAAGTCACATGCACGCCCTCCCAACCGTAGTTTGTACCTGTTCCGGGAAGTAGAATTGGGGAAGATACTTATAAAAGATCTAAAGAAGTGGAAATCAAGAGGCAGTGTAAAACCTAAACAAGAAAGTACATTCCAGCAATGAGGCCAGAAATCAGCTGCAGCTCTCCTAATGGCTGAGTGGGTGAACACTCCAACTGGTGTGGAACTGAGGCATACTGAGAAGGAAGGCCCCAGGCCTCCGGAAGCCTGAGGATTGGGAGGATTTTAGAATTCAGCAAAGGATGACCAAGAAATTGATGAAGAGAGAGATAATAGAATATGAGAGTAAACTAGCAAGAGACATAAAAACAGATTGTAATAGCTTCTATAAGTATGTGAAAAGAAAGAGATTAGCGAAAGTAATCGTGGGTCCCTTACAGGCAGAGACAGGAGAAATTATAATGACGGGGAATAAGGAAATGGCAGAGACATTAAACAAATACTTTGTATCAATGTTCCATGTAAGCAGCATGGCCGCACGGCTGCGCAGCCCTCCGGGGAACCCGTGCAGCCGGCTTGTCGGCTTTTCAATACAAAAACCGCACATGCGCAGTATTTTGAATGGCCTGCGTGGCCATGCAAGGCCAAACAAAATTAGAGGGAACATTGCTTTGTATCTGTCTTCTCGGAAGAAGACGCAAAAAACATTTCGGAAATAGTGAGGAACCAAGAGTCTAGCGAGAATGAGAAACTTAAAGAAAGTAGTCTTAGTAAAGACATAGTACTGGAGAAATTAAACGGACTAAAAGCTGACAAATCACCTGGACCTGATGGCCTACATTCTAGGGTTTTAAACGAAGTGGCTACAGAGATAGCGGATGCATTTGGTTTTGATCTTCCAGAATTCCTTAGATTCTAGAACGCGCCCCGCGATTTGGAAGGGAGCAAATGTAACCCCACTATTCAAGATAGGAGGGAGAGAGAAAACAGGAAACTATAGACCAGTCAGCCTGACATCAGTAGTAGGGAAAATGCTAGAATTAATTATTAGGGACGTGGTAACAGGGCACTTAGAAAATCATAATATGATTGTGCAGAGTTAACACAGATTTATGAAAGGGAAATCGTGTTTGACAAATCTGTTAGCGTTTTTTGAGGTTGTAACTAGCAGGGTAGATAAGGGGGAACCAGTGGATGTGGTGTATTTGGATTTTCAAAAAGCATTCGATAAGGTGCCACACAAGAGGTTATTATACAAAATTAAGGCTTATGCGATTGGGGGTAATATACTAGCATGGATTGAGGATTGATTAACGGACAGAAAACAGAGAGTAGGAATAAATAGGTCATTTTCGGGTTGGCAGGCTATAACTAGTGGGGTGCCGCAAGGATCAGTGCTTGGGCCTCAGCTATTCACAATCTACAACAATGACATAGATGAGGGGACCGAGTGGGGAAAGTAAGTTGTGAGGAGGATGCAAGGAGGCTGCAAAGGGATGTAGACAGTTAAGTGAGTGGGAAAGAACATGGCAGGTGGAATATAATGTGGATAAATGTAAAGTTATCCACTTTGGTAGAAAAAGTAGAAAAGCAGAATATTTTTTAAATGGTGAGAGACTGGGAAACGTTGGTATTCAGAGGGACCTGGGTGTCCTTGTACACGAATTACAAAAAGTTAACATGCAGGTACAGCAAGCAATTAGGAAAGCGAATGTTATGTTAGCCTTTATTACAAAAGGATTGGAGTATAAGAGTAAAGAAGTCTTACTGAAATTATATAGGGCTTTGGTGGGACCACACCTGGAGTACTCTGTACAGTTTTGGTCTCCTTACCTAAGGAAGGATATACTTGCCTTAGAGGGAGTGCAACGAAGGTTCACTAGACTGATTCCTGGGATAGGGGGGTTTGTCCTAAGAGGAGAGATTGAATAGAGCAGGCCTATATTCCCTAGAGTTTAGAAGAATGAGAGGTGATCTCATTGAAACATATAAAATTCTTAAGGGGCTTGACAGGGTAGATGCTGGGAGGATGTTTCCCCTGGTTGGGGAGTCTAGAACTAGGGGTCACAGTCTCAGAAGGACGTGACTGCTGCCAATGAACCGGAAGCGGACTGTGCATGCGCGCTGCCAGTTCGTCATGGGAGTGGATTCGTTTAAAAAAGTATAAAAAGCCAGGAAGGGAGCAAGCTGTTGAAAAAGCCGGGAAGCCGGGAAGGGAACGGGCTGGTGAAAAAGCCGGGAAGTCGGGAAGGGAGTGAGCTGGTGAAAAAGCCGGAAAGCTGGGAAGGGAGCGGACTGGTGAAAAAGTCGGGAAGGGAGCGAGCTCGTTAGCATGATCGTTTTAAAAAAAGCAGAAACATCATGCTTCCAGTTGTTGGAGTGCGCAGTACGCTTCTGCGCAGCTTCTGGTCTATTGGCAGCAGTCGCTCCAGTCTCAGAATAAGGGGTCGGCCATTTAGGTCTGAGATTAGGTGAGATTTCTTCATTCAAAGGGTTGTGAATCTTTCGAATGCTCTACCCCAGAGGGCTGTGGAGGCTCAGTTGTTGAATATATTCAAGACAGAGATCGATAGACTTTTGGATACTAAGGGAACCAAGGGATATGGGGATAGTGCAGAAAAGTGGAGTTGAGGTAGATGATCAGCCATGATCTTATTGAATGGCCTACTACTGCTCCTATTTCTTATGTTCTTATGTTTGATCCCTGGTCTCTGCTGATTTCCGCTGGAACAGCTGTAGAGGTGCTGGGGGTAGGGGTGGGAAAAAATCAACCTGGGTTCCCACCAATGTTCTCTCTAACTTTTTTTTCGTGCGCGGTCCTTTTAAATTTGCTGCGCAGTATCTTTTCCAGTGGCAACAGCTGGTGAGAGGCCTGCTTGGGACCTCCCGATCGATGCGCGGCCCCCACAGCTTAGGGGGAACGTTGGTCCCCACCCTTGATCACGATACAGTGAAGCCCGCTTAAAGGTGTGTTTGTGTGGATGTCGAGTGAGGCTTAGGTCTTTACTGATTGATGGAAGCAGTACAATATCACACTGGATTACAGATTACCTGCCTGTCTTTTTGGTTCATTCTACAAGAGAAACTATAGTGCCGGCGATAGACATGCTACTGAGACAAAGGAAGCAGTGAATAACTTATGATTAGCATGAATTAAATTGGCAGCAGATGGCATTTTGTGCCAACTTGAAAAGTTTTGCCGCTAACGTGCCGATTCTGTCCTACCACCAGCGCTGCACTGCAAAGCCTAAAAACACAGGCCCCATTATTTGCAGCTCCCTCAGTCATATTAAACAAATCGATTGCTGAACACTGTGTTCACCAAAAACACATTTGTTTCGGCTTTTGCCTTTGACCTTTGGAATCACTTAAAGAAAAGTATTGTCCCCCACGACAGGAACTGGAAAATAATTACCCACTCCAATCATATTCGGCTTCTCAGGCGTGACTGAATTGATATCAGATCAGATACACAAGTTACCAACAATGATTTCATAACAAGCCAAATTATTGTTATCTTAAGTCACAATCAAGACACTCTCTGCTACAATGGCCTTGATTATATCTTCCATGGTGCCAGACTAAACGATATATGCAGCGGCGATATACACGCCAAGAGGTCAGATAATAAGAAATCAGTAATTGTTCCAGCTCATTTTTGGCCAGATGGTTAGTTAATTTTCCTCTCAGCGTCTCAGCTGATTTTCTGCTATTCCCCATTTGTCCTTCACCTGCAGTGCAAAACATTAAAAATTATAGTGAAAAAAGTACTGTTTCAAACAGATGATTCATTGTAAGTGTGTTTTATCTGGCAGAAGACAATCAAAAAATACAGGTGAAACAGCGATTTACTTGTACTTCCTGCAATTTAGTATACTGTATTCGCTGCTCACGATGTGGACTCCTCTACATTGGGGAGACCAAACGCAGATTGGGTGACCGCTTTGCGGAACACCTCCGTTCAGTCCGTAAGGGGGACCCCGAGCTCCCGGTGGCCTGTCACTTTAATTCACCGCTTCACTCCCACTCTGACCTCACCGTCCTCGGCCTAATACACTGTTCCACGGAAGCTCAGCGTAAGCTCGAGGAACAGCACCTCATCTTTCGTTTAGGCACGCTACAGCCCTCTGGACTCAATATCGAGTTCAACAATTTTAGATCATAACCTCAGCTCCAATCACATTTATATTTTATTTTATCCACCCTTTTATTTGTCCCCCCCCACCTTTTTTTTCCTCCTAGAAGCTGGCAGCTGTCCTTCATTCTGCCAGTAGATTTTACACTTCATTCAGCCTTAATCTGTCACATTAACACCACCTCTAGCCTTGCATATCTCTTAATGTCTCTTAATGTCTCTTCATCTCCTCCTTTGTTCCTTTATCCCCTCCCCCTTTTCCCAGCTTTACCCTGGCCTTAAATCCATTTGATTTCCAGCTCTTCCCAGTTCTGATGAAAGGTCATCGACCTGAAACGTCAACTCTCTTTCTCTCTCCACGGATGCTGCCTGGCCTGCTGAGTTTTTCCAGCGTTTTCTGTTGTTAATACAGTCCCGGTTGCTTTAGAAAATGCCTTCTCAAATAAGCTGTCTAAAGTTTTTAGATCGGATACTGCGAATGCCATCAGTTCTGTTTCATGCACCATCTCCAGCCCTATAGCCCTCTGGGAACTCTGCGTTCCTCCAATTTTGGCTTCTTGCGCATCCCCGATTTCCATCGCCGCTCCATTGGCGGCCGTGACTTAAGCAGTCTCGGCCCTAAGCTCTGGAATTCCCTCCCTAAACCTCCCCGCCCCTCCAGCTCTCTCTCCTCCTTTAGGACGCTCCTTAAAACCTAACTCTTTTTGACTGAGCTTTTGATTACCTGTCCTCATATCTCATGTGGCTCAGTGTCAAACTTTGTCTGAGAGGTTAGGTCAGAACTGACCAGTTCCATAGAAACATAGGGGTAAAAATTGAGTCGCGCCCCATTTGGGGCGCTAACCTCGCCGGGGCGCGACTTTTAGCGCCCCGAAAAAATTAGCGGCCCCGCGCCGGAACTTCAGTGGTTGCGCCCCAAGAGGGAAGCGGGGCGCAACTGGAAGCAGCCCGCATCCCTCTTGGGGCGCTGCGAGTGAATATCCTGGCGCTACGTGCCGCGGTATTGCAGGCCTTCCTCCCCTTCTTAAAGGGGAGGGACCCTGCGCAGCGCGAACCGGGGCCCAGCTGGGCCCCCAGGGATCGGGAGTGCCGGCAAAAGAGCCCGGCACTCAAGAGAAGTGCCGGGCTCTTGGAGCGCAGCCGGCACTTCACGGTGGGGGGGCTTCACGGGGGCCGGGGGCAGGTGCTGGCAGGCGGCCAGCAACAAAAATGGCCGCCTGCCACCTCCGCTTTAAATATCGCCGCCCCGGCCGCACGTACGCCTCCCTGAACCCGTCGGACATAGCGTCTGGCGGTAAATCAGGGGGCGCGACTGAAGATCACGGCCGGGGCGCGAGCGGGGTGCTGCGCACGGCGATGACGTCATCGCCGGCGGCGCAGCACCACAGGGCGCTACCGGCTGCCGCCGCCGCTAACCTCCCACTAAATTTTTCGGGAGGCGTGGGCGGCGCTGCGCCCGGGCGTTAGCTGCTTTACGCCCCATTAGCGCCCTCTTAAGGCGCTAACGGGAGGCGCAAGCAGCTGAATTTTTCCCCCATAGAATCTAGGAGCAGGAGTAGGCCATTCGGCCCGTCGAGCCTGCTCCACCATTCAATACGATCATGGCTGATCATCCAAATCCAGTACCCTATCCCTGCTTTAATCCCCACAGTACACATATCCCACCCTACCCCCGTAACCCCACGTATTTAATTCCCCCTAACATATCCCATCCTATCCCCATAACCCCACATATTTAATCCCCCCTAACACTAAGGGTCAATTTATCATAGCCAAATCAACCTAACCAGGGGCGATGGAACTGAAGAGGCCTGCTAACGTTAAGTGTCAAATTATTTTTGTGACCCCCGGGAGGAGCAGGAGCTGTGCAGCCCTTGAAAGCAAGGAATTGACAATTTGCCAACTGTAAGTCTGCACGTTGATTGGGTGATGTTGTAAAATTTTCCAGTAGGTCCCCGAAAAGAGTGGGGATGATAAGATGGAGGCAGTGTTGGCCTTACCATATATCTGAATAAACAGTGATTTGACGAGAGGCCTTTAAGGGGTGGTTCTGTAATCCGGCACTCCTGGTCGGGAGCAGCACATGGAGGGAGCAATCGCAGGAAATTGCAGTAGTGCGGCTGGTGATTTCCTGCCCATTCATTATTATCACCCCTTCAATCTGCTCAGCCAGACTGCTCAGTCCCACATTCTCACAGCGCTGAAGCCTGAAGTAAGTGCATTCTCAAAGTGGCCAAACAGCACCTTATCTGAGGCCTCGTGGAATCACAATTAAACCTGTGAGGAAAGAACAGTCAGTTAACTTTGCAAAGTGGGTGCCTGCAAGGAAACACAGGCCCTAGTGTAAACGAAAAGCAACAGTTGAGATATTGGGCCTCCCTCAGATTCCACTGTGTGGTATCCTAGATACCACAGCAACAATAAAGGTAAGAACACTGGAGCCACTGACTTCCAGAATCTCCAAAATAAGGCTTTGTTTATCAGGCAACTGCATCTGTTATTGTTATGTAGCCGAGACATAATTAAAGCTGAACAGTGCCATTCGATGGAGTGAGGGGGAGGGGAGGAGGGCTGGTTCTTCATAGAAACCAAGTAGTGAGCACATTTAAAGTAATTGGCAAAAGAACCAGGAAGGAAATGAGGAGAATTTCTTTTATGCAGTGAGTTGTTGTGATCTGGCGTGCACTGCCTGAAAGGGTAGTGGAAGCAGATTCACTAGCAACTTTCAAAAGGGAATTGGATATCTACTTGAAGGGGAAAAATTGCAGGGCTATGAGAAAAGAGCAGGAGAGTGGGACTAATTGGATAGCTCTTTCAAAGAGCCGGCACAGGCACGATGGGCCGATTGACCTCCTTCTGTGTTGTATCATTCTATGATTTAACTCCTCAATACTCTTCTGGCCTCTAATTATGTGTACACAGAAAGCAAAGGCATTTTGAACGTTCTCAGTCAACACTCCTGCATTGAATAGGAGCAATTCCAAAGATAAACGTTCTGGTAGCTCAAGGGGTTGAACATCTGAATCTCAGCTGTCAGGTGATGATTCTGAGTTCCAGACTGTCTATCAACCCAGCTTGCTTCTCGCGGTGAGTTTCATCCGTTCTGTTCTCTTTCGGATGATACGTTAAACCGAGGCCCCGTCTGCTCTCTCAGGTGGACATAAAAGATCCCATGGCACTATTTCGAAGAAGAGCAGGGGAGTTATCCCCGGTGTCCTGGCCAATATTTATCCCTCACTCAACATAACAAAAAAAAAACAGATTATCTGGTCATTTTCACATTGCTGTTTGTGGGAGCTTGCTGTGCACAAATTGGCTGCTGCGTTTCCCACATTACAACAGTGACTACACTCCAAAAGTACTTCATTGGCTGTAAAGCGCTTTGAGATGTCTGGTGGTCGAGAAAGGCGCTATATGAATGCAAGCCTTTCTTTCTCAGTTGGGATGTTAGAAGGAATACTGCATTCGATCTGGAGAGAAAGGGACTGGCACTGTCTGGCTCATGTTTGAATAGCACAACCTGATGGCTGATCAAACAGTATTAAGGTCTATTAAAAGAAAAGAAAGAAAGACTTGCATTTATATAGCACCTTTTACGACCTCAGAATGTCCCAAAGTGCTTTATGGCCAATGATGTACTTTTGAAGTGTAGTCACCGTTGTAATGTAGGAATGTGAGGTTGTCATCCAAGACCTCTTCGATGCACACAATGATTTGATTGGGAGCCATGTCAAAATCTATTGGGAAGATCTACAGAGAGTTTTAATGTGTGTCTTGAGCTCGGAGATCAGGCGCACCTTGGTCACAACAAATGCACTTACTTCAGGCTTCAGCATTGCAAGAATGTGGGCCTTAGCAGTCTGGTTAAACAGATTAAAGACCTCTCATTATGTTGCAGGTTATTCAAAACTAAACAACAGAGAGAAATGATAACGAGAATGGGGCGACGGGGGGGCTCATAACGTTTTAAATTAAAATGATAAAATATATTCTAAAGCCATGGTGAACTGGGTAAGTCTGTGCTTGAGCGAGTGATTCACTCATAGGTCCCCTGAAGGAAAGTCCCGTTCATTCATCACCCCTGCGCTCGCTGACCCAGTCAGGCAACGCCTCAAATTAAAAATTCTGATTCTTGAGTTCAAATCCCTCTATGGCCTCTTTCCAACCAAGCTCTGTAACCTCTTCTAGCCCTACAATAAGAACATAAGAAATAGGAGCAGGAGTAGGCCATTTGTCCTTCAAGCCTGCTCCGCCATTCAATAAGATCATGGCTGATCTACCTCAACTCTACTTTCCTGCACTATCCCCATATCCCTTGATTCCCTTAATATTCAAAAATCTATCGATCTCTGTTTTGAATATACTCAACGACTGAGCCTCCACAGCCCTCTGGGGTAGAGAATTCCAAAGATTCACCACCCTCTGAGTGAAGAAATTTCTCCTCATCTCAATCCTGAATGGCCAACCCCTTATTCTGAGACTGTGACCCCTGGTTCTAGGGGTCCTCCGAGATCACTGCGCTTCTCCAATTCTGGCCTCTTGTACACATCTGATTTCCATCGCCTCTCCATTGGTCGCCGTGCCTTCAAACTGTCTAGGCCCTAAGCTCTGGAATTCCCTCCCTAAACCTCTCCACCTCTCTACCTCTGCTCCTCCTTTAAGACGCTTCTTAAAACCTACCACTTTCACCAAGCTATTGGTCACCTGTGCTAATATCTCCTATGTGACTTGGTGTCAAATTTTGCCCAATAACGCTCCTAGGAAGTGCCTTGGGATGTTTTCCTACATTAAATGCGCTATATAAATGCAAGTTGTTGTTGTTGTAATAGTGCCTTAGAGATACAAGCCCCAAAATTCCATGGGACCAATTACACCTGTTCCAGGACTTGCATCCACTGACAGAATGCTGGTTCCGCCATAATTTGTGAGGGTCATCTCATTTAAATATCCATTGGCAATTTCTTGACGCAAATCCCATGTAAAATGGGAGCACTGTGCTGGGGCTGCTTGGAAATTAGAGTGCAGCCTTTAAAAAGCCAGGTCTGATGGCAGAGCGCAGCAGCAGGCTGGGGAGCAGCAAGTAGGTAGGTGTTAGATAGCTGCACTGGATGGCTGGTGGTGATTTTGCACTTCCTTTTAAAAACTGCAGACCAGTGCTGCAAGAAGTTCAATGACCTGATCAAGGCAGGAAAGGTAACTGAATAGCACCGTCCCTGGTGTCCTGACGAAAGGTCATCAACCTATTTCTTTCTCCATAGATGCTGCCTGACCCACTGCGTGTTTCCAGCATTTACTATTTTCATTTGAGATTTTCAGCATCCACAGTATTTTACTTTTGCGCCACTGTCCTTTTTCTTCTTTTGGCAGCATGGGCACTAACATACTGTTCAGCCTCTAAAATTAATGGCTCCACAAGTAACCCTTCACACTCTGGTTAAGGGGTGCACTAATTTGGGATCTTACAATATTTTTCACCATCTCCCCTAACAGCAATTACTTGCATGCAGAACCTTAAAACCCCTTCCTTCATTTTAATTGGGTGATAGCTGCGGATCTCTTGTATCAGCTGTCCAGATCTGCCGGACTGGTTTCGATTGCATGAGGGGATCGGAGAGGAATTTTCAAGAGTGTTTTTCCCTTATTGTCCCTGGGTTTTTCCTCCGTTCTTTTGCCTCTCCTAGGAAATTACATAACTGAGGAGGAAGATAATGGTGATGAGTAATAACAGGATGAAGGAAAATTGTTCTCATCGACTACGATGAGGAGGGGAATGATGACGATGAAGGAGCAGATGTGGAGTTCAAACCCACCCATGATTCCCTGGACCAAGATCCCACCCCATGATCCTCTGCCACACCATTCTCGATCTAACCCCGCATCACTTCTCACTCCCAAGCACCAGCTCAGATACTTCTACCTTGGTGGGAGGAGGGGCAATTAGATAGTGTCATTAAGACGTGACACTGGGTTATTCACAGAACACGGAGGAGCCGAAGGAATGGGTGAGGATGTGCCACCTTCCCAGGTGGAGACCGAACAGAAGCCTAGACAAAGCTTCGGAGTTGTGGGACCCAGAACTCATGGGTATTTGCCTGAAAAGAAGGATGGTTCGAGGAGCATCACGTCTACGTGCAGCCTCTGCAGTCAGTCTCCAAGGCAACCGACAGGTGTGTAACTCCTGAGCTATATCCGTCATTTGTGGGAACATCGGGGAAGCTTTTTCTTTGTTGCAGAATGTGGCATCTTCATAGGAACATAGGAACAGGAGTAGCCCATTCAGCCCCTCAAGCCTGTTCTGCCATTCAATTAGATCATGACTGATCTGTATCTTAACTCCATCTACTCGCCTTGATTCCATATCCCTTAATATCCTTGCCTAACAAAAGTCTATTAATCTCAGTTTTGAAATTTTCAATTGACCCTCAGCTTCAACAGCTTTTTGGGGAAGAGTTCCAGATTTCCACTACCCTTTGTGTGAAGAAGTGCTTCCTGACTTCACCCCTGAATGGTCTAGCTCTAATTTTAAGGGTACCCCCCCCCCCTTGTCCTGGGCTCCCCCATCAGAGGAAATAGCTTTTTCTCTACCTACCCAATTAAATTCTTTAATCATCTGGAACACCCTTAATCTTCTATACTCAAGGGAATATAAGCCTCGTCTGTGCAACCTGTCCTCATAATTTAACCCTGTTAGCCCTGGTGTCATTCTGGTTAATCTGTGCTGCACCCGCTTTGAGGCCAATATACCCTTCCTGAGGTGCGGTGCCCATCCCTTTGCATTCCATCATTTTATGACCATCGTGGAACTCAGATGTAGATGAGCAGGAAAATCCGATAGATTAAAAAATAACAGGTTAATGAAGAACTGCACTGTAAAGAAAAGTACCTTCAAAACAAAAGTGCTTGGTCCATTAACCTCAAAATATATAGATCTTTAAAGACTCCTTAGGGAGAAGTGTTTAGTCTTAGCCCAGTGCCCTCTGAGATCCAATACATTATGTTGGGTGGAGACATTCATTCCTGGTCTGTGACAGGCTGAGTAGCGAGCTTCTTAAACTATGAAGATTGGTATCGCTCTCCTTTCTGGAGGTGAGCTGGAGTGCAGACTGATTTCTCCAACCACATACCAGCCCATGCTCATTGCAAAGGAGTACAATTCTCTTACTAGTTTGGTTCTATTTTTCCTTTGAGAATATTTTTAGTTGCAGACTCATAACTTGTACATCAGCCAGAGTCTGCAGAACTTCCCTCACCTCCTCAATGGAATTTATTAACCTTTTCAGCTTCTTCAGTGAAGAAATTTTCACAATCATCTACCCAATGATTTGGTAATCATTTGCCTAACTTTTATGATTTTGAGTCAAAAAGATTCCTAAGCACTACTCATAACTGATGATTAGATCCACTAAATCATGAAGGCAAAAAATTGCTAGCATTTGGTTAAATTGCTGTTGTAAAATCAGCAAGAACATCACGATCACAAGGAAGGTACAGCTATAGTTACTACAGCTAGCATCTGTCTTTCAGATGAGACGTTAAACCACGGCCCCGTCTGCTCTCTCAGGTGGATGTCAAAGATCCCACGGCACTATTCAAAGAAGAGCAGGGGAGTTCTGGCCAACATTTACCCCTCAATCAACATCACTAAAACATTATCTGGTCATTTATTTCATTGCTGTTTGTGGGAGCTTGCTGTGTGCAAATTGGCTGCCGCGTTTCCTACGTTACAGCAATGACTACACTACAAAGTATTTCATTGGGTGTAAAGCACTTTGGAGCATCCTGAGGTTGTGGAAGGTGCTTTATAAATGCAAGTTCTTTCTTTCTTACTGGAAGATCCTTTAGTAAGGTTGATGTAAGCACTGTGCTTCTTTATGTATAAAGAAACATCCATTGTTGCAATACAGCATGATTAAAAAAGTTCAATAAACATGACGGTGAGATGAAATGAAAAATTTCTAGGCCATATTCTCAGATATAATAAAACACCCATCTTGCACCTTGATTTCACATTGAACAATTGATTTGACACTTCTCATTCATGGCCTTTGCATTCAGCGAATTCTTGATCTCTTTTTCCATCTGAAGGTGCAATAAAGCCTTCCATAAAATGAAATATTCTATAAAATTATGGAGAAAAGGCAATCATAACAGTGCAATCCAGAAGTGGAATATACATTCTGTGACTGTTTACTAGTTCGGGAATTGGTTTTTTCCCCCAGTATAACATCCAGAAGAAAAAAAATGTTTCATTACTAATATATGAAGACCATTGCAATGTTTATGGGTTATGCATTCTCTGCACATATGAAGTGAAAGATAGCATTCCACTTCAAAATGCATGATCTTGAATCTGTGAGTGACAAGTCTTACTGCGATGTAGTTCTTATGAAAGGTCCCACTCGAACATAGGAACTGGAGTAGGCCCATTCAGCCCCTCGAGCCTGTTCCGCCATTCAATTAGATCACCGCTGGTCTATACCCCAATCCCATTTACCTGCCTTTGATCCATATCCCTTGATACCCTTACATCTTACTGCAATTATATAGGGCCCTGGTGAGACCACACCTGGAATATTGTTTTGGTCTCCTTACCTAAGGAAGGATATACTTGCCACAGAGGGAGTGCAACGAAGGTTCACCAGACTCGTTCGTGGGATGGGGGGATTGTCCTACGAGGAGAGATTGAGTAGACTAGGCCTATATTCTCTAGAGTTTAGAAGAATGAAAGGTGATCTCATTGAATCATACAAAATTCTTACAGAGCTTGACAGGGTAGATGCAGGGGGGATGTTTCCCCTGGCTGGGGAGTCTAAATAGGTTTTGGCAAAGGCCTTTGTTTTGCATTGATGAAGATGGTGAACCAGTACAGTTGCCAACCCTCCAGGATTGCCCTGGAGTCTCGAGGAATTAAGGATTAAGCTCCAGGACACTGCTGCGAGCAACGTGGGAGAAAACTAATAGAGGCATTAAAAAAGGTGGGGTTTTTTCATTTTTTTTGAGCGCTTTTGTTTAGTAGTTATCAAAAAAAAGCTGCTTGACTGACACTCAAGAATCAGGCAATCGGGTAATGAAGAGTATATTCACTTTTCAATTGGTGTGGGAAGGCGGTGCACCACAAGTATGGACATGTTGGGCAACCAATGGAGGGAGTGTGTGGGGGCGGGGCGGTTGGTGGCAGGACGTCATGTGATTACACCTCCAGGAATATGTCTAACTAGCGTTGTCAACCCTATGCACCAGGGGAGCCATGTATCCTCCTCATCATGATGGCCAAGTGCACAACTGACATGACATCTGATCTGCAATGTTTGCACAGAAATACGTAGAAGTTGAAACACGGATATAGGCCATTCGACTCAACTAGTCTGTGTCGCGTCTCCCCTCCACACGAGCAAATGGTCCTATTTGTGAGCAGTGTCCTTGTGATAGAAAACAACAACAAGAACAAGCTAAACCCTAATGAGATACCACGGATGAATAAAGACATTAGCAAAAAATTGAGGGTAAGGAAAGAGGCATACACTAAGTACCTGGACAGCAGGGGAGAGCATGACAGGGGAGAATATGAAGCGATTAGGAGAGAAGTCAAAAAACAATTAGGAAGGCAAAGAGGAACTATAAAATTAAATTATCAAAGGACATGAAACAAATTAGTAAAATATTCTACAGGCACATCAATAAAAAAAGAAAGTCGAGATGGTAATAGGGATGGATGGGATAAAATCACAGACAGCGATAGCGAAATGGCAGAAATATTAAATAATTACTTTGCTTCAGTATTTACCAGGGAGACAGATCAGATGGACATGACATCAGAAGATGAGATTAGAAATGATATAATTGCATTTAAAATGAAAAGAGCAGAAATATTAAATAAACTAATCAAACACGAAGAGGATAAAACCCCTGGTCTAGATGGATTACATCCGCACGTTTTAAAAGAATCTAGGGAAAAGATAGCAGAAGCACTATTACACATATTTACTAATTCATTACAAAAAGGTGTGGTGCCAGAGGACTGGCGGATAGCTAACGTAATACCTATATTTAAGAAGTGAGATAGAATATGTCCAGGAAACTATAGACCAGTCAGCTTAACATCGGTGGTAGGAAAAATAATGGAATCCCTACTAAAAGGGAAAAATAGAAGAACATCTAGAAACCAAAAATATAATAATAAATAGTCAGCATGGATTTTAAAAGGGAAAGTCTTGCTTGACCAACCTCATTGAATTCTTTGAAGAGGTAACAGAGAGAGTAGACAAGGGTAATACAGTAGATGTAATTTATCTAGATTTCCAAAAGGCCTTTGATAATAGACAAATGAATAAGGTCAAAGAATGCAGAGTCAGGGAACAAGTAGCAGAATGGATAGCTAGCTGGCTTCAAGACAGAAAGCAGAGAGTAGGAGTAAAGGATAGCTATTCAGAGTGGCAGACGGTGGAAAGTGGGGTCCCAGAAGGACCAGTGCTGGGACAAATGTTGTTCACAAGGATGCGAATTTTAAAATTGAGGACTGGGAGCCAATGTAAGTTAGCGAGCACAGGGGTGATGGGTGAATGCGACTTGGTGCGAGTTAGGATACGGGCAGCAGAGTTTTGGATGAGCTCAAGTTTATGTAGAGTGGAAGATGAGATGTCAACAGGAGGGCATTGGAATAGTCAAGTCTAGAGGTAACAAAGGCATGGATGAGCGTTTCAGCAGCAGATGGGCTGAAGGCCGAGTTGGGCAACGTTACGGAGGTGGAGGTAGGCAGTCTTGGTGATCGAGCGGATATGTGGTCGGAAGCTCATCTCAGGGTCAAATACAATACCAAGGTTGCGAACAGTCTGGTTCAGCAAAACTAGAGGCCATCAATATAAGATAGTCAGCAAGAAATCAAATAGGGAATTCAGAAGAAACATCTTTACCCAGAGAGTGGTGAGAATGTGGAACTCGCTACCGCAAGGAATGGTTGAAGCGAATAGTATAGGTGCAGTTAAGGGGAGGCTAGATAAGCATATGAGGGAGAAGGGAATAGAGGGTTATGCTGATAGAGTTAGATGGGGAAAGACAGGAGGAGGCTTGAGTGGAGCATAAACGCCGGCATGGACTGGTTGGGCTGAATGGCCTGTTTCTGTACTGTATATCCTATGTAATCCTATGTAACTTGCATTTATATAGCACCTTTAACATAGTAAAATGTCCCAAGGCATTTCACAGGAGCATTAGCAAACAAAATTCGACACCGATTCATATAAGGAGATTTCGGACAGATGATCAAAAGCTTGGTCCAAGAGGTAGGTTTTAAGGACGGTCTTAACTAATGTACCATCTAATTTTTTTTTTACCCTCGCGGCCCCTTTAAAGCTGGCTCATTGCCTGTGCGGGACCTGCAGAGACCTGCCAGGGAGGGGGATGGAGTGGGTAGCTAGGGAACAGAGTTTGTGGCAGGGACCGAAGACAATGGTTTTGGTCATCCCGATATTTAGTTGGTAGAAATCTCTGTTCATCAAGTACTGGATGCCAGACAAGCAGTGTGACAAATCAGAGACTCATTATACAGTAATAAACATACACAAGAGTAATAAATGTATTAATAAAATTGATAAAAGTGTGAAAATGTTTGCCAAAGAAAGAAAGAAAGACTTGGATTTCTATAGCGCCTTTCATGACCACTGGACGTCTCAAAGCACTTTACAGTCAATGAAGTACTTTTGGAGTGTAGTCACTGTTGTAATGTAGGAAATGCGGCAGCCAATTTGTGCACAGCAAGCTCCCACAAACAGCAATGTGATAATGACCAGATAATCTGTTTTTGTGATGTTGATTGAGGGATAAACATTGGCCAGGACACCGGGGATAACTACCCTGCTCTTCTTCGAAATAGTGCCGTGGGATCTTTTACATCTACCTGAGAGAGCAGACGGGGCCTCGGTTTAACGTCTCATCCGAAAGACGGCACCTCCGACAGTGCAGCACTCCCTCAGCACTGCACTGGAGTGTCCTTTTAATCTTCCCTTACTCTGAAGGCCAACTTTGCTGGGTAGTTTTCCCCTTAAATTGCTGCCAACACCAGGGCAATCTCAGGCTATTTTCATCTCCTACAGTGTGTCTCGAAAACAAAATATTCATTATACAGTAATAAACATACACAAGAGTAATAATTTTATTAATAAAATACTGTCATAACCAGCCCTGTACTGTTGGTACCAGGTCACGATTCAATGTGATTTGTTTTTAGCATCACTACCAATTAAAACCACACTACCAGAGAGTGGTGAACCTGTGGAATTCTCTGTCACAGAAGGCAGTCGAGGCCAATTCATTAAATAGATTCAAGAAGGAGTTGGATATATTTCTTAAGGCTAAAGGGATCAAGGGATATGGGGAGAAAGCAGGGACAGGGTACTGAATTTGGATGATCAGCCATGATCGCATTGAATGGCGGAGCAGGCTAGAGGGGCCGAATGGCCTACTTCTGCTCCTATCTTCTATGATTCTATGATACCTGAGATAGTGTCAGAGTGATCGGGCCCAGATGAAATGATGGTCCACAGTGCTGTAAGGATTCATTTATGACTTGCATTAAAATTTATGAATTGTATTTTATTTGATATATAACTACCCAATACTTTACAAAAAACAATCATAATTTTTGATGTAGTTGTAGACTTTGGAATGCATGCTGAGAAATGTATTTTTTAAATCGGCTCCGATAAAAAAAGCAATGCAAGTTGGTTAAAAATTGTCAAAACAACACAGAGGCAGAAAGATTTTCCATCCTTCAAATGTTGCTGTCTTGTTTTATATGCATTTATTTAAGTAATCATGAAATCAGCAAAAAAAAGTCAAATTGCCTGACAATATATGTCCTTTAAAGATGCGCATCTGATTAAAACTGCCATCTCATTGCTCGCTTGGGTCCTCTGTCTACAATCTGAGTGACTGACAGATAAATGCAGTAACAGCAACTTGCATTTATATAGTGCTTTTAACATAGTAAAACGTCCCACGGCGCTTTACAAGAGCATAATCAGACAAAAACTGACACCGAATCAAAGAAGGAGATGTTAGGATGGGTGACTAAAAGCTTGGTCAAAGAGATAGATTTTAAGGAGCATCCTAAAGGAGGAGAGAGCGTTGGAGAGGTTTAGGGAGGGAATTCTAGAGCTTAGGGCCTAGACGGCTGAAGGCACATTGCCAGTAACTGGGCGAAGGAAGTGAATGATGCACAAGAGGCCAGAGTTGGAAAAACGCAGAATTGTCGGAAGGTTGTAGGGCTGGAAGAGGGAGGTGTGAGGCCATGGAGGGAATTGAACACGAGATTGAGAATTAAGAAACTGAAAGGGATGGCGTGACACATTCTATGAAGAGGAGAGCTAAATGCCATTGTTGTGACTTGGGTGGGAAACAATTGGACAGGGATCATAAGGTTGGAGTTGAAATGGAATGCTAAGTATCGATGTGGTGATGAGCTAAGCGCCGTTTGATGCCTTGTCGAGGTAAGCAGCAAGACGTTGATGGCAGTTGTCCAATGTGCGCTGCAGGTGCACAAAGGCAGCTGTTGGGCTCTACGCAATGATGCGAGAAGCTAAGTGTGAATCTTGCAGCGTATCATTTATGTTCATCACAATATGTGTTCAGAATGAATGACATCAGGTGCTGCTTTCAGCATTTAAAGTGCGAAGAGCGAATATGGGATTATTTGACTGTAGCCCTGGACACGGGCTGCATGTGACATATACCCAATATATTACACCTTGGAGATTTGAACCCAATCAATTTTGAACAGACTTTACTTCCTTTACCAAAGGGAATGGCTTTTGCATAGAATACATTACAGTTTACCTGAAATCCATTATTCCTGACTTGATTTCAAAATCCTAGTGCTCAAGTTACACTTAAAAAGCATTCATCTGCAACAATCTGCAAGTTTCCTCATTTGTAAGGAGTGTGAAACTGTTTCTGCAATAAAATGTGTGTAAAAGGACGTCAGCATTTCATTTAGTTAAGAAGTGCAATAAATACACCCGGCCCCTGCAGTTAGGTTAAATTGTGATGTCAGCACTAATCACATCACATCCAGACAGTCTGCAGAAAGCAATCCAGAAATTCAATACATTAGAATTCCCTCCGCGAGCACATGTAGTCTTACTCTGCCATGTCGCTGTAGGAAAGCTGCTAATCAAAACTAGAGCTTGTATAGAATGCACTATCCAGCTCATTTCCAATCACTGGAAATAATTTTCCTTTCAGCTTCCAACACATTCAATTTTGCTACACGTTTTCTGAAAATGCGTGCAAGAGTGACACAAATCATATCATGTAGATGGTTTTAGAATGTCACCCATGTTCTAATGCAGCCCTTTGTATTTTGGATGCACATCAGTGGAAGGGGACCAATGGAGAATGATTTCTCCTGGTTGATATTTCGAGCGAAATGGGTCACGCTCCAACGGCACTTTTGACTTACTTAGAACTACCGACCAAAGAAAATCTCCGGGCCTTTCTTTTGGGGACAATCATTCTCGCAGAAGTGAGAAGAGCTGAACTATGTGTGGGCCACATCTGGAATATTCTGTCATGAGCCTTAACTCCCCTCGCCCCCCTCATGTAAATGCTGTGACCAGGTACTGATATTAAAAGGACACTGTCTTCCTGAGAAACTATTTGGCAAACTTTCTGTCAGCTTGTAAACAAATGCCTGATTAAATTATGTGATTCTCATTAGAATGCTTCATTTCATCACACGCATGTGACATGGAGACAAAAATGACACACAAATCTATTGGATTTCGCTTCCCAGACACACACACATATAATGTATATATAGCTATATCTAACAATATCTATCTCTCTCCCTATCTCTCTCTCGCTCGCTATCTATCTCTCTCTCGCTCTCTCTCTCTATATGTATATCTCAGTCTATATCTATCTATATCTATCTCTCTATCTATATGTATCTCTCCCTCTATTTATATCTCCCTCTATATATAACTGTCCCTATCTATATCTCTATCTCTCTATATCTCTCTATATAGCAATATGCACATGTACATAGGAATATAGAAATATCATAATAACAGGGTCAAAGGCCAAATGTACCAAGGACAGATGTCTCACAACGGAAGGCCTTGTACAGCCAGGACACATAAAAACCGTCTCTGTCACATTCAATACTCAATGACTGTGTTTCCTGAAACAGAGGGGATTTAGTCTTTGAAGGAATTCAAAGCCTTCAAATTCTATATCCCACTGGCTGAAGATGAATGCATCAGGGCAAGCATTAATATGGGAAAATACATCCAAACAGAAAATTCTTAGTCCATGTAACAGCAGATAAAAAAACACTTGCGGCAGCCTTCCTGGGAGCGTATTATACCATTGCTAAACCTTTGCAAGGTTCTAATATCCAGCAAATGTGAGTGGTTTCTCTTGACAAGCATCCTGCAAACATGTTGAAATTGTTTGTTTCAGGATCAGGTGCTTATTTTATGCCTGGGATAGCTGGCTGTTTAAAACATGAAGACAGATGATGTCTGCTTCACACATTCATTAGTATTTGATCACAGTATTTAACAATGAAGTTGGTCTAATTAACTGAATGTTGCAGTTTCAAACACAAACACAAACACAAAGGGCTGGATTTTGCCGGTGCTCAGAGGGCGGGTTTGGAGGCGGGTCCGCTGTCAAAATAGCAAAGATTGACAGCGTGTAGGAAACCCGCTGTCAACCCGCCTCCACGCGAGTCTCCCAGGTGTCGGGTCTGTCAGCGGAGAACTGACCCGACACCAAGCGGCGGGGGAGACAATTTAGATTATTAAATGGCTTGTTAACAGCCAATTTAATGCTATTTTGAGGCTACCTTGTAATTTTACGTGCTCCCCCGTGGGTTATCCGCTGCTTGGGGAACACGCCAGCTCACCCTGGCATGAGTTGAGTCTGCTTTGATTTATCTCATAAGCTGACAGCTGCAGAAGTGGTGTAAAGGATGCCATGTTGCAGCTGTTCAGTTTCAGAGCGCAGAAACTGTTGGTTACTGCATTTGTAAGACATATAGAGATTTCTTTAGCTTGCAAGTGTTTAGAGCCAACTGTATAATCAGTGCCACCTCATTGGAACAACCTCTCTCACCATTGACAGATCGCTTCTGTCATCTCACCTGCAGCTGCCATCTTTCCTACATTACAACAGTGACTCCACTTCAAAAGTACTTCATTGGCTGTAAAGCGCTTTGAGACGTCCGGTGGTCATGAAAGGCACTATATAAATGCAAGTCTTTCTTTCTTTCTTTCTTTCTCAGCAACATCGGTGCCCTTGGAAAAATCACACCTTGGTCCTCTGAATCTTTTCACGATCAGCCCCAACACCAACAGCACCAGGCACACCAATATCACCAACCTTGTCCGCTATCACCTGATGCTGCACAGGACACAGGGCATCAGCCCCTGACAACATTGCTGCCCGAGAGGTCAGCGATGGCATCACCATGGCCAGATTTACTTCACTTGACGCTGTTAACTCTGGCTGCCACATGATGCGCCAGGTTGACACCATCCCACACCAGCACCGTAAAGCATCCCTTTAATGTCCAAGCCATTCCTTTTACACTCATCACTATAGCGGGAGGGGGTGGGCGGAGTTATGTCTCAACCTTCACTGGTACTCAGTAAGACACTTCTCAAGGAGCGCACAGATCTGTCCAATAAGGTGAAGTGTTGAAAATATAGATTTCACTGTATGACAATACATTACCAGAAACTTCACATGAACATTGGCTAAACCTCTCAAGTGCCTACACTTGTGTGTTGTTAGTTGGTATGCTTGCAGTAGGATGAGGGTGAGTGTGAGAGGTGACTAGTGAGATGGGGAAGTGATAATGTAGATACAGAGGGATGGGTGGACATGCAAGGTATGTTGGTATGAGTAAGGATGTGCAGGAGTAGGGTAGGGAAGGCAGAGTGATGGGGATGCGATGAGTGGCACAGCAGGATGAGGTAGAGTGTGGCTTTGCAGTAACGTTTTGTGATCTACTGAGATCATTGAAAGGTTTGCGCCTCTGCAGCCTGGTCCTCCTGAGGACATCCCTGCTTGTGTCCTCTTCTGCAATGTGCAGCCAGGCTGCGTTGATCTCCTGGGGAGGTCTCTTCCGCCCATGGGAAGGGAAGAGGACCTCCCTGTGTGCTGTGACTCCCTCCATAAGCATATGGAGGGAGTCATGTGTGAGCCTGGTGTAGATTTAAAAAAAAAACCCTGTCAAAATGCTGAAAGCCTGTTTGGCCCAGGGTAAGGGCATGAAACAGTTAAACTTCGAGGCACAGGAAAAGGTGCCAGTCATCAAAGTCTGCAGTTCTTGGAGAACACATTGATACTGGACAATGAAAGCTTTGACTCATGATTAACTCTGAAAAGGACATTGACATTGAACTGTGAGGCCTTGAATCATGATTGGTTTCGATGGGAAAAATTAACATCTGGACAATGCTCTGAGTTTAACTGAAACAATGGGGGCCACGATCGACTTCCTGACATGAATGGAAGATACACAAGTCCCGAGCAGACAATCAGCCAACCGCCCATCAACAGTAATAGAAATCACATTGAATATGTGTTACAGAAAGCGGGAGAGGAGATAAGGAGTTATCTTCGATCTCACAACTCTGTATACCTCCGGTGATTGAATTACAGGTTGACGAGGTGTGAATGTCGGACAGTTCAGCAAACCGACAAACGAAACTGGTTGGGGGAGGCCCAGCATGGGGCCAGGTGACTAAAAGAACTATAAGAAGGAACCACACCCACAGCTCTCTCTCTCTCTTTCGCTCGGAAGCTCTCTCTCTCGGAAGCTCTTGCTCGGAAGCTCTTGCTCTCTCTCTCTCTCGGAAGCTAGCTCTGACTACAGCAACTGCCAGGTGTAAGAAGGAAGGGAAGACGGTCATCTCCAGCTCCCAGCCTGCAATCGACGTCGGCCACGATCAGCCGGACGGGTGATTGTAAGTATCAGTTGACTCTACAAGGGGTTTGCGTTGTGTAGGCAGCTGCAGTCAGATAAAGGAGGACGGGGACAGGTCATCTCCGATCCAGGCCTACGATCCACAACGGTAACGACCGGCCGGATGGGTGATTGTAAGTTTCAGCCGAATCTCAACAGGTTTTTGTCCGTGTTTTGTTGGTTTTAATAAACTAACAGTTTGGGGTTGAACCTAAACCTTTGTGTTGTCTACCATTCTGTTCCTGTAAAACCCAGAGTCAAAAGAATGAAGGAAAGGACGAGGATACCAAACACCTTATACTGGGTGCAGACGTATACCTTTGTGCAGTGCTTGTCAGTGTTTGCTGCACCTAAATGCTGCAGAACACTGACAGCACAACTGTCAAACTCCATGTGGACATGGTCCCTTTAAGGAAACCGGCTGATGACGCGTCATCAAATGATGTCACCAGACCCGCTTCCTGTTAATTGGCTGGGAACCTCGCAGGGCGGGCTTAACAAGGCCAATCAAGGGAAAATATTTTTGAGAGAGCGGCTGCAGACGGGAGTGGGACCGGAAGCTGCCATCCAGCTCTCCCGCCACCATCCCGCCTCCGCAGGGAAAATCCAGACCAAAGTCAGGCCAACCTGTGAGTCCCTTCATCAACTGCTCCAACACATGACAGACATCATCGCCACTCAGACTCATCAGCAGTGGAGCACTTCCCACTCCTGTCTGAGTAGCAAAGAACCAGCAAATCAAAATGGTGGCTCACACAACAACAACTTGCATTAACATAGTACCTTTAACGTAGTAAAACATCCAACGGTGCTTCACAGGAGTGTAATCAGGCAAAAAATGACAACGAGCTAAAGAAGGAGACATTAGGACAAAAGCTAGGTCTTAAAGAACATCTTAAAGGAGGAGAGAGGTGGAGAGGCAGATAAGTTTAGGTGGGAATTCCAGACCTTAGGGCCTAGATGGCCGAAGGTACGGCACCAATGGTGGGGCAACGGAAGTGGGGGATGCACAAGAGGCCAGAGTTGGAGGAGCGCAGAGATCTCGGAGGAGGTTACAGAGATAGGGAGGGGCGAGGCCATGGAGTGATTTGAACACAAGGGGCGAAATCTTACCTTCCAGGCCGAGTTCGAGGTTGGACTGCTGGTTTTCGGGTTCCAGTCCCGTCCCCAGCGACGTCGACGAACAGACGCTATTTTGCCCTGATTGGCCTTGTTAACCCCGCCCTGCGGGCTTGTCGGCCAATTAAGGGAAAGCCGGTGTCAGATGACTTCAGTTGATGACGCTTCATCTGCCGGCTTTCTTAAAGGCATATGCACCACACTTGTTGACAGATGATTTGACAGTGTTTGACAGCATTGAGGTGCTGTCAAACACTGACAATCACTGTCCAAAGGTGAGCCCTTGTACCCAGGATCTCCAATTATTCTCTCCTTAGGATAAAACAGATGGCAGCTGCAGCTGAGATTGCAGAAGCCATCTGTCACTTCTCCCGATGAGATGAGGCTACACAAACACTTCACAGCTTGTCACCTGCAGAAACATCTAACCACATTAAAAATTACTTTCACAACATTTCCTTATCTCTGATATTCACCAGTGTCCCATTGCATCCTTCACACCACTTCTGCAGCTGTCATCCAAACACCAACATAACAACAGACCCACAGCACGCCTCACTTACCCTGGCAGTTGAAAAATTGGAAAAAGTCTCTTAACTGCCTGTTAACTACCTGGGTTCCCCAACTCCCGGGAAGATTGGTTGGAGGTGGGTTGGGAGCGGGTTTGGGATTTTGGGGGATTTTCCCAGCAGTCCCGCCTCCAGATCCGCCTCCTCAGGACTGGTAAAATCCAGCCTAAGGATGAGAATTTTAAAATTGCACAATGTGAAGCCATGAACAAATAGCAACAGAAAAATTATTCTAGTACTATATTAGAGTACTAGTGCTATCAAGCTGATTAAAGAACTTGAACTGTGGTTTCATGGTGCAGATCGATCTGACTCTTCTCAGTTTCCTGCTGCAGTATGGGCCATTGTGCATTATTACTTGATCAGCTGCTAGGTAATTGAATCTTTACTCCCCTATTGACCGGTGAGACAGGCACTAATGTGAAGTGAAAGCCTGCTTTCCTAGAATCAGTGTGACTGCAACAATTCAGCAATACTGGTAATTCCCCATTAATCAGATACCATAAAAGCTCAGTCATTGCAAGAGATAATGTAACAATCTAAATAACAGGTTAAAATAGAAATTCTTTACTTCGGCTGGTTTGGCAGTCAGGTCTCACAATACACACATGAAGGTGACTTTTTATTTGTTTTCATCTGATATCTCAGGCAATTAGGTTACGGTTACTACGAGAACACATTAATGGACAAGTGGCAGGACAGACAGGAACTTTAGTAATGGATCAGGATCTATTAGAAACCACTATCAATATTGCTGTATAACAGCATCATCGATCCTGTCATGTAAATTATCCTTGCCTGTCTATGTGCCATTAGTGGGTTCCTATACAGTTGGGCTGGATTTTGTCAATGGGGACGTGATGGAGGCGGGACTCCCACTTTTTGGGTTGTAGTCCCGCCTCCATCGACTTGTGGCCAACCCACTGTATTTTCCCTTGATTGACCTTGTTAAGCCCGCCCAGCGGGCTTAGCAGGCCAATCAAGAGTCCCTTGGATACAGGTGACGTCAGCCATTGAAATTTAATCTGTCAAGAGCTTTTGACAGATGAAATTTCAGCGTTTGACAACTCTGTGAAGCTGTCAAACACTGACAATATGATTTCTAACGTGAGTCCCTGTACTTAGACTGAGTTAGAAATCAATCCAGCACAGAAAGCAGAGACTGCAGCTTTTGACAGCTCCGCGGCCATTCTGCTTTCTGTGCCGGTGAGCTGAGGGACTCCTGAGAACTGAAGGAAGGAAGCCTGCAGGACAAAGTTAAGGTAAGTACAAGTTCTTAAAACACTTTACACACACCAAACACACTTACCTCTGTACTCATGCACCCATCACTCACCTGCAAACCGGACATCTCGACCCCTCCAAGCCCTCCAGCCTCGCTAAATCGGCGTGGTTCGGACCTTCAGGGCTAAAAATAGGAATTAGGCAAAAAACTGCCTGTTAACTACCTGTTAACAGGCAGTTTATTGGCACTAATCCCCTTCCCGCCTCGGGGAGGCGGGTCCCAGCACAGGTTGGGTACCCGCCTCCTGGGAAACTGGCATGGAGACGGGTTGGGGGCAGGATGGGTTCGGGACCCCCGAATCTGCTATTTTAACCCCCCACACGCCTCCAAACCCGCCTCCACGGGTCAATGAAAATTCTGCCCTTAGTGTCTTGCTCTGTACATCTTGCCTGAACTGTGCTTGTTACCAGATAACTTATAATAGTCAACATGCAGAAATTAATAAGGTATCGTTAAAGAAAAATGGCTGTTATGAAATGGGTATTTCATCGGTTTCTTTGTTTTATTAGAGTTAAAATGACAAAGCTATAAATTTTATACTCCATCCTTGAAGTATTAGGAGCAATTTAATTTGCTTTATAAACAGTGTAGTAAACCTTTATTTAAGGTGCTTATGATTCCAGGCCTCAAGCTTTTGGGGGAGAAATTCAGTATCGCCCCGTTTGGGACGCTATTATCAGCCGGGCGCAAAGTTTAGCGCCCAGCGCTAATTATCGCCTCCGACTGCAAACTTGGCCTCTATCGCCCCTGGAGGTGATTTGAGCGCTAAATCAGGCGCTACACACCTGTCTTAAGGCGCTAACGTCGAGGAGCGAGGCGCTACCGCAGAGCACTGGCGAAGCTCAGGTGATGTCAGTCAGCAATGGAACACAGACACACTGGCGCCGGCCAGTTCTTAAAGGGGAGGGTCGATCTTGCTGTCCAGCCACACCCTGCTCATTGCAGCCTTGAATCTCAGCCTGGACAGACCTGTACATCAATTGTGCTGGAACCACCAATGGATAGGCCCAGGGAAAGAGCTCAGCGCTTCAGCGATCGGGCCTTGGTGGCTCTGGTTGGCGCTGTGGAGCGGCGACAGGCACTGCTCTACCCACAGAGTGGCAGGAGGCCATTGTCCCGTGAATATAGAAGAGTGTAGAGGGAGGTGGCTCAGCACATCTCCTCGAGGAGCCTGGTGCCGAGGACCCACACCAATGTCGGAAGAAGTTCAACGACCTCACTCGGGTGGCCAGGGTGAGTGGCTGCTTTTCAATACCACTACATCCCTCCATCTCAACTTCACTCTGTGCCCAGAGGGTTTAAAAACCCCAAATGCCCAACACTCATCCAAGACCTATGGCCATCTCATAAAACACACATGCACATTCCACACCTTGCATACATTAAGGGCTATTCAACTATGGGAGGCACATCAGGCAAGTACATGGCTGCATACATTAAGGGCTACTGAACTATGGGAGGCACATCAGGCAAGCACATGGCTGCACATTCACTCAGACACCGTCCTTTTTCTTGCAGGCCAAGCTCTCTCATAACAGGCGGCAGCAGCAACGCACGGGAGGAGGACCGGTTGACCTACACACCCTCAGCGATTTGGAGGCGCGCGTGCACAGGATTGTTGCCAGCCAGGTCATAGGTGCCGTGGCCACTGGAGAGGTCGACCCCCTTGGGGACAGCAATGGTATGTTCATCAGCTTTCTCGCCTCTCTCATTCCACTTGTCCCTCACAACACCAGCCTTTTACACTTTCAGTCCAACTTACTAAATGTCTCCAGTCCTTGCTCCCTTATTGCCCCCCTGCTCTGACGCTAAAGCCACTCTTGTACCTCCCTGCTTTCAGATAGTAAACCACCAGCTGACCAGTCTGTCCCTCAACCTACCAGTGGCAGCGACGCCCCAGGCGAGGAGAAAGAGGAAGCCGGAACCTCACCGCCTGCATCTCCCGAGGGAGCCCATGCCGACACTGGGACCACACCTTCCCTGGAGGGGAGCAGGGGGTAGGGTCTGATGAGGGCGAAGCTCCGGGACCCAGCGGGCTGCAGCAATGCCATGGGGGTAGGGGAGCTTGGGGGCCATCTCCCCAGAGGGCAAGTAGGCAAGCGAGTCCTGCTGCACTGGACGCAGAGGAGGAGCGCGTCATCGCGGCCATGAATAGCCAGGCCTTGAGCATGCACACTGAGCTCATGGGTGCAATGGCAAGGGTGCCCGAAAGCATTGATGGACTGGCTAGGAGTGTGGAGCAGTCCGCTGCAGCACAAGCCAACGCAACGCAACGGCTTAATGCTGCAATTCAGTCATTGGCTGGTGCCATCCAATCTCAGACTGCTCTCATGCAGTCTCAGATTGATGTCACGCAAGCACTGACTGCTGCCATCCTCGCTGGGTCGGCCACATTGCCCCGGGGCTCTCACGATGCTGCAGCAGGCCAACAATCTGTGCTCGAGCAGGTTGCTCCGGATGCTGAGGTGCTGCCCCGTGGGAGTGGCAGTGTGTCGGTCGAGCAGGAAGGTCCTGTCCTCTCTCAGGATGACAGCATTTCTGCTCCCACCACTGGCACTTCCCCATTGCACTTGCCACCGCCTGCAACACAGCCAGTCCATACTGTTGCCGCCCATGCAGAGTTGGTACAGTCTGCAGCCGGGGCCTCCAGGCCCAGAGCTGGTCGAGGGCGTCCTTCAAGGGCATCTGTAGTCTCAGCATCTGACATTCAGCAGCCTTCCACCAGCCTTGCTGCAGCCATTGGGGCCCCATTACGGAGGAGCAGTAGGGTGGGAAGGGGGGAAGTGCGCAGGGGATGGAGATCACCCTCGAAGGGCAAACAGTCGGAGGTCTAAATAAATGGTGGGAATGTTTGTAGTAAAGGTCGAGGTTTGTGTGATTACATTTGTTTACTGTTTTGCCGTTTATCTTCACCTTGTGAGAACCAGTTCTGTTAGTTCATGGTTTGTTGTGTTTGTTTCTAATTGTTTGTCCTGAATAAATGACACACACAGAGTTTGTTAAAGAAAAAAGTTGTTGTGTTCAAAATGTACATTTTTGGCCTTTGCAATCATTCCAGCTTTGGCCGGCAATAGGGGTTGCGGGTTGCTTTCCATGATGTTGTTCTCCATGCCAGAAGCCATCTTCTAAGTAGGGGCCTAGAAGCGGCTTCTTATCAGCCGTTCATGGACGGCCCTTGCAGTGGCAACATTGTGGGCCTCCCTCCGACGTTGGTACTGATGCTCATCCTCCTCCTCATCCTCCTCTTCCTCCTCCTCCTCCTCCTCAGGTGGTGCACCAATCCCTGGTGGCATTAACTGATTCCTCAGGATTGCCAGGTTGTGAAGCATGCAGCACACAACTATGAAGAGGGAGACTCGCTCAGGAGAGTACTGCAGGGCTCCTCCTGAGTGGTCCAGACAGCGGAACCGTTGCTTCAGCACGCCGATCGTCTGCTCAATGATGTTCCTGGTGGCGATATGGCTCTCATTATACCGCAGCTCGGCAGGGGTGTTGGGGTTACGGAGCGGTGTCATCAGCCAGGTGCAGAGTGGATAACCCTTGTCCCCGAGGAGCCAACCACTTGGCTGATGCGGTGCCTGGAAAAGTTCTGGCACACCAGTCTGGCGCAGGATGAAAGCATTGTGGCTGTTGCCAGGATAGCGGGCATTGACGGCGAGTATCAGCTGTGTGTGGTCACAGACCAACTGCATATTTAAGGAGTGGTAGCCCTTGGGGTTTTGGTATACCTCTGCATTTTGATGAGGTTCCCGCAATGCCACAATCGTGCAGTCAGTGGCGCCCGCTATCCTCGCAAAGCCCAATGCGCGTTCATGCTGTTTGGCCCGGGTCATCGGGAAAGAGATGTACTGGTGTCTCCTTTTATAGAGGGCATTTGTCACCTCCCGGATACAGCAATGGACAGCGAATTGGGAGATATTGGCGATGTCCCCAGTAGCTGCTTGAAAGGAGCCGGTGGCATAAAAATTCAGAGCCACTGTCACCTTCACTGCCACCGACAGAGACGTCCTGGTCCTCAGTTGAGGCTGCAGATCTGGTTGCAGCAGGTGGCAGAGCTCAGTGACCACCTCCTTGCTGAAGCGCAGCCTGCGCAAACACTGCTCCTCAGACTGAAGGTATGAGAACTGCTCCCTGAATATCCTCGGAGGGTAAGGTCTCCTGTGCAGAGGCCTGTTGGCCCTCCTCCCTCTGGCCATGTTTGCCACTCGCTCTCTGCATCTCTGCTGCCTCCGATTCTGCATGTGCAGGACAACACCCCGAATCAGTGCAGCCCCCACATTCTCTTCTAAATCGCTACAATGAAGTTCAAACCAAAATGAACCTGCAAAGTGCTGCTCAGTACCCAAAACTCCTTCACACAGCGTTGAATCTCTCCAGAAGTCTCTCTCTCTCAGAATGCGTGGTGCAAAAATGTCGCCGACAGAAAAAGGCAGGAAGCTGCTGCCTTTAAATAGCACTCCCCCAGTCCCTTCCCGACTGCAAAATATTCCCCTCTACCTGTCGGTGGTAGCGGCAGGCGGAAAGGCAGGGGGCGCGACTCAATATCCGGTCCGGGGTGTTGCACGCTCGAATGACGTCACGATCTGCGGGGGCAGGAGATCGTGGCGGTAGTGTTTAACGCCGCCGCAAAATGTCTGGTCAATTTTGCGAGCGGCGCAAACACCGCCGCGCTCGGGCGCTCGTTGCTTTGCGCCCCGTTAGCACCCTCTTAGGGCGCTAACGGGAGGCGCAAATCAACCGAATTTTTCCCCCTTTGTGCTTGGCAGTGGGTAGGGTGAAATATTTCAACCTTAAATCCTATTGCAATATAAATGGTTTGGGCCCATAGACAGCACGCTGCAAGCATGCACCAGAAGCCTGAGGCCCAAGGCTCACCCGAAATTAGGCCTCAGGCCTCATTTCAATAATAGAGGCGAGTTGCCGCCGCCTGTCGTGCCTCCAGAGCTCGCCTGATGGCAGGGATTGAATGTGGGCCTGCTGCCTCATTGGCAGAGGCCTTCACGCAACCCTGGGAGAGCGGGGCGGGAGCAGAGGAAAGTGTGAGGGGGACCGAGGATAGGTGGCAGTGGCCTACAGTAGTGCTGTGGAGCTGGGAACAGCGCTACTGCTCCTCCCAGCTCCACAGGAGGGAAGTAAAAAAAAAACTTCCCCTACCATTTGTTTGGTGGCCTCCAGCGATCCCTTCAAGAACCTCTGGTTAGGCTGCTGTAGAACTGGAAAAACTAGGTGGAGCTTGCACGGGCCACACGCCACCTGGTGTTCCACGAATTTTGTAGCAGGTTCCTGAAGCAGGCACAGGACCCTTCTTTGCCTACTTAAATTGACCCAATGCTGCTTTCAGGTAGACGCCAGGGATGCCTAAAAACAGTGAGGGCCCAATATGACTGCGGTCGGTGCAGAGCGGGTGCAGTACCTTGCGCCCAGAAATTGATGTACGCTGTGCCCGTTTTACGCCTGAAAAACGGGCAACATGCATACTAATTTCCGGCCCAAAGTGGCAGTTCCACAGAACTCAGGTGGCACTAAATCAGGTATTTTGTTCAAAATAGTTTTCAAAGGTAGAAATAAACTAAACTGCATCCTACCTTTTATCAGGACCCACCAAACAGAAAGAAAGAAAGACTTGCATTTACATAGCGCTTTTCATGACCACCGGACGTCCCAAAGCGCTTTACAGCCAATGAAGTACTTCTTGAAGTGCAGTCACTGTTGTAATGTAGGAAACGTAGCAGCCAATTTGCGCACAGCAAGATCCCACAAACAGCAATGTGATAATGACCAGATAATCAGATTTTTTTAGTGATGTTGATTGAGGGACCAGGACACCGGGGATAACTCGCCTGCTCTTCTCCAAAATAGTGCCATGGTATCTTTTGCGTCCACCTGAGAGAGCAGCACTGCACTGGAGTGTCAGCCGAGATTTGTGTGCTCAAGTCTCTGGAGCAGGACTTGAACCCACAAACTTCTGACTCAGAGGCGAGGGTGTAATTAAGAAAGCAAGTGGTATGCTGGCCTTTATTACAAGAGGATTTGAGTATAGGAGTAAAGATATCTTACTGCAATTATATAGGGCCCTGGTGAGACAACACCTGGATATTGTGTACAGTTTTGGTCTCCTTACCTAAGGAAGGATATACTTGACATAGAGGGAGTGCAACGAAGTTTCACCAGACTGATTCCTGGGATAGGGGGTTTGTCCTATGAGGAGAGATTGAGTAGGCTAGGCCTATATTCTCTGGAATTTAGAAGAATGAGAGGTGATTTCATTGAAACATACACAATTCTTACAGGGCTTGACAGGGTAGATGCAGGGAGGATGTTTCCCCTGGCTGGGGAGTCTAGAACCAAGGGTCACAGTCTCAGAATAAGGGGTCGGCCATTTAGGACTGAGATGAGGAGAGATTTCTTCACTCAGAGGGTGGTGAATCTTTGGAATTCTCTACCCCAGAGGCATGTGGAGGCTCAGTCGTTGAGTATATTCAAGACAGAGATCGATAGATTTTTGGATATTAAGGGAATCAAGCTATATGGGGTTAGTGCAGGAAAGTGGAGTTGTGGTAGAAGATCAGCCATGATCTTATTGAATGGTGGAGCAGGCTCGAGGGGCCGAATGGCCTACTTCTGCTCCTATTTCTTATGTTCTTATGTTCGACCCACTGAGCCACAGCTGACACATGGATCATGGTTCAATACCATGTTTGCTTTATTCAGCAGCAACAAATGGACCAGTGTCCAAAGAGGTGCCTGAAGGAATTGTCTGATCCTAAAAACTGAGGCACCAAACTACAACATTTTTCTTATTTGAAATCTAGTTGAGGAGTTACCTTCATTTAAAAAAATAAAAAAGGGCAATTGGGCTCAGTGAGTCAATACTTTGGACATTTCAGTGTCAGCCATGGCTCAGTGGGTCAGAGACTTGAGCACATACTTCATGCTGACACTCCAATGCAGTACTGAGGGGCTGGAGTGCTGCACTGCCAGAGGTGCCGTCGTTCGGATGAGAAATTATACCAAGGCTCTGACTGCCCTCTCAGGTGGACGTAAAAGATCCCATGGCACTATTTCGAAGAAGAGGGAGATCTCGCTGGTGTTCTGCCAATATTTATCCATCAACCAACACTTAAAAACAGATTACCTGGTCATTATCACATTGCTGTTTGTGGGAGCTTGCTGTGGGCAATCTGGCTGCCACGTTTCCGACATCAGAACAGTGACTACACTTCAAAAGTACTTCAATGGTTGTAAAGCACTTTGTTACTCCTTGAGGTCATGAAATGTGCTATATAAATGCAAGTCTTTGTTCTCTTTTTCTATGTCTGGGACCTGGGTTCAAATTTTGATGGAATGAATGTCTGTTTGCTGTAAGACCTATATACTATGAGCCTGGGTATTCTCAACTCAGTTCCTGGTAGGCAAAGACTCACAGCACAAAACCATCCGCGGCTCAGGATTAATCGGCACAAAATTGGCAATCTTGCTTAGAGGCCATGGGAAGTCTAGCGTAAGCAATGGAGCAGCAGGAGTGCCATTCTTTGTTTGGGGCTAAGTCCCAGTGTTCAACAGCAAAGTGGCCTGATGAACTGAAAGTTGTAATTTCAAATGCAACCCTGATTAAGGAGTCTGCCCTCAGGAATGTGCCTGACATGGGAGTGCTTAATGCTGACATTAGTGGCTATCTTATCCTCTGTATGATAATTCCAATCGAAAACTAGACACGAGAAAAAGGTGGGGCAATATCAATAAATAGCGCATACGGGCAGTTAGTTTGTGTTTAGTGCTAATCTATGCAATTGGTTTGCGGTCAGTGCTAATCTAAGCAATGGTTTGTGTTTAGTGCTAATGTATGCAAATAGTTTTGTGTTTTGTGCTAATCTATGAATTCATAGCCCAGGCAATTATCTACGGCCAAACGCAAGAGAGGAAAATCTGTCACCCCGATTTTACTGATACCTTCAGCTATTTTATTGAAGTTTACCAGGAATCGTCATACTGCTGTCTTTGTCCCACAGTTAAAATATCCTGTAAAATTAACACATTGGAGTGCATGTCCACAGATCTCTGAAGGTAGCAGGACAGGTAGATAAGGTGGTTGAGAAGGCATACGGGATACTTTCCTTTATTAGCCGCGGCAGTGAATATAAGAGCAGGGAGGTTATGCTTGAACTGTATAAAACACTAGTTAGGCCACAGCTAGAATACTGCGCACAGTTCTGGTCACCACATTACAGGAAAGATGTGATTGCACTAGAGAGGGTACAGAGGAGATTTATGAGGATGTTGTCAGGACTGGAGAATTTTAGCTATGAGGAAAGATTGGATAGGCTGGGGTTGTTTTCTTCGGGACAGAGGAGGCTGAAGGGAGACTTAATTAAGGTGTATAAAATTATGAGGGGCCTAGATAGAGTGGATAGGAAGGACCTATTTCCACCAGCAGAGAGGTCAATAACCAGGGGGGCATAGATTTAAAGTAATTGATAGAAGGATTAGAGGGGAGTTGAGGAGAAGTTGAGGGGGGCGGGGGGGGGCGGTCTAGAGGAGATGGGGGGAGTAGCGTGGGGTTGGGGGGGGGATCGCAGGCATCGGGGGGGGGCGGTCTAGAGGAGATGGGGGGAGTAGCGTGGGGTTGGGGGGGGGATCGCAGGCATCGGGGGGGGCGGTCTAGAGGAGATGGGGGGAGTAGCGTGGGGTTGGGGGGGGGATCGCAGGCATCGGGGGGGGGGCGTCGGAGGCCTGGTTGGGGGGGGTTCTCCAATCGCGTGGCGTGGATTAGGTAGGGTCCCTGGATCCAGGAGATAAGTGTAAAGGCACTTACCTCCTGGATCCTGCAGTCCACACCTTGCTTTAGCTGGTGGGTTTTACCAGGTGTGCAAAACCTGAACAGCTAAAGTTAAATACAGCATGGGGGTTAAAGCAGAGGCTTCCAGCCTCATTATAATATTTAAATAGACAACCCACCTCCTGGCAGCGTATTGGCTGCCCGCCCCCGTCCGACCTCCGTTAAAACTGGAAGTGAGCGGGTTGGAGGCGGGTTCAGGTCAAAATTCAGATTTTTAACACTTTAACTACCACACGCCCCCAACCCACCCCTTTTTTTAGGTTAAAATTCCCCCCAATAAGGGTGAAAAAGAGGCTTTGCACTTGATTTTTCCAAACAGAGGAAAATTATAGCCCTATGTGTCTGAAATAGCAAGGGTTTTTTTCCAGCACTGAAACCCCTCACCAGAACATACAACAGACAAAAAAAAGAAAGTGAAAGAATGATCTTGGAGGCTTGTAACAGGCAGGGTGAATAGTCAGACGTGTTTTACTCAGTCAGGCTGTCAGAGTACTGCATTGGAAATGGTAAAGTGACGTGCTAAAAGTTTGTTTGTAGAGAGGTGGAGAGTTGACTGGAACATTGACCAAAAGCAGAATAACTGGTGCGTGCAAAGAGGGGCAGCTCAGTAAGTTAAAAATGTGCGCAGTGCAAAGCTTTTCTCTTTCTTAAGTGCTGTTAGTAGCTTCGTGGGGGTGAAATTGGTCCTCACCAGTAGCGGGAACTGGGCTCGTAGCGAATTGGCAGCCATTTTACACCGTGCCGCATTTCTTCCACATTTACTTCAACAGAAAAGACAATTGGACACAGTGTAAAATGGCTGCTGATTCACTACCGACCTGTCAGGCTCTAATGGCGAAGACTATTTACAACCCCCTATATGTTTGTGATTGGTTCTTCCTCCAATGCCTATGTAGCATTGTGAGCTTTGTCTGGTACTGCAGTCCAGTGCGTGCAATGTGTATAGACAGAAAGGGGTGTTGAGGGCGTGGTCTGAGCTAGGGGCGCGAGCCAGGCCAGGCCAGGCCAGGACAACTGGTGCTGAGTGCATTTACTTTGCCCAGTGAGAATCTCATAATGGAACTGCTGAGATGGTAACTTTGACAGAGAAGCCATTCAACAGGTGGTACAGCATTGCTTGGTTCCCGAGACCAGAAACATTGTATAAACAACCCAGATTCTATAAAAGGGTAGGATTCGTAAGCGATACATGTTTTATTAGGACTTTGGGAACTGTTCTGTGGTGTTTAACACATTAAATCTGACTCCTGTGTTTAACATCCTTTTGGGAATCAAGTAACCAAATCGTTTTATAAGGCCCAGTTATGTGAAGTGCTGTTGTTAAACCTAATACAACACAGACCCGGACGACCATTAAGCAATGACTTTGAAATTCCTGAATTATATTGACTGTCGTGAAAACTTGTTGCATTAAGATCTAATAATGGACGGAGGGAAAAGAGAAAATAAAGCCTGTTCAGATTGAATGATCCAGGACATTTAGCCTCTGTATCCAATTATGATCTTTGGAAGTTGTTTTAACATCTGCACGTTTAACGAGCTTGGGAGCAAAGTCAAAGGCTGCTCAATCCACTGAATTCAACGGATCCACTTTAGTGTTTACTTAGATGCTTGTGAGGAAGACATTGCAGAAATCATTCGATGTTTTAGTGTACTCCCAATTCCCAGGGCCCGAGATTCCTGGAATGCTACTCTGTTGGCAGAAAGGTGGTGAAGCAGACCCCAAGACCGGCCAAGGAGAGAGGCCTAGACTCTGTCCCAAATTCCAGAGACATCAATGTACATGAGGTACCAGTAACAATAACAACTTGCATTTATAGAGCGCCTTTAATGTAGTAAAACATCCCAAGGCGCTTCACAGGAGCGTAATCAGACAAAATTTGACACCGAGCCACATTAAGAGATATTAGGACAGGGGATCAAAAGCTTGGTCAAAGAGGTAGATTTAAGGAGCGACTTAAAGGAGGAGAGAAAGGTAGACAGGCGGAGAGGGTTAGGGAGGAAATTCCAGAGTTGAGGGCCTGGGCAGCTGAAGGCATGGCTGCCAATGGTGGAGTGAAGGAAATCGGGGATATGCACTAAGGGCACCTTGGCAATGCTTGCTCTAAACTGCTCGCAGGAGCGGTGTTATGCCAATTGAATTAATTGTAAATTTGTTAATTTGAGTGCATGAATATGATATTTCATTCATATGATAAAAACACCCATGCTTATAACTTGATCACCCATATATGTCAATCCTCTCCATATAAAGGGTGGCAGGCTTGTTAGCTGTAAGTTGAGTATTATGTGTGTGTTGATATGTCCAGATGTGCTCCAAATGATTTTGCATCATCCTGTACAAAGAGGCAAGTGACTGGTGCACATGGTTTTAGTCTTCGAGTATCCTCCACTTAGGAACAGGAGTGGGCTATTCTGCCCCTCGGGCCTGCTCCGCCATTCAATTAGATCATGGTTGATCTGCACCTCAACTCCATTTTCCTGCCTTTGCTCCATATCCCTTGATACCCTTACCTAACAAAAATCTATCGACCTCAGTCTTGAAAGCTCCAATTGTCCCAGCAACCACAGCCTTTTGGGGGAAGAGAGTTCCAGATTTTTACTGGTCGTTGTGTGAAAAAGTGCTTCCTGATTTTGCTCCTGAATGGCCCAGTTCTAATTGTCCCCTTGTTTTTGATTCCTCCACAAGAGGAAATAGTTCCACTTCACATCTCTTCCCTGTAGGGGACTTGGCCAGGAGTATGGTGATACTAGGCCCTGGGGTTGCCAACTATGGTTGGGTGTATTCCTGAAGGTTTCATCACATGACTTCCAGGCTTGAACTACCTTGCCCCCGCACTCCCGCCAATGGTCCTTCCTCCAGGCGCACTGCCTTCCCACACCAAATAGGAAGGGAACAGACTCTTTGTTACCCAATTAGAATCATCTTGACTGTTAGTGAAACAGCCTTTTCTCCCCCATCTCCAATATTTTTATGACTAATAAATGAAAGTGTGCAAAGAAAATGAAAAAAACCTCCCAGTGTTGTTTAATGCCCCTATGAGGAGGGCAGGGAGCTGCGATCCGGCCACCACAAGAAACATTTCCAACCTACCTGGGACGTTTTATTATGTTAAAGGTGCTATCTGAATGAAAGATGTTGTTGCTGTTATTATTGCAAAGACATGTCAAACCTCAGCCTTGCCACTCTCCCCCAGCTGTGGGTATAGCATAGTGCTAATGTTACTGGACTAGTAATCCAGAGGCCTGGATTAATGATCTATTAGGTGTGAGTTCAAATCCCACCACGGCAGATGGGGAATTTAAATTCAGTTAAATAAATCTGGAATAAAAAGCTAGTATCAGTAATGGTGACCATGAAACTACCGGATTGTCGTAAAAACCCCATCTGGTTCACTAATATCCTTTAGGGAAGAAAATCTGCCGTCCTTACCTGGTTTGGCCTACATGTGACTCCCGACCCACAGCAATGTGGTTGACTCTTAACTGAAACGGCCGAGCAAGCCACTCAGTTGTACCAAATCGCTACGAAAAACAATAATAAGAATAAACCGGATGGACCACTCGGCATTGACCGAGGTATCGGCTTTGAACATAACAACGGCACACCCAGCCCAGTCAAACTTGCAAAGTCCTCCTCACTAACATCTGGGGACTTGTGTCAAAATTGGGAGAGCTATCCCACAGACTAGTCAAGCAACAGCCTGACAGAATCATACCTTTCAGCCAATGTCACCAGCAGCAGCAGAATTGTATTCCGCCACAATCTGTAACCTCATGGCCTGGCATATCCCTCACTCTACCATTACCATCAAGTCAGGGGACCAACCCTGCTTCAATGAGGAGTTTAGAAGAGCAGGCCAGGAGCAGCACCAGACGTACTTAAAAATGAGGTGCCAACCAGGGGCAGCTGCAACACAGGACTACATGCATGCTAAGCAGCAGGGCAATAAACAGAGCTAAGTGATCCCACAATCAACGGATCAGATCAAAGTCCTGCCGCATCCAGTTGTGAATGGTGGTGGACCATTAAACAGTGAACAGGAGGAGGAGGCTCCATGAACATTTCCATCCTCAATGATGGCGGAGCCCAGCACGTGAGTGCAAAAGACAAGGCTGAAATTTGCAACCATCTTCAGCCAGAAGTGCCAAGTGGATGATTGATCTCAGCCTCCTCCTGAGGTCCCCACCACCACAGAAGCCAATTCGATTCACTCCATGTGATATCAAGAAACGGCTAAGCGCACTGGATACAGCAAAGGCTATGGGCCCCGACAACATCCCGGCTGTCGTGCTGAAGACTTGTGCTCCAGAACTAGCCAAGCTGTTCCAGTACAGCTATAAGACTGGCATTTATCCAACAATGTGGAAAACTGCCCAGGTATGTCCTGTCCACAAAAAGCAGGACAAACCCAATCTGGCCAATGACCGCCCCATTAGACTACTCTCAATCATATGGAAGGTGTTGTTGACAGTGCTGTCAAGCAGCACTGATGCTCAGATTGGGTTCTGCCAAGACCACTCGGCTCCAGATCTCATTACAGCCTTGGTCCAAACATGAACAAAAGAGCTGAACTGGTGAGGTGAGAGTGACTGCTCTTGACATCAAGGCAGCATTTGACCGAGTGTGGCATCAAGGAGCCCTAGTAAAATGGGAATCAGGGGAAAAACTCTCCACTGGCTGGAGTCATACCTAGCACAAAGGAAGACGATTGTAGTTGTTGGAGGCCAATCATCTCAGCCCCAGGAGTTCCTCAGGGTAGTGTCCTTGGCTCAACCATCTTCAGCTGTTTCATCAATGACCTTCCCTCCATCATAAGGTCAGAAGTGGGGATGTTCGCTGATGATTGCAGATTGTTCAGTTCCATTCGCAACTCCTCAGATGATGAAGCTGTCCATGCCCGCATGCAGCAAGACCTGGACGACATTAATTAGCAATCTTGTTGTGCGAGGCCCCTTGGGGAGGAGCGATCATAATATGATAGAATTCTTCATTAAGATGGAGAGTGAAGTAGTTGACTCAGAGACTAGGGTCCTGAATTTAAATAAAGGAAACTACGATGGTATGAGGCGCGAGTTGGCTAGGATGGATTGGGGAACGTTACTTAAAGGGTTGACGGTGGATAGGCAATGGCAAACATTTAAAGATCGCATGGATGAACTACAGAATTTGTTCATTCCTGTTTGGCATAAAAATAAAACAAAAAAGGTAACTCAACCGTGGCTAACAAGGGAAATTCGGGATAGCATAAGATCCAAGGAGAGGACATATAAATTGGCCAGAAAAAGCAGCAAACCTGAGGATTGGGAGCAGTTTAAGATTCAGCAAAGGAGGACAAAGGGATTAATTAAGAGGGGGAAAATAGAATATGAGAGTAAGCTTGCAGGGAACATAAAAACTGACTGTAAAAGCTTCTATAGATATGTGAAGAGAAAAAGATTGGTGAAGTCAAGCGTAAGTCCCTTGCAGTCAGAATCAGGGGAATTTATAATGGGGAACAAAGAAATGGCAGACCAATTAAATACATAATTTGGTTCTGTCTTCACAAAGGAGGACACAAATAACCTCCCAGAGATGTCGGGGAACATAGGGTCTAATGAGAGGGAAGAACTGAATGAAATCAGTATTTGTAGGGAAATGGTGTTAGGGAAATTGACGGGATTGAAGGCCGATAAATCCCCAGGGCCTGATAATCTACATCCTAGGGTACTTAAGGAAGTGGCCCTAGAAATAGTAGATGCATTCCTGGTCATCTTCCAAAATTCTATAGACTCTGGAACAGTTCCCATGGATTGGAGGGTAGCTAATGTAACCCCACTATTTAAAAAAGGTGGGAGAGAGAAAACGGGGAAGCCTGACATCGGTAGTGGGGAAAATGCTAGAGTCAATTATAAAAGATGTAATAGCAGAGCACTTGGAAAAGAGTGACAGGATCGGACAAAGTCAACATGGATTTACAAAGGGTAAATCATGCTTGGCTAATCTACTGGAATTTTTTGAGGATGTAACTGGTAGAATAGATAAGGGAGAACCAGTGGATGTGGTGTATTTGCACTTTCAGAAGGCTTTCGATGAGGTCCCGCATAAGAGATTAGCGTGCAAAGTTAAAGCACATGGGATTGGGGGTAAGGTACTGACTTGGATAGAGAACTGGTTGGCAGACAGGAACCAAAGAGTTGGAATAAACGGGTCTTTTTCCGAGTGGCAGGCAGTGACTAGTGGGGTACCGCAGGGATCGGTGCTAGGACCCCAGTTATTCACAATATATATTAATGATCTAGACGAGGGAACTAGATGTAATATCTCCAAGTTTGCAGACAACACAAAGCTGGGTGGGCGTGTGTGCTGTGAGGAGGATACAGAGAAACTCCAGTATGATTTGGACAAGTTGGGTGATTGGGCAGATGCATGGCAGATGCAGTATAATGTGGATAAATGTGAGGTTATCCACTTTGGTGGCAAAAACAGGAAGGCAGATTATTATCTGAACGGCAATAGATTGGGAAAAGAGGAAGTGCAACGAGACCTGGGAGTCCTTGTGCACCAGTCATTGAAGGTAAGCATGCAGGTGCAGCAGGCGGTTAAGAAGGCAAATGGTATGTTGGCCTTCATAGCGAGAGGATTCGAGTACAGGAGCAAGGATGTCTTGCTGCAGTTGTACAGGGCCTTGGTGAGACCACACCTTGAGTATTGTGTGCAGTTTTGGGCGCCTTATCTGAGGAAGGATGTTCTTGCCATGGAGGGAGTGCAGCGAAGATTCACCAGACTGATACCTGGGATGGCAGGAATGACGTATGAAGAGAGATTGGGACGATTGGGTCGATTGGGCTTGTATTCGCTAGAGTTTAGAAGAATGAGAGGGGATCTCATTGAAACTTATAAAATTCTAACAGGACTCGACAGATTAGATGCAGGAAGGATGTTCCCGATGGCGGGGGAGTCCAGAACCAGGGGTCACAGTCTAAAGATAAGAGGTAAGCCATTTAGGACTGAGATGAGGAGGAATTTCTTCGCCCAGAGAGTGGTGAACCTGTGGAATTCTCTACCACAGAAGGCAGTTGAGGCCAATTCATTAAATATATTCAAGAAGGAGTTAGATATATTTCTTAAGGCTAAAGGGATCAAGGGATATGGGGAGAAAGCAGGGACAGGGTACTGAATTTGGATGATCAGCCATGATCTCATTAAATGGTGGAGCAGGCTCGAGGGGCCGAATGGCCTACTCCTGCTCCTATCTTCTATGTTTCTATGTTTCTATTGAGGCTTGGCCTGATAAGTGGCAGGTAAAATTTGCGCCACACAAGTGCCAGGCAATCACTATCTCCAACAAGAGAGAGTCTAACCACTGCCCCTTGATATTCAACGGAATTACCATCGCCGAATCCCCCACCATCAACATCCTAGGGGTCACCATTGACCAGAAACATAACTGGACCAGCCACATAAATACTGTGGCCACAACAGCAGGTCAGAGGCTAGGTATTCTGCGGCGAATGTCTCACCTCCTGACTCCCCAAAGCCTTTCCACCATCTGTAAGGCACAAGTAAGGAGTGTGATGGAATATTCTCCACTTGCCTGGATGAGTGCAGCTCCAACAACACTCAAGAAGCTCAACACCATCCAGGACAAAACAGCCCGCTTGATTGGCACCCCATCCACCACCTTATACATTCACTCCCTCCACCACCAGCGCTCCGTGGCTGCAGTGTGTCCCATCTACAAGATGCACTGCAGCAACTCGCCAAGGCTTCTTCGACAGCACCTCCCAAACCTGCGACCTCTTCCACCTAGAAGGACAAGGGCAGCAGGCACATGGGAGCACTAGCACCTGCAAGTTCCCTTCCAAGTCACACACCATCGTGACTTAGAAGTATATCGCCTATCCTTCATCGTCGCTGGGTCAAAATCCTGGAACTCCCTCCCTAACAGCACTGTGGGAGTACCTTCACCACACAGACTGCAGCGGTTCAAGAAGGCAGCTCACCACCACCTTCTCAAGGGCAGTTAGGGATGGGCAATAAATGCTGGTCTTGCCAGCGACGCACACATCCCATGAACGAATAAAAAAAACACTCCCTCACCGGCCCACTATTCCAGTTCAAAGAAGCATCCTCGGCATTAATGCATAACATACATGCCACCCTCTGTCTCCATGTGCTTCTGAACTGGAGGAAAATGAATAAATAAATACAGAACTAAAATTGCTACGGGCTTCCACCATGCTATGTACAGTACAAAGACCCAATTTGAAGAACCTTTAACATTAATGTACCAAAGCCCGGCCATATATTACAAGGAACAATCTCATTAAGAGTTTACAACGTTTCAATCAATGCTGCCGACATTAAATATGACCAAGCACATTTGCACTGGCATTTCAGCGCACAAGTGCTTGCAAAAAGAAAAGTGATGCTATCCAACCTCTTACTGGTTGATTGCATTAGCTGCCAGTAATGTACCTACCAAAGCAACCCTATGGCTTTTGGATGGGACGAGTGGGCTTTTTTTTTAACAACAAAGTCCACCAAACCTCGAACTGATGACGTCAGGGTGGAAACTCTGCTGCCTGTATCTTAACTCGCACCAAGTCCTGTTTACCCATCACCCCTACTGCTGACCTACATTGGCTCCTGGTTCAGCACACCTGGAATTTAAAATTCTCATCCTTGTGTTCAAATCCCTTCATGGCCTCGCCCCTCCCTATCTCTGTTACCTCCTCCAGCCCTCTGAGATCTCTGCACTCTTCCAATTCGGGCCTCTTGTGTATTCCCAATTCCCTTTGCCTCACCACTGGCGGCTGTGCCTTCACAGCTGTCTAGCCCCAAGCTCTGGCATTCCCTCCCTAAACCTCTCCGTCTCTCGCTGCCTCTCTCTGCTCCTATAAGATGCTTCTTCAAACCTACCTCTTTGACCAAGCTTTTGGTCACATGTCCTAATATCTGCTTATGCGGCTCGGCTTCAAATTCTGTCTGATAACGCTCCTGTGAAGCGCCTTGGGACGTTTTACTACATTAAAGGCGCTGTATAAATGCAAGTCGTTGTTCAAATGCATTCAATTGAACAAAGTCAAAGTGAATGCCCCGATGATTAGGCCTAACAGCAGAGCCTGACTGCTTGCAGATTGCAGTGAAACCAGCAGTTGATCATAATGGATTACTGTGTACCACTGTAATCGAATCATGCTGATGGGGCATTATAAAATTTGGATGAATTACCTTAATATTAAAGGCAGCGGTGTGGCCTCCATTTTATAATGCTCTAATTGCAGAGCCAGATGGAGCCTGATAAAATATACCTCCCTAGGAAAAGCTGGGACACAGGAGGACACGGAGCAATGGGTTTACATCTTTATTTACATAAATTATTATACCACTGGCGGCAAATGAGTAGCGTGCTGTGTTCTAACTATTTCAGTGAGGCTCAACACCATTACTGCTGGTTTAATGATCCAAGATCACTATTTTGTGGAAAAACTGAGAAGAGTGATAGGGCAAGAGAGGCCTAAGCTGTCCCTTCCAATGCCAGCCTGCCTCTGGTGAAGTGGGGGCAGGGTAGTGGGGGCGGTGGGTGGGGGGGTGCTGGCAGATGAGTTAACTAATTCTAGCAGGGTATACAGTGACTCTCTTGTCAAGTGAGATTCCATTGGGTGAAGTAGCACTGAGCTTTGATTTTATTAAGATAAAGGTGTTTCATTAGCAAATCCAGTCATTTTACAATGAGAGCACTGCATCGGTTAAACTTCTATTGTTCACAGGAAGCTACAGCCAGCACTGTTACAACCCGACATGTTAAACTCATTTTAACACTGAGAACTGTGGGCTGCTAATTCGCACTCTCTGCTCCCCCCCTCCCTCCCCCATCTAACAGGCGGTGAGCTGTCAAAGGGAGGAATTCGTTTCAGAGATCATTGCTTTAGCACAACGCGCTAGTTACTATATTTTTAAAGTGTGATTTTCATTTTGGCACTTTTCTACGTGAAGCTCTCGCACCAGATTAAATGGCACCGTGAACTTGTAACTTAAAGGAGCACGATTCCTTTTATTGGGACTTCTAACACCATTAAATGCAGCGACTTGTACAATCTGCCCCGTCTCATTTTAGAACTGCTTTCAATACCTTGAAGGTTGTTACAGCTGAGAAGTCCTATAAAATTTTATTAAGGAATACAATACTCTTTTGCCAGTTGTAAAGGATATAAGCTAACAAACTGAAGCACTAAATACTCCCTGGATATTATTTAGCTGTTTGTTATCTGAACTTTACTTTTCCCTTCCTCGTTAAGTTTCTTTTTGGTGTTGATTCCTTGCTGGGTTACAGATCCAAAGGCAAATCCCTTATTCTACCTTCCCCAACTGCCCATTATTCATGTGTGAAATTGGACGGCGAGTCTCAGCAGGCTATTCGACCAGGTTGGAATCGCACCTGAGACATTCTTACCCTCGCCCGATGTCCCTACTCACAAGTCATCAGAGGGCACTCAGATAAGGAATTTTTTTTATGATTTAGAGCTCATGCTGCAAATCCTTTCACAATGAGAATTGAAGGCAAATTATTAACCTGGTTAGGAAATTGGTTGAGCGGCAGGAGACAGAGAGCAGGGATAATGGGCAGGTACTCTAATTGGCAGGATGTGACTAGTGGTGTCTTACAGGGGTCTGTGTTGGGGCCTCAACTATTTACTGTATTTATTAACGACTTAGATGATGGGGTAGAGAGCCACATATCCAAGTTTGCCAATGACACAAAGATAGGCGGCATTGTAAGCAGTGTAGATGGAAGCATAAAATTACAGAGATATTAATAGACTAAGTAAATGGGAAAAAATGTGGCAAATGGATTTCAATATCGGCGAGTGTGAGGTCATTGGAATTAAAAAGGATAGAATAGAGTACTTGTTAAATGGTGAAAAGTTAGAAACAGCGGAGGTCCAAAGCGAATACTCAATGAGTACTTTGAGGTGTTTACTAAGGAGGTAGATGCTGACAAAATATCAGTAGAAGTGGAAAAGGTAGAAGCAATAGAAGGGGTGAAAATTGATAGACAGGATGTACTAGAAAGGCTGGGTATGTTTAGAGTGGATAAGTCGCCTGGTCCAGATGGCTTGCATCCCAGGTTGCTAAGGGAAGTGGGGGAGGAGATAACGGAAGGGCTTGCCATAATTTTCCAATCTTCCCTAGATGTGGGGGAGGTGCCTGAGGATTGGAAAATGGCAAATGTGACACCATTGTTCAAGAAAGGGTGTAAGGACAATCCTAGTAACTACAGGCCAGTCAATTTAACATCAGTGGTGGGTAAAGTTTTAGAAACAATAATTCAGGGAAAAATTAACGGGCACTTGGAGAGGTTTAAGCTAATTAAGGAGAGCCAACACGGATTTGTAAAAGGTAGATCGTGTTTGACTAATCTAATTGAATTTTTTGATGAAGTAACAGGGAGGATTGATGAAGGGAATGCAATGGATGTTGTCTACATGGATTTTTGGAGGGCATTTGACAAAGTACCACATAGAAGGCTGGTTAACAAAATTGAGGCTCATGGAATAGGTGGGTCAGTGGCAGCTTGGATAAGGAATTGGCTTAAGGACAGAAAACAGCGAGTTGTGGTAAATGTTAAGACTGGAGGATGGTAGACAGTGGTGTTCCCCAAGGCTCAGTGCTGGAGCCACTGCTTTTTTGATATATATAAATGACCTGGATATTGGAATACAGAGTAGAATTTCTAAATTTGCCGATGACATCAAACTTGGGGGTGTGGCAAACAGTGAGGATGATACCAATGGACTGCAACAGGACATAGAAAGGCTAGCAGAATAAGCAGACAAGTGGCAGATGGAATTTAATACAGAGAAGTGTGAGGTGATGCATTTTGGCAGACGGAACAGGGAGAGGCAATATACACTTAATGGCACAGTTTATAGAGAGTGCAGGGACAGCAGGACCTGGGCATTAATGTGCATAGGAAGGATATATTGGCCTTGCGGGGGAGTGCAGCGTAGGTTTACCAGAATGATACCTGAACTCTAGGGTTAAATTATGAGGAGAGATTACACAAACTAGGGTTGTATTCCCCGGAAATTAGAAGATTAAGGCGTGATTTGATCGAAGTTTTCAAGATATTAAGGGGAACTGATAGGGTAGATAGAGAGAAACTATTTCTGCTGGTTGGGGAGTCTAGGATTAGGAGACATAGCCTAAAAATTAGAGCCAGGCCTTTCAGAAGTGAAATTAAGAAACACTTCTACATGCAAAGGGTGGTAGAAGTTTGGAACTTTCTTCCACAAACGGCAGTTGATGCTAGGTCAATTGTTAGTTTGAAATCGGAGATTGATCGATTTTTGTTAACCAAAGGTATTAAGGGATATGGGCCAAAGGCGGGATTATATGGAGTTAGGTCACTGATCAGCCATGATCTCATTGAATGGCAGAACAGACTCGAGGGGCTGAGTGGGCTACTCTTGTTCCTATGTTCCTATATCAGGCGTGGGTCTCAGCAGTCCAATTTGCAGCTTGCACAACTTTTTTTAATCTACTAAAATTTACGGACGGAAAATCACGAGGGCTGTAAAGTGGGCCTGAGAAGCTCTGAGCCCAAAATTCCCGATAAAGAAAGAACTTGCATTTATATAATGGCCCAGAAATTCGCCTCTCCGGCTTGCCGCGGGGGTAAGGATCGCGCGCGCACTTACCTACCGCGTCTGCCGTTCTGCTTCTGGCCCACGGAGACTTCAGCTCCTGGGCCTCCTGCAGCTGCCGGCGCGCAGTGCTTGTGTATCCCAGGGGCGTAGTTAGTGCGATGCGTCCCCTGGGATCACGTGGGCCATGGGGAGCCAATGGCAGCAGACCATCTTTCATTCATAGATTTGACAGGAAGACCTGTCAAATCTATGAATAGAGATCGGCCCCAAAAGAACAGCTAAACTTCAAATAAATTTTTTTTTAAAATCACATTTTTAAAATAACTATAAGTTAAATAAATTAACTACTTTAAACAAAAATTTTAATTTTTGAAAAAATTTAAATACTTTTTAACAGTGCTAAAAATAAACTTACCTTTCTTTAAAGTATCTAAAAAAGATAGACCTGTTGAAAAATTTTAAATTATAATTAATTAACCACTTACCTTGTTGAAAACGGGTCCTGGCACCTCCTTTTTAAAAGCGCAGGTTCTTCAATACTTACCCTCCCGGAGAAACCTGAAAAAAAACCTAAGTTTGCTGCGTGCGTGCAGCCTCTACCGTGCACGCGGTTCACCTCTGAACCGCTCCCTTCACGAGACCGGAAGTTCCGGTTTCCCGCGCATGCGCAGTGCATGCAGGAAACCGGCACTTCAGGAGGACTTACGGGTGAGTACACAGTGTACTCACCCGACAACAGCCGAATTTCTGGCCCATTGTCTTTCAAGTCCTCAGGTATCAAACGCACTTCACAGCAAATGAAGTACTTTTTGAAGTGTAGTCACTGTTGAAACATGAAATGTGATAATGACTAGATAATTTGGGGGTGATTTTGCCAATGCGGAGCTTTTGGAGACAGGACTCCCACTTGTCGGATTTCAGTCCCGCCTCCATCAACTTCTGGCCAACACACGCTATTTTCCCTTGATTGACCTTGTTAAGCCTGCCCAGCGGGCTTAGCAGGCCAATTAAGGGAAAGCCGGTTGCAGAGAACATCAACATATGACGTTTCATCTGTCAAAAATTTTTGACAGATGAATTGTCATCGTTTGACAGCTCTGTGAAGCTGTCAAACAGTGGCATTCTCTGTAGTTCTCTGTACTTTGTAAACCTCTTTCTTTTGCAGAAATGAGATGGTTGCTGCAGTGGAGAATGCAACGGCCATCTGTCATCTGCAACACGGAGGTCCGAGACTCTCCGCATACCCACCGACTGAAGCCTGCAGGAAGAAACAAAGGTAAGTACACTTTTTCTAACACTTTGCACTTACCTCAGATACTCACCTCTTCACACTTGCACCCATCACTCACGTCCACAGCACAGTTTTGCACCCCTCCGACCCCCGCAGACCCACTACTCGCCTCGGTGACCTTGGCGGGTTTTGGAGCCTTCGGGAAGCCCGCACTTGTGAGGGCAAAAAGGGGATAATCCTATTTTCTGTCTGTTAACTACCTGTTAACAGGCAGTTAATAGGCTTTAAGCCCTTCCCGCCTCCAAGGAGACGGGACCCGGTGCGGGACGGCTACCCGCCTCCTGGCAAGATGGCATGGAGGCGGGTTGGGGGCGGGTTAGGCACCCGCCCCCAAATTCTGCCATTTTCCCGGCAGTCCCGCCTCCATATCCACCTCCCCAGGGCTGGCAAAATCGCCCCCATAGTTTTTAGTGATGTTGGTTGAGGGATATATTAGCCAGGACACCAGGGTGAACTACCCGGCTCTTCCTCAAAATAGTGCCATGGGATGTTTTGCGTCCACCTGAGAGGGCAGACGGGGGGTCTCGGTTTAATGTCGCATCCCAGAGGCAGCAACTCCGACAGGGTAGCACTCCCTCAGTACTGCGCTGGAGTGTCAGCCTAGTGTGTGCTCAAGTTTCAGGAGTTGGACTTGAACCCACAACCTTCTGACTCAGAGGCGAGAGAGCTACCGACTGAGGCACGGCTCACTCCTCACGAGAGCCAATCAGAAGCCACAGAGCCCCTAGAAAATCACATAACAAGCTGGGAGCTCTGCATGAACCTTACTGTTCCATGTTAACACCTGGATATCTCACCACTGCAGCTGGCACCTAATTGTCGGCCAAAGCAATTATATTTATTTTTCCAAGTAGTTTGACCAATATTGTAATGTACCCTTTTGAAAGAGAGAAGCTAGTTGCTGGACTGTGCCTCCACCCTGACTGGTATTATTTTAACCTACACAGCCATCTCCTCCCTTTCCATTCCAAAGATAGATCAGTGGATTTTCTAAATGGTGAGAGACTAGGAACTGTGGAGGAGCTGAGAGATTTCGGGGTCCAAGTACAGAAATTACGAAAACTTAGTGGACAGGTCCAAAAAAAAAGAAAAGGCTAATGGAATGTTGGCCTTTATCTCAAGGGGGCTGGAATACAAAGGGATGGAAGTTATGTTTCCATTGTATAAAGCTCCGGTTAGACCCCATCTGGAGTGCTGCGTTCAGTTCAGGGCACCACACCTCAGGAAGGATATACTGACCTTGGACTGGGTGCAGTGCAGATTCACCAGAATGATACCGGGGCTAAAAGGGTTAAATTATGCAGACTGGCTGCAGAGTCTAGGCTTGTATTTCCTTGAGTATAGCAGATTAAGGGGTGACCGCTTTGCGGAACACCTCCATTCAGTCCACAAGCGTGACCCTGAGCTTCTGGTTGCCTGTTTTTTTAGTTTAAAATTCCCCCTGTTAACTCTGTTTCTCTTTCCACAGATGCTGCCTGACCTGTTGAGTATTTCCAGCATTTTCTGTATTTTTTCAGCTTTCCAGCCTGCGCAGTATTTTGCTTTTGTATTAGTGATCTAATTGAGATGTTTAAGATGATCAAAGGAGTTGATAGGGTAGATCGAGAGAAACTATTTTCTCTGACGGGGGAGGCCAGAACAAGGGGGCATGACCTTAAAATTAGAGCTAGGCTGTTCAGGGTGATGTCAGGAAGCACTTCTTCACACAAAGGGTAGTGGAAATCTGGAACTCTCTTTCTTCCCCCCACCCCCCAAACAAAGCAGCTATAGAGGCTAGGTAAATTGAACATTTCAAAAGTGAGATTGATAGGCTTTTGTTAAGCAAGGGTATTAACGGTTACAGAAACAAGGGGCTGGATTTTCTCAGCCCCGAGGAGGCGGGTATGGAGGCGGGACTGCCGGTAAAGTAGCAGAAAGTGGGGGCGGATGGCAAACCCGCCCCCAGCCCGCCTCCGTGCCCTTTTGCCAGGAGGCGGGAAGATGTGCTGCTTCGGGTCCCGTCTCCTCAAGGCGGGAAAGGGATTAAGTCCTTTTAACTACCTGTTAACAGAAAACAGAAAAAAGGATTAGTCCTATTTTACCTTTTTAGGTGAAAGCTTCCCGACCTCGGAGAACCCCGCCGGGTTGGAGGAGTCGAGCAGGAGGTCTGCGGGGGTCGGAGGGGCCTGAAAGTAAGATGTAGAGGTGAGTGATGGGTGCAAGTATGGAGTGGTAAGTATGTAAGGTGAGTGTTAAGTGTTAAAAAATGTTCACTTACCTTGGTTTCTGCCTACAGCCTTCATCTGCTCTGGATCGGGAGTCCCTACATCTTCCTTGTCGATTTCACAGACTGGCTGTTGGATCCTCCGAACCAACAGTCATCTGAAATCTACAAAGTTGAAAGGTTTGATGAGTCCTGAACACAAAGGCTCATCAAACTACAGAGAATGTCAGTGTTTGACAGCTTCACAGAGCTGTCAAATGCTGACATTTCTTCTTTCAAGAAGTCTTGACAGACAGCACGTCAGACGTTGACGTGTTCTGTCAGTGACTTCCTCCCTAATTGGCCTGCTGAGCCTGCAGGGCGGGCTTAACAAGGTCAATCAGGGGAAAATCCCGCTGGTTGGCCAGAAGATGATGGAGGCGGGACATAGACCCGACAAGCAGCAGTCCCACCTCCAACTCGCCTCCATTGAGAAAATTCAATCCAAGGTGGGACATAGCGTTTAGATACAGATCAGCCATGATCTAACTGAATGGTCGAACAGGCTCAAGAGGCTGAATGACCTACTCCTGTTCGTAAGTCCCACTGCATTTTGAAGCTTTCACCACTCCTTCTGGCTTGTCAGCCTGTCCATATGCTACAGAGATGATAATCTCTGTATGGGATGCTTAGTAAAACAATGTGTGCGTGCTGATTAAAATGTAGATGATGCTCAGGCAAAACTGTAAGGTCCTGGACACTTCTTCTGCTGGTAAACATATCAACTGGCTTTTCAATGTGTTTATGTATCGACCAGAAGGTAGAACCATAAGGAAATCAAAGCCACTAAAACTTGGGGGGAGAAATTCAGTATCGCCCCATTTGGGGCGCAATTATCGGCCGGGCGCAAAGATTAGCACCTGGCGCTAATTTTCACCACCGACTGCAAACTTGACTTTTATCGCCCCTGGAGGTGATTGGAGCGCTAAATCAGGCACTTCACACCTGTCTTAAGGCGTAAAGGCCAAGGAGCGAGGCGCTACCTCAGAGCGCTGGCGAAGCTCATGTGATGTCAGTCAGCAATGGAACACACACACAATGGCGCGGGCCAGTTCTTAAAGGGAAGGGTTGATCTTGCTTTCCATCCACATCCTGCTCATTTCAGCCTTGAATCTCGGCCTGGAGAGACCTGCACATCAAATCTGCTGGAAAGAACAATGGAGAGTACCAGGGAAAGAGCTCAGAGTGCAGCCCCCACAGTCTCTTCTAAATCGATACAAGGAAGGGCAAATCAAAATGAACCTGCAAAGTGCTGCTCAGTACCCAAAACTCCTTCACACAGCGTTGAATCTCTCCAGAAGTCTCTCTCTCTCTCTCTCAGAAAGCATGGTTCAAAAATGTCACCAACAATAAAAGGCAGGAAGCGGTCGCCTTTAAATAGCGCTCCCCCAGTCCCTTCCTGACTGCAAAACGCTCCCCTCAACGTGTCGTTGCTAGCGGCAGGCGGTAAGGCAGGGGGCGCCACTCAATATCCGCTCCGGGGCGATACCGGGGCGTTGCGCACTCGACTGACGTCACGATCTGCCAGCGCAGGAGATCATGGCGGTAGTGTTTAGCGCCGCCGCAAAATGTCTAGTTAATTTCGCGAGTGGCGCAAACATCGCCGCGCCTGGGCGCTAGTTGCTTTGTGCCCCATTAGCGCCCTCTTAAGGCGCTAACAGGAGGCGCAACCAACTGAATTTTTCCCCCTTTTTAGTCTGATCCTTCTTTTGAAAATTCAAATGTGGTTCAGTGTAATTCATGCAGCTTGAAGGGACATGATACTTAGCTTCTCCTGTCTGTGGATCCACCATTACAAATAGTCTACACATTTACTGAAGAACCGCCCAGAAAATTTACCTAAGTATAGTTGTCGCAAAGTAAGATTTTGTTGGCTATTTTGACTTTGGTGGTTTTCAGCAACAACTTGCATTTATATAGTAGCAACACTTCTCAAGGGACTACACAGGAGCAGAATCAAATAAAATTTGACACCGTGCCACATAAGGAGATATTAGGACAAGTGACCAAAAGCTTGGTCAAAGAGGTAGGTTTTAAGGACTGTCTTAAAGGAGAGAGAGGTAGAGAGGCGGAGAGGTTTAGGGAGGGATTTCCAGAGCTAAGAGGGCGCTAATGGGACGCAAAGCAACTAACTCCCGGGCGCGGTGCTGCCCACGCCTCCCGTGAAATTCAGTGGGAGGTTAGCCGGTAGCCGGTAGCACTCCGCGGCGCTGCGCCGCCAGCGATGACGTCATCGCCGAGCGCAGCGCCCCGCTTGCGCCCTGGCCCCGATCTTCGGGAGTGCCCCCTGACTTACCATCGGTCCGACGGGGTCAGGGGGGCCTATTAGCGGCCGGGGAGGCGCAATTTAAAGGCGAGGTGCGGGGCGGCCATTTTTGTTGCTGGCCGCCTGACAGCACCTGCCTGCGCTCCCGTCCCCGGCCTCCTGATGGCCCCCCCCCCCCACCCCGCGGAGTGCCGGCTGCGCTCCAAGAGCCCAGCACTTCTCTTGAGTGCCGGGCTCTTTTGCCGGCACTCCCGATCCCCGGGGGTCCAGCTGAGCCCCGGGTCGCGCTGCACAAGGCCCCTCCCCTTTAAGAAGGGGCTGGAAGGCCTGCAATACCGCGGCGTGACGTGCCGCGATATTGACTCGCAGCGCCCCAAGAGGGATGCGGGGCGCTTCCAGTAGTCCCCCGCTTCCCTCTTGGGGCGCAACCACTCAATTTCCGGCACGGGGGCACTAATTTTTACGGGCGCTACTCAATTTTTAGCCCTAAGCAGCTCATCTTATTTTACAACAGGTCAAAATCTAGATTGTTCTGGACTTTCCACCAAAATGCATAAATATGGAGAAAATTAAAGGTAATGAAAGTGAGAGATGAAATTACAATTTCTATGTACTTTTGTTAAGTTTTAAAATGCTCTTAAGCTGCACCATGTGTACTCGAGATTCTGTTCCACAACCGTTTTACAAAACACTATTTGAGCAAATTGAATTAGATGGTGACCATCACTCTGGCTTAATGCTGCACTTCCAAAATCAATTTAAAAAAAACACGATGGGATTGATTTTAATTAGTCAGGGGAAAGATAAAATGTAGCAGGGTGTAAAACTGGCTTGTCAGGAACAGTTAAAATCGACCCCTAGAATTTGTTCTGATATAGGACATGGACACATGCCTCAGCTGTCAGGGATCAGAGCACTCAATCTTCTGTATCCATATTTCTAGCACTGTAAGTATACTTGGATATCATGTTGAGATAGAGTCATGGGGGAAAAATCGGGTAGCGACCCGAAAAAGTTAGCGCCCCCGCGGCCGATTTTCCCAGGTAGCGCCCCGAGAGGGAGGCGGGGCGCTACTGGAAGCGCCCCTCGTCCCTCTTGGGGCGCTGCGAGCCAATATCGCGGCGCTACGTGCCGCAGCGCCACGCTTTGCGGCACATTGCACCGCGGTACTGCAGGCCTTCCTCCCCTTATTAAAGGAGAGGGGCCTGGCGCAGCACGTCCCGGCGCCCAGCTGGGCCACCAGGGATTGGGAGTGCCGGCAAACGAGCCCGGCACTCCTCTTGAGTGCCGGGCTCACGGAGAGCAGCCGGCACCCCGCGGGGGGGCTTCACGGGGGCCGGGGACAGCAATGGGGGCAGGTGCTGGCAGGCGGCCAGCAACAAAAATGGCTGCCCGCTACCTCCCATTTAACTAGCGCCGCCCCGGCCGCAGGTAGGCCCCCCTGACCCCGGCTTATAGAGTGTCCGGCGGTAAGTCGGGGGGCGCCACCCAATATTACAGCCGGGGCACGAGCGGGGCGCTACGAACGGTGATGACATCATTGCCGGCAGCGCAGCGCCACAGGCGCTAACGGTTAGCGCCGCCACTAACCTCCCGCTGAATTTCGCGGGGGGCGTTAGCGGCGCCGCACCCAGGCGCTAGTTGATTTGCGCCTCGCTAACGGGAGGTGCAAATCAACCGAATTTAGCCCCCGTAGAGCCATACGGCACAGAAGGAGGCCATTCAGCCCATCGAGTCCGTGCCGGTAAGAATTTATGAATTAGTGCTTCTGCATGATTTTGCACATTGGGAATCTGGCTGAGGAAGTTTGTGTCCGGGACACAAACCTCCACCCCTGAATTCGTATTCCCATGCTGGGAACGCTACTTCACAAAATCTATCTGGCTCAGTGATCGCACTCGCACTTCCAAGTCGGGGTTTCAAGCCCGACTCCTATCTAGACTTTTGGTTATCTGCCCTAACATCTCCTTATATGGCTCAGTTTCAAAATTTATATTTTGATAGCGCTCCTGTGAAGCGCCTTGGGACATTTTATTACGTTAAAGGTGCTATATAAATGTAAGTTGTTGTTGTCATTGTAGACTGACACGTCAGTGCAGTACTGAGGTGGTGCTGCACTGTCAGTGATGGAATTTATCTGATGAGATGTTAAACCAGGGCCATTAATCCTCCCAAACCTGTGACTTCCACCACCTAGAGGGACAAGGGCAGCAGGTGCATGGGAACACCATCACCTCCAAGTCTCGCACCATCCTAATTTGGGCATATATCGCCATTCCTTCATCGTCGCTGGGTCAAAATCCTGGAAATCCTTACCTAACAGCATTGTGGGAGCACCTTCACCACGGAATGCAGCAGTTTAAGATGGCGCGCACCACCACCTTCTCAAGGGCAACTAGAGATGGGCAATAAATGCCAGCGATACCCATTTCCCGAGAATTCATTTTTAATATACTTCTGGGTACGGCCCTTGGGCCAGATCCAGCCTTTCTTCCCCTTCCTTTCCCTGTTGGGTTTGTAGAGTACATTTTCTTCCTTACCTCCATTTTAATTTCCCTGTTCTTCCATTTTGAAGACAGCTTGTACCCCTTACATTTATTTCTCTTCAGATATATATATATATCTTGCATATTTAATATTAAATTAGCCAACAATTTAAATAATAATTATGAAGCCACTGGTCGAAGTTTCATCCGGCCCGCTGACTTCCCATGAATGTTGGAGTTAGGAGTGCCATGGGAAAAAGACCAGGCCCGCGTTTGAGCGGGCCCACTGAATTGGAGAGGTGTTGGAGATTACATCAGTCACAGAGACGGGCAGATGCAAAAAGCGGAAAGTGTATTCAGAGTTGAGCAGCGGTGACGGGAGAGAAGCCATCAGTTGTTAATCTGGAATTGTAGCAGCAGGTTGAACCGATGGATGGGGATCAGAAGGCCAAGAACAGAAGGACGATGATGCAATGGATTGACAGAAACAATGCTCATTAATAAAACCGGCCAATTGCTTCACTAACTCATTGACATGTAACGCACTTTCAAAAAAGCTCTCCTTAAATTCATACAGTCATATCAGCAATCTTTTTATTTAAATCACTCAGTACTATAAATAGCTATCAACACAAAATCAGCATATTAATCGTTGATTAACCCCAGTCAACTAATTCATGAAGTTAGTTATCAAATTCAACCAGCAGCTTCATACATATATATATATATATATATATATGAATGTTGAATCATGCATACATATATATATATATATATATATATATGTATGAATATGAACATATATATACATATACTGAAGCGAAATAAATGTAAGGGATACACGCCATCTCCAAAATGGAAGAACAGAGCAATTAAAATGGAGGTAAGGAAGAAAACCATCAAGGAAAGGAAGAACTTGGAAAAGAATATTTAAAATGTTCAAAAGGGTTATATCTGTACAATATAAAAAGAGTGCAATAACTGAAGATGAACAAAAAAAATCTAATTAAGGATCATAGGGGGAAAAATTCAGTTGGTTGCGCCTCCCGTTAGCGCCTTAAGAGGGCGCTAATGGGGCGCAAAGCATCTGGCGCCCAGGCGCGGCGAAGTTTGCGCCGCTCGCGAAATTAACTAGACATTTTGCGGCGGCGCTAAACACTACCGCCACAATCTCCTGCACCGGCAGATCGTGACGTCAGTCGAGTGCGCAACGTCCCGGTATCGCCCCGGAGCGGATATTGAGTGGCGCCCCCTGCCTTACCGCCTGACGCTAGCAACGACAGGTTGAGGGGAGCGTTCTGCAGTCATGAAGGGAAAGGGGGAGCGCTATTTAAAGGTAACCACTTCCTGCCTTTTATTGTTGGTGCCATTTTTGAACTACGCATTCTGAGAGAGAGAGGGAGAGACTTCTGGAGAGATTCAACGTTGTGTGAAGGAGTTTTGGGTACTGAGCAGCACTTTGCAGGTTCATTTTGATTTGCCATTCCTTGTATCGATTTAGAAGAGACTGTGGGGGCTGCACTCTGAGCTCTTTGCCTGGTACTCTCCATTGTTCTTTCCAGCAGATTTGATGTGCAGGTCTCTGCAGGCCGAGATTCAAGGCTGCAATGAGCAGGATGTGGATGGAAAGCAAGATTAACCATCCCCTTTAAGAACTGGCCCGTGCCATTGTGTGTGTGTTCCATTGCTGACTGACATTACATGAGCTTCGCCAGCGCTCTGAGGTAGCGCCTCGCTCCTCGGCCTTTGCGCCTTAAGACAGGTGTGAAGCGCCTGATTTAGCGCTCCAATCACCTCCAGGGGCGATAAAAGTCAAGTTTGCAGTCGGTGGTGATAATTAGCGCCAGGCGCTAATCTTTGCGCCCGGCCGATAATTGCGCCCCAAATGGGGCGATACTGAATTTCTCCCCCATAGTCTAGGACCTAATGTGGTTTATCTTTATCTATTTCTATTTTTAATATTTTTTGCTGAATGGGGTCCAAGCCCAAGTGTCAGCATATCAGATCAGGCCCACCATATAAAAATGAGTTTGACACCCCTGTTTTAAAGGAATCTGGGTCTGTCCTCTCAGGGGAACGTAAAAGATCCCATGGCACTATTTGAAGAGGAGAAAGGGAGTTCTCCCAATATCCTGGCCAATATTTATCCCTCAACCAACATCACTAAGACAGATTATCTGGTCATTTATCTCATTGTTGTTTGTGCAAATTGGCTACCACGATTCCTACATTGCAATAGTAACTACGATTCAAAAGTACTTAATTGGCTGTAAAGTTATGATGATGTGAAAGATGCTATATAAATACAAACTATACCTTTCTTAATATGCCTCTGGGAAGTAACCGATCTCAGGGATCAGATAATGTCCAATAAATGGCTTTTTGTCACTAACTGAACCAATATGTGTTACCATATTGAAGAAAATTTGGGTTTGTATAAGAAAGCATGGAATGTTAAACTAGTATAAGACTGGCGTAGTTTAAATGGTAAACTAATATGAGACTGGAATAAAAACAGAAAATGCTGGAAATACTCAGCAGGTCAGGCAGCATCTGTGAAGAGAAAAACAGAGTTAACGTTTCACGTCGATGATCTTTCGTCAGAACTGGAAAAAGTTAGAGATGTAACAGATTTTAAGCAAGTGCAGGGGCAGGGAAAGAGGGGAGGGGAGGAAAGAACAAAAGGGAAGGTCTGTGATAGGATGGAAGGCTGGAGAGATTAAAAGACAAAAGCGATGGCGGTGCAAGGCAAAAGGAAATGGTAATGTGACAAATAAAGAAACAAAAGATGAGTCAAGAAGAGGTGTAAATGGGAATGGCAGAATCATCAGCAGCTGCCATGTGAAAAAATAGGGGCAGGAATGGAGACAAAGAAGTCGAGGAAGGGAAGGGAAGAGTCGGAGCTGGACCATGTGAAGGTGAGGGAAGGGTGGAAATGGGACACAAAGTGAATGAAATTTTCTAGTTCAGGCTGAGAGCAGGGAATGGCACTGATACAATGTACTGGAAAAAGAGGTGAGGGAGGGGACCTGAGTAGGACTGGAACAAAGAATGTTCCACATATCCCACAAAAAGGCAGGCAACTTATAAAATTCTAACAGGACTAGACAGACTAGATGCAGGAAGGATGTTCCCGATGGTGGGGGAAGTCCAGAACCAGGGGTCACAGTCTAAGGATAACGGGTAAGCCATTTAGGACTGAGATGAGGAGGAATTTCTTCACCCAGAGAGTGGTGAACCTGTGGAATTCTCTACCATAGAAGACAGTTGAGTCCAATTCATTAAATATATTCAAGAAGGAATTAGATATATTTCTTAAGGCTAAGGGGATCAAGGGATATGGGGAGAAAGCAGGGACAGGGTACTGAATTTGGATGATCAGCCATGATCGCATTGAATGGCGGAGCAGGCTCGAGGGGCCGAATAGCCTACTCCTGCTCCTATCTTCTATGTTTCTATGTTCATGTTTCTATAGCTAGGATCCATGCGGGTTCCCATAGCAACACCTTTAATTTGGAGGAAGTGAGTGGAGTCAAAGGGGAAGTTGTGCAATGTGAGAACAAGTTCAGCCAGGCGGTGGAGGGTGGTGGTGGATGGGGACTGGTTGGGCCTCTGTTCAAAATAGAAAAAAAAAGGAAAGACTTGCATTTATATAGCGCCTTTCACGACCACCGGACGTCTCAAAGTGCTTTACAGCCAATGAAGTACTTTTTGAAGTGTAGTCATTGTTGTAATGTAGGAAGAAGTGGAGCGCCCTCAGGCCATCCTGGTGGGAGATGGAGGTGTAGAGGGATTGAATGTCCATAGTGAAAAGAGGTGGTTGGGGCCAGGAAACTGGAAACTGTTAAAGTGGCAGAGGGCGTCAGAAGAGTCGCGGATGTAGGTGGGAAGAGACTGGACAAGGGGAGAAAAAATAGAGTTGAGATAGGAAAAAATCAGTTCCGTGGGGCAAGATCAGGGTGAAACAATGGGTCTACCAGGGCAATCCTGTTTGTGGATCTTGGGATGAAGGTAGAAGCGGGGTTGGGGGACTATGAGGTTGGCGGCTGTGGAGAGAAGATCTCCAGAGGAGATGAGGTCAGTGATAGTCTTGGAAATGATGGGTTGATATTCGGTAGTGGGGTCATGGTCCGGGGGGGGGGTAGGAGGAGGTGTCAGAGAGTTGGCGCTCAGCCTCCGCAAGGTAGAGGTCTGTTCGCCAAACAACAACAGCGCCATCCTTGTCAGCAGGTTTAATGACAATGTTAGGGTTGGATCTGAGATAACAGAATGCTGCAAGTTCAGAGGGAGGTAGGTTGGAGTGAGTGAGGGGAGCAGAGAAATTGAGACGGCCGATGTCATGCCAGCTGTTCGCAATGAAAAGATCTAGAGAGGGTGAGAGGCCAGAGGATGAGGTCCAGGTAGAACGAGAATTCTGAACCCAGGAGAAAGGGTCAGCTGTGCGGGGGGAAGACTCCTGGCCAAAGACGAAGGCGACAGAAAAAGAGCTCAGCATTGTGCCGTTGTAAGACTGTTAAACTAATATAAGATTGGTGCAGTTTAAATGGTAAACTACGTAACACTGGTGCAGTTTAAATGGTAAACTAATATAAGACTGCACAACACCAGGTTATAGTCCAACTCTAACCTGGTGTTGTGCGACTTCTCACATTTGTCCACCCCAGTCCAACACCGGCATCTCCACATCATGGCTAATATAAGTCTGGAGCAGTTTAAATGGTAAACTAATATAAGACTGGAGCAGTTTAAATGGGAAACTAATATAAGACTGGAGCAGTTTAAATGGTAAACTAATATAAGACTGGAGCAGTTTAAATGGTAAACTAATATAAGACTGGTGCAGTTTAAATGGTAAACTAATATAAGACTGGTGCAGTTTAAATGGTAAACTAATATAAGACTGGTGCAGTTTAAATGGTAAACTAATGGCACGAAAATTAGACCTAATACGCGAGAGTACGCACTGTGTACTCTCGCGTTTTAGGTCTCCAATTGTCGGTTTCCTGCATGCACTGCGCATGCGCGGGAAACCGGCACTTCGTGAATTCAAGAGGGGGCGGTTCCTAAGTGAACCACGTGCCCACTACAGGCTGCGCGCACGCAGTGCACTTAGTGCTTTGAACGCGCAGGTAAGCATGGAAGATTTTACACATAAAGAAAGGAGGCGTAAGACCCTCTTTTAACAAGGTAAGTAGTTAATTAAGTATTATTTTAAAATTTTTTCAACAGGTTTATCTTTTTTAGAGACTTTAAAGAAAGGTAAGTTTATTTTTATAACTTTTAAAAAGATTTTAAATTTTTTCAAAAATTTAATTTTTTGTTTAAAGTGGTTAATTTATTTAACTATACTTATTTTATTAATGTGATGGCTTTTTTTAAAAATTTAATTGAGGTTTAGCTGTTCTTTTGGGGGGGTATAGTATTCATAGCTTTGACAGCCCTTGCTGTCAAAACTATGAATGAAAGATGGTGTGCTGCCATTGGCTCTAACTGAATCACGTGATCCCAGAGCTCGCACGAACTAATTGCGTCTCTGGGTCACGCAAGCACTGCACAGCTGCAGCCTTGAAACTAAAGTTTGTGTTGGCCCGGAGGAAAAAGGTAGGCGCGGAGTGAGATATCGCGGGGAAGCCTTACCCCCGCGTGAACACTCGGTGTTTAATTTCTGGGCCAATATAAGATTGGTGCAGTTGAAGGCTCTAATCTGAAATTCAATATTTAGGGTTTATAATGAAAACAAATAATTAAATATATAATAGTGATTTTCTTTATGTATCTTTATTTTTTCTCTCTATCTCATCTTCAAAAAACAAAATAGCTATCTAGCTAATGTGGATGGGTACCGGAGATTCAGAGAACTGAAGATGTGGAAGACTCTCTCATTGCAGCACTGAATTCCCACCGTTTTCATTTACCCTTATCTCTCTTTTTTTTAATTCATTCATGGGATGTGGGCGTTGCTGGCAATGCCAGCATTTATTGCCCATCCCTAATTGCCCTTGAGAAGGTGAGTTGCCTTCTTGAACCGCTGCAGTCCGTGTGATGAAGGTACTCCCACAGTGCTGTTAGTTAGGGTGTTACAGGATTTTGACCCAGCGACGATGAAGGATCGGCGATATATTTCCAAGTCAGGATGATGTGTGACTTGGAGGGAACTTGCAGGTGGTCCCACGTGCCTGCTGCCCTTGTCCTCCGAGGTGGTAGAGGTCGCAGGTTTGGGAGTAGTAGATGTAACAATACGTTTTGATATGAATACGAATACAAATGTATTTGGAAGCATGCCGTTTCATCCACGCAGCGATAGAGCAGGAAGAACTGAGATAGGGATCTTTACACTGTTGAGATGCTGCAGCATCCATGCTTTTTGTCTATGCCAGTCACTTATTATTTGGTGGAGGCTACGGTAATCTGTTGGCATCCAGAACCTTGTGGGCATGTGTTGGCTAATGTTTTCTTTTATCTGGTACAGGTACAACCATTGCACCAAGCATAGTTTTCAAGCCTATTCCAATTTCTTTACAACAGAGCATGACAGTTCTGCTAGGGCAACACGGTGGCATAGTGGTTAGCACTGGTGCCTCACAGCGCCAGGGACCCGGGTTCGAATCTGACCTCGGGTGACTGTCTGTGTGGAGTTTGCACATTCTCCCCATGTATGCGTGGGTTTCCTCCGGGTGCTCCGGTTTCCTCCCACAGTCCAAAAAAATGTGCGGGTTAGGTTGATTTGGCTATGATAAATTGACCCTTAGTGTTAGGGGGGGATTAAATATGTGGGGTTATGGTGATAGGATAGGATATGTTAGGGGGAATTAAATATGTGGGGTTACGGGGGTAGGGTGGGATATGTGTACTGTGGGGATTAAAGCAGGGACAGGGTACTGGACTTGGATGATCAGCCATGATCGTATTGAATGGTGGAGCAGGCTCGACGGGCCGAATGGCCTACTCCTGCTCCTAGATTCTATGTTTCTATGTAGCTAGGGTTGTTCACACTGCACTGTTACAGAACTGCTTGGGAACAATGCAATCAAATGTAAACTGTATAACTGCATATTATTTATTATTCGTATCTATGCAAGTCTAGCATTCAACCATTGGTAAATAGTCATTCTTCCTCTGTCTGGTTAGAGTTGAGTGTACAACATACGCACATATAAAGCTGCAAGTGGCTCTCAGCCAGAGATTCAAACTGGGATGTTTAGGATTTGTTCAGCTGCATTGTACCAAGATTAAACATTTGGCTGACAAATTAATATCTGACACAGTGATTTTGGCAAATGTTTCATAGCTTTAACTTCTCTTTGCGAGAATCAATCAGCAATTATCAACTCACAACACAAGCCAAGCAGCAAATCTGGCTGAGGAAATAGGCCATAACTGCAGGTAAAGTGAGCAGTTTGGTTCGGTACTGTGCCTGGAGGCTGAGAAGGTAGGTGGGGGCTGTGAGTGATTGCCGGTGGAATTTAGGGAGCAGAGTCTGATTTTGGACAGTGATCAGGCACTGTGGCCTCCACTCAAACAGTGACTACAGCTGGACACTAAATCTGGGGATAGGAGCAGCCAATGACTACAGTTTCCCAATGGATGGAGGTTATGGATTTCAAAATAGAGTGTGTTTGACATTTAATTCTGGACATGTCGATTTCAACGGGGTTTCAAACTGCGTATCTGCAGTTGGTCAAGGGATCTGCCTAAAGGATATCCCTCATGTTTGGTTAATGATTAGACTGACTATTTATTTTCTTGAGTCAGAACATGATATCCAGAGCAACAACAGAAAACGCTGGAAAAACTCAGCAGGCCAGGCAGCATCCGTGGAGAGAGAAACAGAGTTAACGTTTCAGGTCGAAGACCTTTCGTCAGAACTGGAAAAAAGCAGGAAATGAAATAGATTTAAAGCAAGGATAAAGCTGGGAAAAGGGGGAGGGGATGAAAGAACAAAAGGAGAGATTAAGAGACATTGAGAGATGATCAAGTGCTTGTTAACAAGGCACTTAAAAACTATTTTAGGCTCACCTTTAAATTTTACGAGTTCGCCTATGGGTTCCCCGCTGCTCGGGGATCACGTCAGGTAAGCAGGTCGGGAGTTGTGTCACCATGATATCATTTCTTTACTTGACAGCTGCAAATGTGCTATAAAAGCTCCCATCTCATAGATGTTCACTTTCCAGGGTCAGAAGCTGTTGCTTACTGCATTTGGAAGACAGATTGAGCTTTATGCAGGTTGCAAGTGTTTGGGGTAAACTCTCTATCCAGTGTCGCCTCATTGGAACAACCTCTCTCATCATTGACAGATCACTTCTGTCATCTCAACTTCACCTGCCATCTATTACATCAGCATCGGTGCCCTTGAAACTATCTCACCTTGGTCCTCAGAATCCCACCACGATCAGCCCCAACACCAGCAGCACCAGGCACAGCAGCAGCACCAACAACAACACCAGCCTTCTCCGCAATCACCTGATGCTGCACAGGACACAAGGCAACAGCATCTGACCACATTGCTGCCCGGGAGGCCAGGGATGGCCTCACCATGGCCAGATTTACTTCACTTGACGCTGTACACCCTGGCTGGTACATGATGCGCCAGGTTGGCACCACCCCACACCAACACCATAAAGCATCCCTACAATGTCCAAGCCATTCCTTCCATAGTCATCACCATTGTGGCGGGTACCGTTATGTCTCACCATTCACTGCAACTCACTAAGCCACTGCCAAAGGTGCGCACAAATCTGTCCAAGAACGCAAAGTGTTGAAAATAAAGATTTCAATGTCTGACAGCACATTAACAGAAACTTCACATGAACATTGGCTAAAACACCCAAGTGCCTACCCTTGTGTGTTGTTAGTTGGTCTGATTGCACTAGGATGAGGGTGATTGTGAGGGGTGGCTTGTGAGATGGGGAAGTGATAATGTCGATAGAGAGGGATGGGTGGAGGTGCAAGGTAACTTTGTGTGAGTAAGGATGTGCAGGAGTAGGGTGGGGAAGGCAGAGTGATGGGGATGTGATGAGGGGCACAGCAGAATGAGGTTGAGTGTGGCTTTGCAGTAACGCTTCCTGATCTACTGAGATCATTGAAAGGTTTGCGCCACTGCAGCCTGGTCTTCCTGACGACATCCCTGCTTGTATCCTCCTGTGCAATGTGCAACCAGGCTGCGTTGATCTCTTGGGGAGGTCGCTTCCGCCCATTGGAAGTGAAGAGGACCTCCCTGCATGCTGTGACTCCCTAAGCATATGGAGGGATTCATGGGAGAGCCTGGGTGCAGCCGTGCACCTCTGTGCAGTGCTTGTCAGTGTTTGCAGCACCTCAATGCTGTAGAACACTGACAGCACAACTGTCAAAATAAATTTGCACATGGTCCCTTTACGGAAACCGGCTGATGATGCCTCATCAAGTGACGTCATCAGACCCGCTTCCTTCAATTGGCCGGGAAACGCACTGGGCGGGCTTAACAAGCCCCATCAACGTAAGATCACTTTGGACAGCGGGCTGGAGCCAACAGCGGGTCGCAACCTGCCACCGAGCCCAGCCTCACCGGACCCACTGAGGTAGGGGAAATCGCGGCCTGTCTTTGAGGAAACTCCTAGTTAGATTTTGTAGAGCACTGCAATTTTGTTGAACAAGCAGCTTTGAGATTGAATAACATCAATGCGTGATATCAATAAAGTTTCAAACTGTACAACAGTTCAATAGTTCTTGTTTTCACTGTTCTTCCTCTCTCATTTGGTTTCTGCACAGGGACATTACAGTGGAAAAAGAAGGGTTTGCAGTATATTTATTCCAAAATTGAGCAAGTCAGTAGTTTCTCTTTCTTTCTTCCTTCACTTTCCTGATTCCAAAGATCACAAAATATATGAGGCAGCTCATTCGGCCCATCTAGCGCATCCTTCCATAGAAACCAACGATTGCCCAGTAGCCGCAAAGCCGCACCGATCTCATCCTTGGGATTGAGAACCAATATTTTTATTTTGATGAGGGTTCCTCTTTTTCAAAAATATTTTTACCCCATTCCCTTTTCCTGGGTTCCCCTGTATATTTCTGTTCTGTTTCCGGGGGCAGATAGGCAAGCTGCTGCCAGCTTTGCCAGTGAAGCTCTGGAAATGGTTGCCAACACCTTGCTCGACAGTGGCCCAGGATGGCTCTCCACCCTGGCTCTCCCTCCACGCCTGACCGCTGCTTATTGTAATCTCACTCGATTGGTTTGTGGTTCGAAGACTGCTGGAATCTGCTGAAATTACGCTGTTACATTGGTAACATACACACTGGTGCGCGTGTGGATGAATTTCCCGTGTCTATTTTAACAATGTTGTTAATCCGTTTGAAATGGCAGTGGGACAGTTGAGTTGAGCAATTCAACATGCAATAAGAATTGTAGACAGGGATCATGTGGTGTAGCTTGGCTTGGGGTCCAACATATCGTTCCATTGTGCCAACAATAGATGTGAATCTTCAAAGAAATGCTCTGACCCAAACCAAGTCGCTTCAGTTTTCAGATCTGAATCTATTTTCTCACTAGCCTGGGGAGCAGGGAGCTGGAGTTGTTACATAGAATTACATAGAATGTACAGCACAGAATCAGGCCATTCGGCCCAACTGGTACATGCCGTTGTTTATGCTCCACACAAACCTCTCCTAACCTGCTTCATCTCACCCTATCAACATAACCTTCTATTCCTTTCTCCCTTATGTGTTTATCTAGCTTCCCCTTAAATGCATCTATGCTATTCGCCTCAACTACTCCATGTGGTAGCGAGTTCCACATTCTAACCATATTTTGGATAAAGATGTTTCTCCTGAATTCCCTATTGGATTTATTAGTGACTACCTTATATTTATGACCCTTAGTTTTGGTCTCCCCCACAAATGGAAACATCTCTATGCCTACACTCGCCTCTGAGTCAGAAGGTTGTGGGTTCAAGTCCCACTCCAGGGACTTGAGCACATAAAGCTAGGCTGACACTCCAGTGCAGTGCTGAGGGAGTGCTGCACTGTCGGAGGTGCCGTCTTTCGGATGAGACGTTAAACTGAGGCCCCGTCTGTCCTCTCAGGTGGACGTAAAAGACCCCATGGCACTATTTCGAAGAAGAGTAGGGGAGTTATACCTGGTGTCCAGGCCAATATGTATCCCTCAACCAACATAACAAAAACAGATTATCTGGTCATTATCACATTGCTGTTTGTGGGACCTTGCTGTGCGCAAATTGGCTGCCGCGTTTCCCACATTACAACAGTGACTCCACTTCAAAAGTACTTCATTGGCTATAAAGTGCTTTGAGACGTCCGGTGGTCGTGAAAGGCGCTATATAAATGCAAGTCTTTCTTTCTTTACCCTATAAAACCCTTTCATAATCTCTATTGGGTCACCCCTCAGCCTACTCTTTTCTAGAGAAAAGAGCCCCAGCCTGTTCAATCTTTCCTGATAGGAAAACCTCTCAGCTCTGGTTGTTGTGCATTACCCATCAGTGAGAGCTTCCGATCTTAAACCCTTTAGGTTGTTGCAATGAAAGGAACCTCATTCTTATGAAGCAAAAGCTCTTGATGCTCAGTTGATGAGTGAATCACACTCTGAATTGATATTTGCTTGTTTTAGGTAAGGGCTAAGCCTGTGCACCTCATCTCTCCCTGTCTGCACTCCCTCACAGCCCCAATAACACAGTTGGCCTCAAGGCCACAGAATCCATTCCTCCCTCCAACCCTGAGCCTGAGGCAGCAAGCCATTTTACCATACCCCAAACTTTCCACCCCTTCCCAGCCCAGGCCTCCTGCTTCCTCTCAGCTCGAGAGCTCCACTCCATTTCAGCCTAGGCCCCAGCCTCCTGCTCCATACGAGCCACAAGCTTTCGCAACCATTTTTTTTTTCACCTGTGCATGTTCAAACAGCTTCCAGACTCACCAGTATGATTCCAAATCTACTGCTGCAGCAACAGGAAGACTATGCATTTGAGAATAAAGGTGTGCCCTAGTCCAGGCTCTGGTCCTCCAATTTCTCCTATCCTGAGTCTCCTAACTCCTGACCCCTCACCCCGTTTCCTACTTAATACCGAGGGATGAGGGAGATGAAGACTGACAAGAGGAGCGGACACCTATGTCTGGATCCTGTGCTTCAGGGGACATGAGAGGAAAAAGAGACACATAAAGAAAGAAACAGAGTCAGAGAGATAAAGGAAGACAGTGGGCGAGAGGCATATTGTTCCCACAGGTGCGTCAATATTTGCAGGGGGCTCTCAGAGTCCTTGCAGGAGTGTATCCATATCAAGAGGTCCTCAAGTGAGCATCAATATTTGCATAGGACCCTCGAACAGAAAAGTTTCAAAGTCACCAAGTTACAGCAAGAGAGAGACAATTTTAAAAATTGCTGTCTATGAGCAATGCTTTAGGAGATAGGAACATGGGAATTGCTAGATGAAAAAACCCCATGGCCCATCTAGTTCCCCTTCTACCATCTTGGTAGTCGCATCATACAATGATAATGGAGTTGTTGACTAATCTAAATTTTCCAAATTCATTTAAAATCCATTAAAATGGACGGTCAGAAAACCCTCAGAAAACCGTGTGGGGTCCACTGACCTCCGCACTCTAATTCCCAGTAGGATGGTCAAATGGTCGAAGCTCCCTGCTGGGAGCTCAAATTCATAAAATGTGTTGGTTGGCAAATTTTATAGGTTACACTGGGTTAGAAGAGAGATGAAACAACAAAATCAAATACAATAACTGATCCTGAAAAGGCCCCAAGCAGATAAATATATTTAAGCAAAATGCAACTCCTCTCAGTATAAGCTGAACTATAGCGTGATGAGCAGTTTTGTAATTCCATCAGGGATCGAACCTCTCTTGGGCTTTAGTATAGACCATAGACCAGCGATAAAAATTGATTTAAGTTATTGTAGTAACTTTTATAATGCGAGATTTAATTTTCACCTCATTGATAACAAGGTCACACACAGATATACAGAAAGCCCACAGTGCTCAGCAGAACAATATACAGTTTAGCTCACAAATGAAAGAGGGTGAATAATTTATTAGTGCTAGAGGCATGAGGTAGTCTTCGTGAATCAGATGCTCTGTAAAATGCGCTGTGATCTGCAGTGATAACTAAACCTCTAAAGAGATTGCCGATGTTAAACATGCTAAAGGTCAGAGTTAAGGTCGTACCAAAGGCGAAGTACCAAATCTAAAAAAAGAAAAAAGACTTGCATTTATATAGCGCCTTTCACAAGCTCAGAGCATTCCAAAGCCAATTAAGTACTTTTGAAGTGTAGCCACTGTTGTAATGTAGGAAACACAGTAGCCAATTTGCACACAGCAAGATCCCACAATCAGTAATGTGTTCATGGCCAGATAATATGTTTTCTCTTTAGTGATGTTGGTTGAGGGATAAATATTGGCCAGGACTACCCTGCTCTTCTTCAAAATAGTGCCTGAGAGGGAATACAGGGCCTCGGTTTAAGGTTTCATCTGAAAGATGGCACCTCCGACAGTGCAGTGTCAGCCTGGAATATGTGCTCAAATCACTGGTGTGGGACCTGAACCCACAACCTTTTGACTCAGAAGCAAGAGTGCTACCCACTGAGCCACAGCTGCCACCTAGTGGCTTAAAGCCTCTGAATAGGGCCCGTCAGGCACTCCACACGAGCAGCGGCAGTGCCAGCCAATGATGTGCCGGCCATTTACATGAATGGACAGAACTTCAGGGGCTGAGATGCCCATCGGGGCGCCCTGCTGGTACCACTCCTCACCAAGAGTGCCTGATCAGCCAATCATGCCCTACAAAGCCTTCAGCTGACACATGCCAGCTGTTAAGTTACGGTAACCAAGAGAACAAAAGGAATAAGCATTCTCATCGTACAAAGATAGGCCTCAAAAAAACCTTGCAACATGAGCCCAGCAGTTACAATGGGACCGTGCAAGCCAGTCCCCTCCAGCACTGACCCCATTGGAGCTTGCAAGGTCACTGGGAGGGCATTTAATTTGTGTGGGGCAAGTGGGGTCACCTCCAGTCCACAACGGCCTTCCATTGGGTTGGGAGAGTTGCCCAACCCCCTAATGCCTTGCAGACTCTAGTTATCTCCTCTTTGTTCCCCTGTGTAATTCTTTAGGCAGTTCAAGCCATTTGCCTGGCCTGGACGCCCTGCCCACCACCCACCCCGCCACCCTCCCCCCACCAGCTGGCCATCTGGCTCTTGATATCACGCATTTCATTGGGCGTATCCGCCTCCCACACTACGCCGAGCCCTGAACAAGCCAGGGAAGCCAGAACCCCCGGCATCAGGACGTCCCACCTCTGGCTCCACCCCCGATTAACATTTGGCCTTGTCAGGGGCAGGCTGGAAAGTCCCTGAAATGACGGAAAACCAATACAACCAGGTCCCTGCCATTCACCAGTGGATTTGTTGGTGTCCTGTTGGAGTTAAGGGAAGAGATTAGTAGATCCCCCACAGATTTTCAGGGTCATGAAGTTAAATGCTGACAGGAAACCATTTTATGTCACTAAATCAGAAATACAGTCACCTAGCCCACTGTCATTTCTAATCTGAGAGGTCGCACAACACCAGGTTATAGTCCAACAGTTTTATTTTAAATCACAAGCTTTCGGAGTTACAACTCCTTTGTCGGGTGAAGTGAGGAGATACAGAATCGTCAAAGCATATATAGATAGAGAACAATGCATGTGTAACTTACAATTGCAGACAACTGAATTCAATCATCCTGACTGTTTATCTGCCGAGGTGTGATAAAGTTAATCAGGTCAGCCAGGAAGGTACCACATCAAAGACATAGCAAGATACAACTGAGACAATGAGGTGGAATCGCATGGGGTCTAACGTGTCAAAAGCTGCCGTCTGTATGTAAAACGATTAACTTTAAAATTTTTACTTTTTTACTGGGAATCACATCTGTGAACAAGCCAACGACGACTCGAGTCCGGATCACGTCATGTATCGTGACATAAACCCAAGATCCCGATTGAGACCGTCTTCATGAGTGCGGAACTTGGCTATCAGTTTCTGCTCGATGATTTTGCGTTGTCGTGTTTTCCTAAGGCCACCTTGGAGAACGCTTACCTGCAGATCCGAGGCTGAATGTCCTTGACTGCTGAAGTGTTCCCCGACTGGGAGGTAACAATCCTGCCTGGCGATTGTTGCGCGGTGCTCGTTCATACGTTGTCTCAGTGTCTGCATGGTCTCGCCGATGTACCATGCCGCGGTGCATTCTTTCCTGCAACGTATGAGGTAGACAATGTTGGCCGAGTCACATGAGTATGTACCATGTACCTGGTGGGTAGTGTCCTCACGTGTGATGATGGTATCTGTGTTGATGATCTGGCATGTCTTGCAGAGTTTGCCGTGGCAGGGTTGTGTGGTGTCGTGGTCGCTGTTATCCTGAAAGCTGGGTAATTTGCTGCGAACGATGGTACTTCTGAGGTTAGGCGGCTGTTTGAAGGCAAGTAGTGGAGGTGTGGGGATGGCCTTAGCGAGGTGTTTGTCGTCATCGATGACATGTTGAAGGCTGCGAAGAACATGGCGTAGTTTCTCCGCTCCGGGGAAGTACTGGACGACGTAGGGTACCCTGTTGGTTGTGTCCCGTGTTTGCCTTCTGAGGAGGTCTATGCGATTTTTCTAATCTGAACAGTGAGTGCCTGCAGTACAGCCATCAACACTCACTAAGACTGCAGCTTACCAAAGTGCTCCTCTTGCTGTATTGTTTTGGTGCTGCATTGGCTACGTGGAATGTACAGAAAGCACATGGTAACTTCCAGCACCAGTCAATTGTTTGTGTTCACAGCTGACATGCTTTTCTTTGTTGACAATAGCCAAAGGCAATGTGTGACTCGTGACATACAGACCAGAAGAACAAACAAACTTGCATTTGAAGTCCTAAAGCACTTCACAGTCAATGAATTACCTTTTGAAGTGTAGTCACTGTTGTAATGTAGGTTAACGTGGCAGCCAACCTGTGCACAGCAAGATCCCACAAAAGGAATGAGATGAATGAGCAGCTAATCTGTTTTAGGTAGTGTTGGAAAGTGCTTGGTTTGGTTCCTGGTCTGTGCTGAGGTAGCTGGAAATGCAAGTTTTTCTGCATTTGTATCAAACCAGAGAACAAAAAGCTTCTACTAAGTTCATATTGTTAATATTGGTGCTGCACATTGCATGTTTTCCTTGACCATTAATGTTAGGATCAAGATTTTTTTAATTCATGCTTGGGCTATGGGTGTCGCTAATGAGGCCAGTATTCATTGCCCATCCCTAATTGCCCTTGAGAAGGTGGTGGTGGGCCTTCTTCTTGAACTGCTGCAGTCCATGTAGTGAAGGGACTCCCACAAGGCTGTTAGATAGGAAGTTCCAGGATTTTGACCCAGCGCCAATGAAGGAATAGCAATATATGTCCAAGTCAGGATGGTGAGTGACTTGGAGGGGAGCATAGAAGTGGTGGCGCTACTATGCACCTGCTGCCCTTGTCCTAATAGGTGGTGGAGGTCGCGGGTTTGGGAGGTGCTGTCGAAGAAGCCTCAGCGAGTAAAGTCCTCCTGCCGCCTCTGTTGACTCAGTATTTGCTTCCTTGGGGGAGCAGCAAGCTTGGTATCCCAAAGAAAAGAATTAAGATCTAGGTCAGCTTGTGTGTGAGAACATAGAGTTACATGACATAAAGAAGGATAATGAAATAGAACATAGGCAACATTGGGAAGAGCAGAGAATCTTATAATGTAGCCAAGAAACTATGATATGGGGCAGCCAGTCAGGGAAGTAGAGTGCTACATAAAACAGAGAAGAGTTAGAGATATAGGAATCCTACTAGGGAGAGAGTGAACTGGATAACAGATGAGAGGGAGTCTAAGCTCAGAAAGAGTGGAGAGCTGAGTAATCGATGCAAGAGAGTCTGTGGGCAGAATTTTCATTGAGCCGTGGAGGTGGGTTTGGAGGCGGGACTGGATTGAAAATAGCTGAATCGGGGGTCCCGACCCCATCCCGCCCCCAACCCGCCTCCATGCCAGTTTCGCTGGAGGTGGGTACCCGACCTGTGCTGGGACCCGCCTCCCCGAGGCGGGAAGGGAATTAGTGGCAATAAACTGCCTGTTAACAGGTAGTTAACAGGCAGTTTTTTGCCTAATCCCTATTTTTATGGCTGAAATGTGGGCTCTCCGACAGGTCCCAACCACGCTGTTTCAGCGAGGCGGACCGTGGGTCTGCAGGGGTTGGAGGGGTCGATATGTCCGGTGGGCAGGTGAGTGATGGGTGCATGTGTGCAGAGGTAAGTGTGTAAGGTAAGTGTAAAGTGTGGAAAAAAGTTTTACTTACCTTAACTTCCTCCTTCAGGTCTCGGGAGTCAGAAATCTCACCGGCACAGAAAGCAGAATGGCCATTGAGCTGTCAAAAGCTGCAGCCTCTGCTTTTTGTTCTGCAGAGATCTCTAAATCAGCCTGAGAGGAAGGAATTAACTTAGAGTACAGATTGTCAGTGTTTGACAGCTTCAAAGAGCTGTCAAACGCTGATATTTCATCTGTCAAAAACTCTTGACAGATGAAATGTCAATCTGTGACATCACCTGTTGCCGGGTGGCCCTTAATTGGCCTGCTGAGCCCGCTGGGCGGGCTCAACAAGGTCAATCAAGTGAAAATACAGTGGGTTGGCCACAAGTCGATGGAGGTGGGACTACAACCCAAAAAGTGGGAGTCCCGCCTCCATCCCGTCCCCAGTTTCAAAATCCAGCCCTGTGGCTTTGGTCAGTCTGACAAGGAGAGTGGAAAGTTGGGTAATGGACAGAAGAGACATGAGGCAGCCTATCAGGAAGAGCAGAGAGCTGGGTAATGGACAGGATAGACATGAGGCAGCAAAACAGGAAGAGCAGAGAGCTGGGTAATGGACAGGATAGACATGAGGCAGCCTATCAGGGAGAACAGAGCGCTGGTTAATGGACAGAAGAGACATGAGGCAGCCTTTCAGAGAGAGCAGAAGATGGAAATTGAAAGCTTTCCAAGCAGGGAATCAGGCTACATGGTTTAATTTCTGAAATGCTTAAGTCGTGTCTTGTACAGGGATTTGTAGATTCAGATCAGGAAGCAAAGTAAGCATTTTAAAATATGTTTAGTTTCTTCTGACAGATTCTTCAAGTTGGGTTTTTTTATTCTCAGGGGACGTGTGGGATCATTGTGGAAATTTAAGTTTTTCAAGGATCCAGGTTCAGAAGCACGAGCGCTGGTGTTAATAACACTGACTTCAAAGTGAAAGATCCAATGCTCATTCTATCACTTGCCATTCATTTCTGAAGACCATCATTACACACAGAGGAGGCATCCAAATTACTATACAGTCAGTTGGAGAAAACTGGTGCATGCTCTATTGAATGGCAGGAAGATGAGATAGTAAATTAAAAGAAAATCACCGATCCTTGTTGCTGACATTCAAATCACCATAGTAGGCACTTGCTTAATACCCACTGACTGTGGCAATTGAATGACAGAATATATTCAAGGGCCAGGTACGTAGATGCAGAGGAGCTTTTTGTCCTATGTATGCACTTGGCCATTCTTTAAAAGAAATAGCCAATGCGAATAAGCAAATGGGCAGAATTAATGTACTAACTAATTGTTTCAACATGGCCCAATTGAATGGCCTAATGTGGGATTATGTATTAAAATCCCTTCCTTACATTTGTAATTTATAAAGTAAAATATCTCATCTGGAAAGATGTGTACTTGACTGGGCTGGAAATAGCCATAAAGGAGTATGCACATTAAAAGTCCCTGAATAATAGTGAGGAAAGGCACAGAACCAATAGGTTGTCCAGGCATTTTCTACCATTTTGGCATTATTCATCTGACCTAAGAATTGATATTTCACCATTTCCAGTTAAAAAAAATTAACGTCAGAATAACTGCTCTTAATCCTACCGCAAGTGATTTGTGAAATCATAAACCTTCCTTTAATACCTGTAGCATTTAAAAAAACGATGAGAGCCAAAATTACATAGAATTTACAGCACAGAAACAGGCCATTCGGCCCAACTGGTCTATGCCAGTGTTTATGCTCCACACGAGCCTCCTCCCTCCCCTCTTCAACTAACCTTATCAGCATAACCTTCGATTCCTTTCTCCCTCATGCACTTATCTAGCTTCCCCTTAAATGCAGCTATGCTACTTGCCTCAATTAGTTCACGTGATAGTGAGTTCCACATTCTAACCACTCTCTGAATAAAGAAGTTTCTCCTGAATTCTCTATTGGATTTATTAGTAACCATCGTATATTTATGGCCCCCAGTTTTGGTCTCTCCCAAAAGTGGAAACATCTTATTTACGTAAAGCGATGGCCCCGATATTTACGGGGAGCCAGGGGGGGGAACGGAGCCAGGGTCATAGAGGCCAGGAAACCCGGAAGTACGGGGGTCCTGAGGAATTTAACGGCAGGACCTCATTTGATTTGTTTTCCTCCTCTTCCTGGCCAGCAGCCAACTAGGTTGAGCGGCTGGCTGGCTATCGGGCGGGAAGCCTCTGCTCGAAGGCCGCAGCTGGGAAATGGAGAGTCGGGAGGGAGATCGTGGGTCGTGGGGCGGAGGGGCTTGGGATTGCAGGGGGAGGGGGGAGGGAAGCAGGTTTGCTTGAGGGGCCGAGTTGGTGGGGGGGGGCGGGGAAACACTGCTGGTCCTCTCGGCTCACAAGCAGTGCTGGAAAAGCACTTACCTGCTGGATCCAGCCCTTCTCACTTCCCTTCAGCTGCTGGGTTTACCGAGCCCTGGATAACCTCTAAAAATCTGTTAACATTTGAGGCACACAACCTCATTCGCCTCTCGAGATCAGGTTAGTTGCCCGCCCCACAACATGCCTCCAAAAATGGGCGTGTTCAAGGCGGGTTGGGGTCGGGTTTCAGATTTTAACACTGCCCGTGCCGCCCCCTCCCCCCACCGCCGCCCCCCCCGACTCACTCCTTGTGGGAGGTTAGAACTCCCCCTGATGTTTCCAAACACATCTGAATTCCAAGTTTGGATTTGACATGAAGTTTGGTTGCTGTGAAACAAAAGTACAATTTAAAGGACACGCAGGCTACAAGATGGCAAATGAACACATTACTGGTACGAGGTCAGATATTCCCACTAAAGCATCATGGACCAGGAATATGCAAAACAAAATGGCAGCAGGACTCAAATGCAATCCTTTAGGTGAATTGAGTCAGTAGACCTGTACAGCTGATTCATCTACGCTAAGGAGCGAAGGGTAGGATTGATTGGATGGTTAACCAGCACTGGGGAAAACCCCCCTCTTACCAAGGAATAGATGGACCATCCAAAGAAGCCCATTCTGCTCATCAGCAGGTTAAACGATATTAGCACTACTAGGTCGATCACACTCCCCACTAGACTACCGTGAATCAGAGATATACATACCCATGTTGAACTGGTGGTGTGTGGAGGGACATTTAGGCCCAGATTTTAATTCCCAATGGGAGTCGAGCGAGCGGGGGCTGAGGGGGATGGGAAACTATTTGGCCATCTGCAGCGCGAGGCATGGGAGATGTTAACTCCCAAGCCTCATCTGCATAGGCCTCATCATTCATCCGCCCGAACCCAGTGGGAGGCATTATGTGGCCGGTGGGTGGGACCAGGATTTTGGGAATGGTCACTGGCAGTCAGGTAAGTGGTTAGAGGCGGGGTTGGGAAAGTCTTGTGGTTGGGGAATTGGGAGGGAAGCCCCAAGGTTTCTTTGTGGGGCCCGGTGGAGCATTCCTGCTCATAAGCAAACAATATGTTAAAAAAAATAACACCTTTCCAGGCTTGTTCGGGCCCTGGATCCACTTGTGACCAGGTTTGCCTGGCCAGGAAAGCCACAACAGCTTCCTCTCGCAGGCCTGAGGTTAAAATTGCAATCAGACCCCAATGACATCATCGGAGCCTGATCTGCATATTTAAAGAAGGACCCAGCTGCCTTCCGGCTGGTGGCCTGCTCGCCTGCTCAAAAGAGCAGGCTAATATCGGGACACGGAGAGAATACAGTGGGATCCGTGGGGGCAAGTCATGCGGTCATTTTAACTTCCCTCCCACCCACACAGCTTCCGCCAGGTGGGCAGGTTTAAAATCGGGCCTTTAGTGTGCGCCATCAATTCTTTGTAAATCACAGTCCCAAACCTTAAAAAAAAGTCTGTATTGAGCCATATTTGAGTACATTCATCTGATTCTAAATCAAAATATCTTTGAAAGATTTCAAAAGATTTAGAATTAGGTTTAGCATTCATCCATAGGGCTCATTTTTCCTCCTGATACACGAACAGATATTTTGTTTTCCATTCATCATTACATGCCTTCGATCTGTTATGTGCATACCGTTGAGGTTTATAGATCTGAAAGCAAAACATAACTGAGTTCCTGGATGCTGCAATGATGGTTCTACATATTAGGTGTAGCTCACTTTATAAACATTATCAATAATAGAGGAATAATCTTCTGTGCTGGTTGCATTGATCTCTTTTGCCCTTACAATACACACAGTAAGAATTTTATAGACTATTATTGATGGATGAGCAAACAGTTTCTTTTCACATGAAAATAAATCACCTTCATGTGAAATAGTAAGGGGAAAAAAAATCAAATAAAAACACCACAAGGTATAATACCCCATTAATGGCGGTCAAGTCTTTTGATGTGAATTCTTTTGATTTTATTTCTCGGGGGAGGGGGAGGCAGGCACGTTCCCTTCAAACCTGAGGCACTGCTATTTTCTTTAAAAGGGTAATAGAATTTGTAGTGTTTTTTGGTTTGATTCCCTTTTTTTCCCCATCTCTTCACCAGAAGGCGACTTACCTTCACGTGAAGAAATGTGAAAGTCTGACACAGATTAAAAAAGAAACACAATCCACGTTTTGGTTTGACACAAATCACAGGGAAACTTCAAAGAATGCACTTCAAAAGGGGCTTCCTCTTAAAGGGGGTGGGGGCTGGGCAAAAAGGACAAATCTGAACTATTCACTCATCCGTCCCATTAATCCCATAGGCGTTGGAGATATGATAGCAGAGCACATAGAATCATAGAATCATACAGCACAGAAGGAGGCCATTTGGCCCATCGAGTCCGTGCCGGCTCTTTGAAAGAGCTATCCAATGTTCACCATATTCGGTGAAATGCCAGAGATTCTGCATTCAAACCTGCCTGATGAAATTCATAATAAGAGCATACATCTGCTCTACTGCACTGCAAAAGACTTTAATAACTTAATTGCACATTTGCCCAAACACAATAAGAATGTAGTCAGGTCTTTGCAGGTGGTATTAATTCTCTGTTGGAAGAATTAATTTTGCTTTACAGTGTATACTTTTTTTGTGTGTGAGGATTTGACATGACAGCCAGTTTACAAACAAGATACGTCAATCTTGGCACAGCCTCAGCAGCCCTAGGTAAGCAAGGTCTAATACAGCTGCTTTCTTCCTGACAATCTCTCTCTTTTTTGTAAAGAGCCATATGGTTCTGCTGGGGTGGGGGGTTGGGGTGGGGGTGGGGAAATGTAATGACAATGTGCACCTAAGGGGCTTGGACCAGCCTGAACAAATCTGGTTATGTTCAACACAACCTAATTGGCTTTGGGCACACATTTAGACATTCCAGACCAAGGCTTTGGAGGCTTGTGAATATCACTGCACTCTGAAGATTTGACATCGTTAATTGCGCTTGCGTGCATATTAGTCCAATAGCATGCTCGCAAGACAACAAGCAAGACTGCGTCGCTCATGGTATGTGCCAAGCATAGATGCTCTGATAATGGAGACACTGCTACGATGGTCAAGTCATGTGGTGCGAATGTCCGATGAACCAAACCCAAAGATGATCTTTTTATGGCGCACTGACAACTGGGAAGCAATTTCGTGGTGGGCAGCAAAAGAGATATAAAGACTGCTCTCTCGCCCCAAGTCAGGAGGTTGTTGGTTCAAGCCCCACTCCAGGGACTTAAGCACATAATCTAGGCTGACACCTCAGTGCGGTACTGAGGGAGTGCTGCACTGTCAGAAGTACTGTCTTTTGGATGAGATGTTAAACCAAGGATGGATGTAAAAGATCCCACAGCGCTATTTCAAAGAAGAACTGGGGAGTTCTCCCCAGTATCCTGGCCAATATTTATCCCTCAACCAACACCTAAAATAAACCCCAGATGATCTGGTCACTATCACATTGCTGTTTGTGGGAACTTGCTGTGTGCAAGTTAGCTGCCGCAATTCCTACATTACAAGAGTAACTACACTTGAAAAGTATTTAATTGGCTGTAAAGCGCTTTGGGATGTCCTGAGGACGTGAAAGGCGCTGTATAAATGCAAGTCTCTCTTTCTTTTAAAAGCGACTCTGAAACAGTGTCACATAGATGACCATAAATGGGAACAACTTGTTCAAGATAAGATAGCATGGCAAAACACCATCCATGAAGGAACCTATTACTATGAAGCCTGTCGCATTGCTGATGCTGAATGCAAACGCCAGCTGAGGAATACTCGCGTGAAGAATCGAGATTCACAAACCTGGTGTATCCGGGATCCACTGTTCAACCTGTGGTCGCTTATTCCGAGCAAAAATAGATCTCGTCAGTCACCAAAGAACTCACTGCAAATGGAACGAGAGATGTTGGGTGCATGTATGTGAGGAGTTGATTTTCACTTGTTTCACCTGGCGTTACTGGGACTGTAACAGCCACAAACCGGACCCTTACCGTCCCGTTAACCCCGAACGTGCGGCTGGCGACATTTTGAAAGGGGCCTACAGTGCTGGGCGTCCAAAGCCACTTATTAATATGGAAATTGAGTCCGAGGACCCCGTTTGCCATTTTAGCTTGGAGCTGGCCGGAGGTACTGTAAGCAATGCAAAAATACAAATTTAAAGAACTGCATTGCACACAAAACGTACCTTGCTCCCATTCTAAAATTAAAATGTGCATACACAACTCAAAGACTGTATAATTAGGTTAGGTTTTTCTTTCCAATCAAATCCAGGGCCCTTTGTAAATTTGTTCTTGGGGTGTGGTGACACTAGCAAGGGTGCCTTTGTTGCCCAGAGAAGTTGGTGATGGGCTTTCTTTTTAATGCACCAAGCACTAAATGAGCTCAAGCACTTCATAAAGACAGAAAGAAGTTTCATTTATATCGTGCCTTTCACAACCACAGGACATCCCAAGCACTTTACAGGCAATTCAAGTACTTTTGAAGTGTAGTAATGTACTCCCTCAGTACTGCACTGGAATATCAGCCTAGGTTGTGTGCTCATGTCTCTGAAGTGGACATGAATTCACAACCTTCTGCCTCGGAGGTGAGAGTGCTACCAACTGAGCCACAGCTGACACCTATAAAGCAGTGCAGAATGGCAGCCCAGTCAGAAGTGGGTGATAGGCCCATTTTCCCAATTCTATGATCATAGATCCCACAATCAACTGTGCACCTGCTTTACCCTTGCTGTAGACAAACATCGATCTCATAGTAATTTTAACGCAGTATAATTCTGAGACAAGGCAATTATGTTGCATTAATAAAAGTCTTAAAGCAGCTAATTTAAAAAAAATTAATTCATTCTTGGGATGTGGGCGTCACTGGCAAGACCGGCATTTATTGTCCCTCTCGAGCTGCCCTGAGTAGATGGTGGTGGGCCGCCTTCTTGTACTGAAGCAGTTTGAGGGCAGTTAAGAGTCAACCACACTGGGGCGGGACTGGAGTCACATATAGGCCAGACCGGGTATGGACAGCAGGTTTTCTTCCCTAAAGGATATTTGTGAACCAATTGGGCTTTCACGACAATCCGACAGCTTCATGGTCACTTTGACTGACACCAGCTTTTTATTTCCAGATTTTTTAAAGTGAATTCAAATTCTCAAACTGCCCTGATGGGATTTGAACTAATGACAATCTCTGAAGGGCAAAGAAAATTGAAGGAGAGGATTCACAGCCCCTTTGAATTGTAAGTCATAAATATGCCGAGTTCCCCTGAAGCACTGTCTTGATTAACCAGGGAAAGCATTCCTAATCCAATTCTGGACTGCTTCCACATCTGGCAGGAACAAAGAGTAAAATAGCAGCTCATTTACCCCATGGTGCTATGGAGGGGATTGGGCTCCGATAAGATTTCATTAGCTTATCAATGTGGGTAGCCCCAAGTCGACTGCAAATCAAATTACACCTCTTCCCTGCTGCACCTCAACATCTGTTTCAACATCGAGTGATCAAAAATAACTCCCTTTCTGCGTGTGACTGAGTGAAAGAGCGGAGACGTAGCCTTTGTCAATGGCAGTGGATCAGTGCTGTGGTGTGAGCCTGACAGTTAGGATTGCCAACAGTCCAGGATGGTACTGGAGTCTCCAGGAATGAAAGCTTAATCTCCTGTGGAGTACTGTGCACAGTTCTGGTCTTCATATTATAAAAAGGATAAGGACCCGCTGGAGAAGGTGCAATGATTTACAAGGATGATACCTGAACTCAGGAAAGATTGAACAAGCTGGGGCTCTATTCTCTAGAAAAGAGAAGGCTGAGGGGTGACCTGATAGAGGTCTTTAAGATTATGAAAGGGTTTGATAGGGCAGACGTATAGAAGATATTTCCACTTGTGGGGAAGACCAAAATTAGGGGCCATAAATACAAGTCACTAATAAATCCAATAGGGAATTGAAGAGAAACTTCTTTACCCAGAGAGTGATTGGAATGTGGAACTTGACACCTCAAGGAATAGTTGAGATGTGAGATAAACACATGAGGGAGAAAGGAATAGAAGGATATGCTGATAGGATTAGATGAAGGGGGGGGGGGGTGGGGACGAGGCTTGTGAGCAGCATAAACACCAGCAGAGACCAGTTGGGCCAAAAACCTTTTTCTATGAGGCACATTCTATGTAATTCTATGTAATCCTGGACACTGCTGTGAGAAAACCCAGGAGAAAAATAAATGGGGCATTCAAAAAAATTGTGTTTTCATTTTTTGAACACTTTCACTTATTAGTTATGAAACTATTGGAGATGGGGCGGGGGGGGGGGTGCGTTGGGAATGCTGAATGACTGGGTGGGGCGGTTGTAGGCAGGAGGTCATGTGATGCAATCTCCAGGGATACGTCCAACCAGAGGTGGCTACCCTACTGACAGTTGATTTCCTTACTGCATCTAAGAGACAAAGTGACAACTTCACAGCACTGCAGGGTGCGAGGGGCTCCATGGTCGCACAGCTGCTTGTGGCTTGTCCCAGCAGGTCAGACAGACCCGCCGAAATTACTCTGGTCTCATTTTCAGTTAAGTTGAGGTTCTGCGCTCTGTAAGGTATTTCAAACTCAGCATTACCCGTTCAAACTCAGCATTACCCGTTCAAACTCAGCATTACCCGTTCAAACTCAAGAACACAAACCACAGACCCTCAACCATGCCCGATATTAAATTTAACTTCGAGACACTGAACTCCTTCATTCTTCTGATTCTGGCCTCCTTTGCGACCCCACCCTGCCCCTATCTCATTTCAAGAGCAGAGCTCACAGTCTCACACTTTAGAATATTCTGCTTAAACCCCATCCCTCTCCCCCACTGTCAAAGGCCTCTTGAAAACCTACCGCTTTGATTGCACCTTTGGTCACCTCCCCCAATTCCTCCCCACCACTGCTCAGTTTCTCCTCCCTGAAGCACATGATGGGACATTTTATTAGGTTAAAGGTCCTTCAGTAGTGCACTGAAGTGTCAGCCTGGATTACATGCTCCAAGTCCTGCAAGGGAGCTTGAATGTACCACTTTCTAACTTAAGAGGCGAGAGTTTGACCACTAAGCCAAGCCAAGGATTTAGAACCTGACACATGTTGACCCTGAGTCAGCTGAAAATGGAGTCGGTGCCTTGATTCCCAAGATAAGAGAACTTGCTTGAGCTCGAATGTCCATTTCATGTGGTTAACAACAACTTGCATTTTTATAGCGCCTTTAGCAAAGTAAAACATCCTAAGGTGCTTCACAGGAGCATTATCAAAAAAATTTGACAACAAAATTGAAGGCAACTAATAGCTCTGCTGCTGACAAACTAATCTTGCTCCTTCCATATTAAAAATCTTACGTCTGCATGCACTTCCTGTTTACAAAACTTCATTTGTCATCAGGCGCTAAGGATTCTGAACTTCTACTAAATTGGGTGTTAGCGCCCCAGGAAGGAAGTGGGGCGCTAAATCAAGCACTAATGACCTCAGTGGGGCGCTACAGGGGCGCTACCAGCAGAACGCTAATGAATTTCAGGTGCAATGCATTTAGCAATGATCCTTCACACTGGTTCCTTCCAGCTCTTAAAGGGGAGGTTGCATCATTGTGCAGATCCTCATTTTCATCATTGCTGGCTTTGAGGCGACCTGTGAGCAAGTGAATCCCCTGATGGCTCTGGCTGTTCCCACTCCCAGGGAGAGAGCTCGTCAGTTCACAGACGTGGCATTGGAGGCATTGGTGGCTGGAGTGGAGCGAAGGAGGGCACTGCTGTTCCCGGACACTGGAAGGAGGCCATCACCTCAGGTGTTCAGGGCAATGTGGAGGGAAGTGGCCCAAGAGGTCTCAGCCAGTAGTGTGTGGAACGCAGCCTGACACAGTGCTGCAAGAAATTCAACGGCCTCAGTCGGGTGGTCAAGGTGAGTACATGCTTCAACAGCTCCTACATACCAGCATCTGAACCTCAGTCTGTGCACACTGTGCAAAAACCACACTCTCACCACTCACCCACCAAACATCTTCACCTACTCAAACTCACATCCACATCTCACGCCTTGCCTACAATCACGGCTATTCAACTACGGCAGGCATATCTCCCAAACACATAGCTGGACTCTGACTCACACACATTTGTTTCTCTTGCAGGCCAAGATGACCCACAATAGGAGGGAGCTGCAGAGAACAGGCGGGGATGATGCGCAGCTCCAGCAGCTCTCAGACCTTGAGGAGCGAGTGCTGCGACTCATTGGGCAGCAGGTGGTGGGCGCCATGGCTGTCGGCGACGTTTACCCCGTTGGGGGCAACAACGGTATGTTCATCCCCTCTCCTTCTCTCATCCCACTTCCTCCTTTCACCACAAACCTTTCTCACTTTCCAGCTCCTGATACTGTCTGCATTCCTTGCTCCCTTCCTGCCCTCACCTTAACACGAGTCTTGTGCCTTTATGCTTTCAGATAATCAGCAACCAGATGACCAGCCTATCGCCGAGCCTGCCACTGAGAGTGAGGAAGGAGAAGAGGAGGAGGAGCAAAGCACCGCGTCACTGCATCTCTCACCCGCAGGCACCACCTCAGATACTGGCACTACGCGATCTTTAGAGGCAGGTTTAGTAGAGGGGTCTGCACAGGGTGAGGCACCGGGGACAAGCGGGCTGCAGCAAGGCCGGGGGAAAGGGTAGCTCAGGAGCCAGCTCCCCGGAGGGCCAGTTCGCGCGCGAGTTCTGCTGCCCAGGACTCAGATGAGGACCTCAATGGGGAGGAGTTCACAAGAAGGTTGATGGCCATGCAGACCGAGATGATAGGTGCAATGGCAAGGGTGCCCGAGAGCCTCTCAGCAATGGTAAGGAGCGTGGAGGAGTCCACCTCCAACATTGCACAGAGCTCTGCACACACCATGGAGCCCATCTTTTCCACTGTGCAGAGGATAGTGGACTCCCAGAGAGACCATACGGATCCAGATCTCATGACGCGTGTCATGGGCGATGTGACAGCTTCCATTGCAGCACAGGTGGAAGCGACGCAACGTCTTAGTGCTGTAATGCAGTTAATGGTTTCTGCCATCGAGTCTCAGACTGCTCTCATGCAGTCTCAGCTTGATGCCACGAAAGCTCTGACTGCTGCCATCATTGCTGGGTCCACCACAGTCCACCGGGGATCTCACGGTGTCGCAGTAAGCCACCAATCTGTGATGCAGCAGATTGGTGGGGATGGTGAGGTGCTGCCCCGGGAGAGTGACAGTGGGTCAGTGGAGCAGGAACCTGCTGTCCTCTCTCAGGATGACAGCATTCCTGCTCCCACCACTGCCACTCCGCCATTGCACTTGTCGCTGCCTGTCATCCAGCCAGGCGGAGCAGGCTCGAGGGGCCGAATGGCCTACTTCTGCTCCTACTTCTAATGTTCTTATGTTCAGCCCAGACTGCCACCACCCATGCTGAGGTGGTGCAGTGTACAGCCGGGCCTTCCAGGCCCACAGCTAGTTGAGGGCGTCCTGCAAGGCCATCTGTAGTCTCTGGCACCGACACTCAGCAGCCTTCCACCAGCCCTGCTGCAGCCACTGGGGAGACACTACGTAGGAGCACTAAATTAGGAAAGGGGATTGTAAAGAGGGGAGGCAAGGGTTTGCACAAGGGTGATTAGTCAATATTGTTGTTGTATATATGTGGTTAATGGTTTTTGATAAATTTATTACTGGAATGTTGCAGATTTGGTGCTGTGTCTCACTTCAGTTCTGGGGTGTGGTATGGAATTACAAAGTGATGGAATGATGGCGACGTGCTCAGCAACCGGAACGAGGACTCGAAGTCACTGGAAACGAAGTCTGATGAGGCGGTCACGGACCAACCTTGCAGAACACCGATTGAGTGGCTGCCTCCTCCGTCGCTGCTGTTTGTCCTCCTGTTCCTCTTGCTCCTCTTCCTCCTCCTCCTCCTCCTCCTCCTCCTCCTGAGGTGGTGGAGTTATGCCTGGTGTCAATGGATGCACCCTCATGATGGCCAAGTTGTGCAGCATGCAGCAGACGACGACAAAAAGGGGCACCCGCTCAGCCGAGTACTGGAGGGCTCCTTCCAAGCGGTCAAGGCAGCGGAACCGTTGCTTGAGCACTCCATTGATCTGCTCAATGATGTTCCTGGTGCTGCTGGAATACCCTGGGTGGGTAAGGCCTCTTGTTGAGAGCTCTGTTGGCCCTCCTACCTCTGGCCACATTTTGCACTCTTTCTCTGTGCCTCAGTTGCCCCCAACGTTGACGCTGGAGGGCGAGGTCCAGTGCCAGTCCAGCCCCCATGAAAGGATACAAATATTGCACTTTCAAATCTCCCCTCAAAGAAACGTAATAATTTTTATGTCCCAGAACACTCGTTGAAATGAAAAACGCGCAAATTGGTCAAAAGGCCTCTTTGCCTATGTGAAATTAACAATGCAGCATTGTTGGCCGACAAAAACGACACCGGAAGTGGACGCCTTTAACTAGCGCTCCTCCAGGGGACATCCGACTGAAAGCCGCCTCCTCTACCTGTCGTTGTTAACGGCAGGCGCACAAGCAGGGGGCGAGAGGGGATTTTTCATCCGGGGCGCAACCGGGGCGATGCGCACGGCAATGACGTCATGATCTCCGGGCGCAGGGGCGCAACGTCTTACCGCCGCCACAAAACTAGCGCCGAATTTAGCGGGAGGTGTTGATATTGGCGCGCCCGGTTGCAAACCCCTTTGCGCCACGTTAGCACCCCCAGAGGCGCTAATGGGAGACGCAAAGGAGCCCAATTTCTCGCCCTTGCACTCCAGCAAACTCTACGGGCCCGATATGTACTGGAAAGCGGGGAGGGAGCGCGATAGCACGGGGAAAATCCGGCAAGGACCACATTATAATTTTTTTATTCCATTTCCACCACCCCACCTCCACCTGGCCAAATGGACAGGCTGTCCAGCTGCTGGGCTGATAAACCAGCGACCAGAGGCCGCAGCCGAGGACGCTTGGGGAGAGTCCCTGGCAATCGGGAGGGAGGGAGCTACAGATCGGGGCTAGAGGGGTGGGGGGGAATTTGTTGATCACGGCAGGCGGGGAGAGAGAGGCTGCAATCAGCAGAAGGGAGGCCAAAGGCTTTGTTGAGGGGCCGGGGGAGCATTCCTGTTTCTCCTGGTCCACAAAGAGTGCTGTAAAAAGTCACTTACCTTCTGGAGCCGCCAGCTCCCGACTTCATTTCACTGTCACGATTTCCGAGCCCTGGGTAACCGAGCCGGCAACTGTTAACTTAAATCAGGCTCCCAATTGCACTGGGGGAGCCTGATTTAAAGATGTTAATGAAGTGTCTCGCCACTCGAGGGTGGGACACTCGCACGGAATGCTACCCGCCCCCGTAAAAACAGCAACGGGTGCTTACATGGCAGTTTGGAGACACGTTGCCTGTTTTAAAAAATTTTAAACCCCCCCCCACCCACCAACCCTCTCCCGCCTGTTGGGGGGCGGCGGGGTGGTCTTAATATCGAGGCCTACATCTTAAATTGCTGTAAGCTTTGCCATTTATTTGTAAATCCTATCAAAATATTATACAAAAATGTAATGTATTATCACATAGTTTGGTATGAGCATGCTCAGTTCGCTCTGGCCTAATAAAGCAAGCACATGGACTGGCAACTCATCGTGTCTCTGTCCTTCATTTGTTCTACCCAAGTACATTACATATTGGCGATGAAAATGGGATCCCAAAGCTATTTTTAGGGATCATGGAAGGACACAGTGTTCAACCTTCGAGTGGACAAGTTTAAGGTGAATTTGTGACACCCAAACTGAATTTTTGATATGTTTTACCGTTAATGTTCATGCAGAATCGTCTATGCTTCACCTTCGCGCGAATGTATACTCAGCAACAGCAGCGTTGATTCTCACAGGTACACAGGTAGCGTGCTGAGTCACTGTTCGACGGGATCAGGACAATCATGGCCGTGCCCACAGGATTAATCGGAAGCCTCGGCATGTATGACCGAGCTCGCGAACCATTCAGTTCTTACATTGAGCAGATGGAGATGTTTTTTAGGGTCAATAACATTATTGAGACCGAAGGTGCAAATGAGAATGTTCAAGCTCAAAATGAAGTAATTCGTGAATGGAAGAAAGACATTTTTCTAACGGAGATCGGGCCAGATGTCTACGGAACGTTGACAAACCTACTCGTGTCAGGGAAAGCGAAGGATATGTCGTTTGAGGACCATTTCGACCCAAAGCCATTAGAAATAGCAGAGAGCTATAAGTTTGGTACCAGAAACCAAAAACAAAGTGAAACCATCAGTGAGTACATTGTAGCTCTTAAGAACATGTCTTTGCATTGTAACTTCGGCACATTTTTGGATCGTGCGTTGTGAGATAAGTTTATGTGTGGATTGGTGGATGAGCACACACAGTTCAAGTTACTGAACACTCGAACGTTTAACATAGCATGCAAAATTGCCCTATCTATGGAGATGGCATCTAAGAATGCCAGGGAGCTCCGTCCAACTCAAGTGACTAGTGCAGCTGAGGTCTACAGTCACAAAGCCACCGCCAACCTAAAGCTGTGAGACCGAGTCAAAAGCATGTTGGTGAGAGGAGTTCAGTGAATTGTTATCGCTGCAATGGAAATCACTCACCACAGTCCTGCCAATACAGAAATGCGAAGTGTTTTCACTGCCAGAAGCAAGGCCATATTTCAACAGCTTGCAGAGCTAGATCTAAAGCAGGGAATAAGAACTATTCTAGTGGCAATGCAAAGCAGCGACAACAAAAGGGAGGAGTTCACAATATTGAAGTGAACACACCTGATGTTGAAGAAATAGGCATCTACAGTATCTATGCCACTAACGGCAACACTAGCAGTCGTGAGAAAGACTTCCATACAAAACCTTTGATCAACGAGCAATATATTGATATGTGTATCGACATAGTGGCAGGCTGCTCTATCATGAGTAAAGACACATATTTTAAGTTTAATCAAGTACCATTTACAAAGAGTACCGTAGGTCAAAGGTTTTCTCCAAGCTTGACCTGTCGCATGCTTACGTTCAGCTAAATGTTGACAAAGAGAGTCAACGGTATCTCACCATCAACACACACAAGGGACTGTACGCGTACACCAAGCTGCCATAAGGTGTAAAGTCCTCCCCCAAAATCTTCCAGGCTATGATGGATAAGATTTTGCAAGGAGTTCCAAATTGCTAATGCAATCAATACAATGTGCTGATCGCAACAAGCAGCGAGGAAGAAAATCTAGAAGTGTTAGATATAATGCTTCAAAGTTTGAATGCCCACAATGTCAAATTGAAAAGCAGCAAATGTACTTTTGTGCAGCCCGAGGTTGTGTACCTTGGCCTGAAAGTTGATGCAAATGGCTTGCAACCAGTGAAGGAAAAGGTTGATGCTGTCATCAATGCTCCAAAGCCACAGACCATGTCTGAGTTAAGATCTTTCCTTGGAATGGTCCAGTACTACGCACGTTTCTTACCTGAGTTAGCGACCATGTTAGCTCCATTGCACGAGCTCCTCAAGACGGATGTCCAATGGAAGTGGACGAAAGCGCAACAGGAAGCTTACGACGCTTGTAAGAGAAGTCTCTCCAGCGATGCTCTACTTGTGCACTACGACACAGAGCGTGAGCTTAAGTTAGCGTGTGATGCTTCCAGCTATGGTGTGGGAGTGGCCATAAGCCATCTAATGGATGACGGCCAAGAGAAACCAATTGCGTTCGCATCACGAACCCTCACAAAGAGCGAAAGAAGCTACGCACAAATTGAAAAGGAAGCACTCGTCATAGTGTTTGGAAACAAGAAATTCCAACAGTTCCTGATCGGCAGAAAGTTTACCCTGATAACCGATCACAAACCACTCTTAGCAATACTGGGGCCCAAATCTGCCACCCCTGCAATGGCTGCAGCAAGAATGCAACGTTGGGCAGTGTATGTTGTCACAATATGACTACATGATTGAATATCGCACTTCAAAGCAAAACAAAATTGCAGATGACTTGTCCAGGTTGCCACATGAGGGAGGACTCGTGTGTTGGGAGTGAAGGTGCGATTTTCATGCTAGGTGCAGTTGACAAAGACTTGCCCGTGAATGCAACTGAGATTGCAGATGAGACTCAGAAGGACTCAGTACTGAAAAAAGTGTATGAAAACACCTTGAATAGATGGACTGATCAGTATATGGACACAGAATTGAAACCATTCCATAACCGTCTTACTGAATTGTCTTGTGAGCAATGTTGTATCAAGTGGGGAAACAGAGTGGTGGTACCTACTTCTTTGAGAGACAGAATTCTGGCTGAACTTCATACTGAACATCCAGGGATCGTCAGTATGAAGTCAATTGCAAGAAGCTTCGTTTACTGGCCTGGATTGGACAGTGATCTTGAACCACTTGATCATGAACACATAAGAACATAAGAAATAGGAGCAGGAGTTGGCCATTTGGCCCTTCGAGCCTGCTCCGCCATTCAATAAGATCATGGATGATCTTCTACCTCATCTCCACTTTACTGCACTATCCCCATACCCCTTGATTCCCTTAATATTCAAAAATCTATCGATCTCGGTCTTGAATATACTCAACGACTGAGCCTCCACAGCCCTCTGGGGTAGAGAATTCCAAAGATTCACCACCCTCCGAGTTTGACTCAGTTCAGACTTCAGTAACTGAAGTACCAGGTTCAAACAAGTCTGAGATCGAAACAAGATCATCTTTGAGTTCGGAAGCAAAACAAAACAGCCCGAAAGTTGGTTCAACACCAAAACCTTCTGTAAGGAGAGCAGGAAGGCTCTGCAAACTTGTTATTAAACTGGATTTGTAGTTCATTTAAAAGAAAATAAGCCAGGAGTTTTTGTTATGAGGTACATGTAATGCTGGGAAAAGTGGGACCATAGTTTTGTTGTATTTGAGAGGGGAATACATACATTAAACTACTTTCCCCCTAAAAAAATGTATTATCACATGGTTTGGTACGAGCATGCTCAGTTCACTCTGGCCTAATAAAGCAAGCACATGGACTAACAACTCATCGTGTCTCTGTCCTTCATTTGTTCTACCCAAGTATATTACAAAAAATAAGGGTAGGATGTACGACTTTAAAATAGGGACTTAATTATGACTGCGCACCCTCATCCAATTATCCTCCACCTTCTAACTCCACTTTATCTGAAGACTACATAGGATTACATAGGATATACAGCACAGAAACAGGCCATTCGGCCCAACCAGTCCATGTCGGTGTTTATGCTCCACTCGAGCCTCCTCCCGTCTTTCCTCATCTAAATCTATCAGCATAACCCTCTATTCCTCTATTCCCTTCTCCCTCATACGCTTATCGAACCGCCCCTTAAATGCATCTATACTATTCACTTCAACCACTCCCTGTGGTAGCGAGTTCCACATTCTCACCACTGACTGGGTAAAGAAGTTTCTTCTGAATTCCCTATTGGATTTCTTGGTGACTATCTTATATTGATGGCCTCCAGTTTTGCTCTTCCCCACAAGTGGAAACACTCTCCCTGTGTCTACTCTATCAAAACCTTTCATGATTTTAAAGACCTCTATTAGGTCACCCCTCAGCCTTCTCTTTTCAAGAGAAAAGAGACCCAGCCTGTTCATCCTTTCTTGGTAGGTGTACCTTCGCATTTCTGGTATCATCCTTGTTAATCTTCTCTGCAACCTCTCCAGTGCCTCTATATCCTTTTTATAATATGGCGACCAGAATTGTACGCAGTACTCCAAGTGTGGTCTAACCAAGGTTCAATACAAGTTTAGCATAACTTCACTACTTTTCAATTCTATCCCTCTAGAAATAAACCCTAGTGCTTGGTTTGCTTTTTTTATGGCCTTGTTAACCTGTGTTGATACTTTTTAGTGATTTGTGTATTTATACTCCGAGATCCCTTTGCTCCTCTACCCCATTTAGATTCTTATTTTCCAGGTAATATGTGGCCTCCCTATTTTTCTTACCAAAATGAAATACCTCACATTTATCTGTGTTGAATTTCATTTGCCAATTACATGCCCATTCTGCAAGTTTATTAATGTCTTCTTGTAATTTGTTGCGGTACTCCTCAGTATTGACTATCCCCCCCAATTTGGTGTCGTCCGCAAATTTAGAAATTGTGTTTTTGATTCCAAAGTCTAAATCATGAATATAAATTGTGAACAACAGTGATCCCAGCACTGATCTTTGTGGAACACCATTTCCCACCTTCTGCCACACTGAATAGACCCTTTACCCCTACTCTTTGCTTTCTGCCTTGAAGCCAGCCAGCTATCCATTCTGCTACTTGTCCCCTGATTCTGCATTCCCTGACCTTATTCATTAGTCTATTATGTGGTACCTGATCGAAGGCCTTTTGGAAATCTAGATAAATTACATCTACTACATTACCCTTGTCTACGCTCTCTGTGCCTCTTCAAAAAATTCAATTTGGTTGGTTAAGCAAGACTTTTCCTTTTGAAATCCATGCCGACTATTTATTATTATATTTTTGGTTTCTAGATGTTCTTCCATTTTCTCCTTTAGTAGGGATTCCATTATTTTTCCGACCACCGATGTTAAGCTGAATGGTCTATAGTTCCCTGGACATGTTCTATCTCCCTTCTTAAATATAGGTATTACGTTAGCTATCCGCCAGTCCTCTGGTACTACACCTTTTTCTAACAAATTACTAAATATGTGTAATAATGCCTCTGCTATCTCTTCCCTAGATTCTTTTAAAATGCACGGGTGTAATCCGTCCAGACTAGGGGTTTTACCCTCTTTGAGTTTCATTAGTTTCATTTTAGTTTCATTTTATTTTAAATGCAGTTATCTCATTACTAATCTCATCATCCGATGCCATCTCCACCTGTTCTATCTCTCTGGTAAATACTGAAGCAAATAAATTATTTAATATCTCTGCCATCTCTCTATCATTGCCTGTGGTATTATCCTGTCCATCCCTTAGTGGCCCTATTTCCATCCCGACCTTCCTTTTTTTATTTACGTGCCTGTAGAATATTTTACTATTTTGTTTTATATTCCTTGATTATTTAATTTCATAGTTCCTCTTTGCCTTCCTAATTGATTTTTTGACTTCTCTCCTAATCTCTTGTCATGCTCTTCCTTGCTTCCCATGTACTTAATGTATGCCTCTTTCCTTACCCTCAATTTTTCCATGATGGCTTTATTCATTCATGGTGTCTCATTAGTGTTTAGCTTGTTTTTGTTTTTTAGCGGAATATATTTTTTCTTGGACTCTGTTGAACACCATTTGAAATGTTTCCCACTGCTGTACTACATCATTGTTTGCCAATAATGTCTCCCAGTTTATTTTCCCAAGTTCTATTCTGAGCCCCTCAAAATTTCTCCAATCTATTACCCTGGTCATTGTCATTTTTATGTCTTTCTCAATTGTTACCTTAAAGCGTATTATATTATGGTCACTATTGCCTAGATGTTCCCCTACTTTTACTTCTCTTATCTGCTCTGGTTCATTCCCCATTACTAGATCCAATAGTGAATCTTCCCTTGTTGGGCTTTTTACATATTGGGTTAGAAAGGAGTCCTGTACACATTGTAGGAACTCCATTCCCTTATCCCCTTTACCTACCTCTTCTGTCCAATTAATATTGGGGTATTTGAAATCCCCCATGATTATTATTTTATGTTAGCAAAATACTGCAGATGCTGGAAATCCGAAATAACAACAGAAAATGCTGGAAAAACTCAGCAGGCGAGGCAGCATCCGTGGAGAGAGAAACAGAGTTAACGTTTCAGGTCGATGACCTTTCGTCAGAACTGGAAACAGCCGGAAATCAAATAGATTTAAGGCAAGGATAAAGCTGGGAAAAGGGGGAGGGGATGAAAGAACAAAAGGAGAGATTAAGAGACATTAAGAGATATTCAAGGCAAGAGGTGGTGTTAATGTGACAGGTTAAGGCTGAAAGAAGTGTGAAATCCACTGGCAGAATGAAGGACAGCTGCCAGCTTCTAGGAGGGGAAAAAAAAGGCGGGGGGGGGGGGCAAATAAAAGGGGTGGATGAAAAAATAAAATATAAATGTGATTGGGGCTAAGGTTATGATCTAAAATTGTTGAACTCGATATTGAGTCCAGAGGGCTGTAGCGTGCCTAAACGAAAGCTCTCCTTTCCTGTTTTGTCTATATTTTGGCTGGTTTCATTTCTTGTAGATCTCTCCCCCCGTCTTATTAGTTTAAAGCCTTTGCCACCTCCTTATTTACGTTTCTGCTTGGACATGGGTCCCATCCGGTTCAGGTGGAGCCCATCCCATTGGTACAGCTCCTTCCTGTCCCAGGACTGGTGCCAGTGTTCCATGAAAGGAACCCTTCTTTCCCACACCAGCCCTTTAGCTACGTGTTAATTCTCCTGATCTGACTACTTCTATGCCAATTTACACGTGGCTCGGGCCATAATCCATGGATTATTACCCTTGGGGTCCTGCTTTTTAATTTAGCTCCTGACTCCTGACACTCCTTCAGCAGGACCTCCTCCCTGTTCCTACCTATGTCGTTTGTTCTGACATGGACCACAACAACTGGATTTACCCCCTCCCTTTCCAAGTTCCTCTCCAGGTGCCCTTACCCTGGCACCTTATGAGGCTCGGTGTCAAATTTTGTTTGATAACGCTCCTGTGAAGCACCTTGGGATGTTTTACTATGTTAATGGTGCTATATATATGCAAGTTATTGTTGTTGTTGTCGAGTTGGGTCACGGTCTACACAGGGAGGACACTGAGGAGTCCTCCGGGGAACATTACCAAAGTTAAATGAACAACATGGCAGACCATATCACCATGTACCCAAGTTAAATTGCACCTTGTGTATGTATCAACTTTCCAGTGCATGCTGAAATCTCTCGATGAAATAGTGGATTCGCTGGGCACCGAACGTCCAAACCGAACAAACACAAGTGGCAATTCAAGTGACTGCAGTGACACTTCTACATCTGTGATGAATGTTTCCGAACAAGAACTCCAGAAGTGTAAGAAAATGATGCAACTCCTTCCCGAGAACCTAAGGAATGTTGAAAGAAATGCTCGACTCCGTCAATTTAAATATAGTCGGCCCATAGAAGTTTCTGCGTTGGCGAGGAATAACTCAGGCCAATCTGATTGATTGAATTGCAATTGACGCCTGTGAAGATAATTGTTTTTTAAAATCCAGGTCAAAGGTAAGAGGTCACATTACTCAAGACCAGTGACCCTACACCTCATCACTTGACTCTTCCAATACCCACCCCTCTGAGCTGATGTAGCTGCACAATTCCTCCAAAATCATCCGACAATGTACCCCAACATCTGGTCCTTTCCTTCCTCTCAGCATCTATCCCATCAGTTTCCACTCTGTTATTAACTTGGCATTTTTTTAAACAAATTATATCAAATGTATGTATTTTACAAATGCACAAGATAGGCCTCTAGAGACATTTATCACAAAACAAATGCACATTGAATGCTATTAGAATTTCTGTGGTTATCTAGTCTTTGACCTTTTCCTTTAAACTTGAGAATAATGTTCTGCTGTAATGAATTGAACACTGGACCCATACATGACTGGCTGGTTGACATTCGAGTTCCTGCATTGCTTTGTTGAAGGGATACTGCTGCTTTAGTTTGTTCAATGGAAAATCAAACCAAATGCTCTGACCTGTTTTAAAGTAAATATAATTGTAATAGGAGAAACACATATTCAGGACTGTTAATCATGTAACTTAAGTACCCATAGTTCAGAATTAACAATTCTTTGCCCATTAAAGGGCATTTGAATTTCTAAATTTGGTGCAGATTGCTCAGAGAAATATAAGGAGACACAAATAGCTCAAATACTCCAGGAATTAACCAGATTTTATCTGGTGACATTCTATTGAAAGTAATGCTAATGAGTTTATTTTCCTTTTACCTAATCATCGATGAAAGCCACATTAGAGTGCTTTGAACGAATCAGAGAATATAGGTCTGATTTTAACCTCCTCCCCCCACCCGGTGGGAACGTGCAGGCTTGGGGTGGGGGGGGGGTGTGGGGGGTAGATGGCAGGGCGGGGCGGGGCGGGAGCTGGCTAAGGCCTTTTTTTTTGCTGGTAGTTTTCAACCCACCAGCAAAAGCTGTTGGTAGCAAGGATCCTGGCCACGAAGCTTAGGTAAGTAGTCTTTTTAAAAAAATATTTAAAGCTTCCTAGTAGGCCAAGAGGAGCAGGAGTGCTTTTCCTGACCACACAAGAATACCTTGGGGTCTTCCCTGCCCAAGGCATTCCCACTCTCTCCCAATCACAGACTTGTAGACCGCCCCCCAACCCATACTTACCTTGCCGGGGACGGTTTCTGTGGGTCCTCACTGGCAGCCTGACCACCCCCTCCTCCCACCGCCAATCTTGATTCTCACCGCTGGGGGTGACGTCATTCCTGCTGGCTTCGGGTGGGAGTCAGAGTCAGGGCATGCAATTAAAGCACCCCGGGGTGGGGAGGGGGGGGGGGGGTGGGGGAGGTGCCCAGAAGCTTCGCCACCCGCTTTGGCACCCACACCCCCGATTGCCACCCTGGGTTAAAATCGGCTCTCATATGATGATCTGTGCCAGACAGCATTCTCCCAATGTTAAGTGTCTGTCACATACACAGGCACCTTATGAAACAGCTGAGCTGGACAACTGGCCCCGTGACAGGCATCTACACAGGCGCCTGAAAGGACTCCTCAGTTTCATCTCGGGTCAAAGGCATCTGTGCAGCAGAAGTCCTCGTGACGGTGCTGGCAGCTTCGTTGACAGCGACATCAGTGGTGCCTCTCACTGAATCCTGGACCATTTGAGGGCCAATGCTTTGCTTCATTAACTGCGCCATCTTACAGGCCACTGGGTGAGGTCAGGTAAGATAGTTCAGAATTGGCCACCCGTTGCTAGGAGAGAAAATTTACCAAATGCCGGGGGAATTGGGGATAAGGAAAACTTTGGTTGTCCGTAGCTAGCCCATGGGAAAAGCTGACATCTCCAGGGCTCCCTTGCAACTTTGATAGCCAAGCAAAGACCTCACTACATATCTGATTCCTGTGTGGAGTTGTTGTAACAGCTACAGACAGCGCTCTGAGCGACAATTTCTTTTTGCAGAATTTCTAAAACAAAATTTTAAAAAGGTGTCAACTGTGGTCAAATAGCATAGCCACCTCCCCTTTACATTCAATGGCATTACCATCGCCAGGTCCCCAACCATTAATATCCTGGAGGTCGCCATTGAACAGAGACTCAACTGGATCAGCCACATAAATGCCATGGCTACTGGAGCAGGTCAAAGTCTATGTATTCTGCAGCGAGTGGCTAACCTCCCGACTCCTCAAAGCCTCTCCTCCACCTACAAGCCACGAGTCAGGAGTTTGATGGAATACTTTCCGCTTGCCTGGCTGGGTGTATCTGCAACAACACTCAAGAAGCTTGACACCGTCTAGGATAAAGCAGCCCGCTTGATCGGCAGCCCATCTATTACCTTAAACATCCACCCCCTTGACCGTCGGCGCACCTGGCTGTGGTGTGTGTCATCTACAGGATGCACTGCAGAAACAAAGAAAAGAAAAGTAGCCTGACAAAACTCACACACACTAAATGAGTATTTGAGCGAGGTCGGGAGGGCACCTGGTCTCGGTAGAACTGTACTCCAGCCCGAGGCCGTATGTTCAGGATCACAGAGAAATTTCACGGGGAGGAAGACAGAAAAAACACTCATATAGGGCATCTCAGAAAGGGTAAGAGCTGTTAACCAGTATTTATCCATCAGTTCACAACATGCAAATACCACACTGTATGAGTGAGCAAATACACAGAATACATCATTTCCAGTGAAGCAGTCTGTTTATTCAGTGTTTCAAATGTTTAGCACTTGTTTGGATAAGGGAGTCACACTCCTGTGGCTTGAAAGGAATATCTAAGCCAAAGAAAGTGGTTTTGAATTCCTTTTGTAAATGTATAGCACAAAGGCTGTATGGGAGCCCACTGGTTACCCCAGTGTACCACAGGCAAGGTTTTCCGATGAGCTCACGGCATCACAAGAGCAAGAGTGCTCGAAGCCCCACCTGCCCTCTCGGGTGGACATAAAAGATCCCATGGCACTATTCGAGGAAGAGCAGGGAGTACTCCCTGATGTCCTGGCCAACAATAATCCCTCAACCAACACCTGAAAACAGATGATTTGGTCATTGTCACATTGCGGTTTGTGGAACCAGGCTGTGGACAAATTAGCTGCTGCATTTCCTACATCACAACAATGACTACACTTCAAAAAGTACTTAATTGGCTGTAAAGCGCTTTGGGACATCCTGAGGTTGTGAAAGACGCTATAGAAATGCAAGTTCTTTCCTTCTTCACAATAACAACAATTTGCATTTATATGGCGCCTACAACAACATCCCAAGACAATTCACAGGAGCGTTATCAGACAAAATTTGATACCGAGCCACATAAGGAGATATTAGGACAGGTGATCGAAAGCTTGGTCAAAGAGGTAGGTTTTAAGGAGCATCCTAAAGGGGGAGCGAGAAGCGTAGAAGCGGAGTGGTTTAGGAAGGGAATTCCAGAGCTTAGGCCTAGACAGCTGAAGGCACGGCTGCCAATGGTGGAACGAAAGGAGTAGGGCAAGCTCAAGAGGCCAGAATTGAAGGAACGCAAACTTCTCGGAGGTTTGTCGGACTGGAGGAGCTTACAGAGATAGCGAGGGGCAAGGCCATGGAGGGATTTGAACATGAGGGTGAAAATTTTAAATTTGGGGCGTTGCTGAACGAGGAGCCAATGTAGCTTGGTGAGCACAGGGGTGATGGGTGAATGGGACTTAGTGCAAGTTAGGAATTTCCTCGATATTTTTGTACTTTGTGTAATACGGATGCTGGATTCGAGCCTGAAGTTGGACACCGGCGGCTGAATTTCCCTGGAGCTTCCCCTGCTGCACCACTGGAACTTCAACGGAGAACTCCGGTCACGTGCTTAAAACAGAATATCCGTCGAAGTTACCACGGGGCAGCACCAGAATCTTCAAGGAAATTCAGCCCCGCTGTGTCCAGAAAATGGCAGCAGACGTCGCCATGTGACAGGAAGGGCTGGATTTTACCAGCCCTGAGGAGGCGGGTTTGGAGGCGGGACTGCTGGGAAAGTCAAAAAGAATGGGAGTGGGTCCCGAACCTGCTCCCAACCTGCCTCCAACCAAACTTCCCGGGAGTCGGGACGCTGATTTGCGCAGGGACCTGACTCCTAGCGGTGGGAAGAGGACTATAGCTGCTTAACTGCCTGTTAACAGGTAGTTAACAGGCAGTTAAGAGGCTTTTTCCCATTTTGAGACTTCTACCGATGTCGGGGAACCCCGCCAGGGTAAGTGAGGCGTGCTGTGGGTCTGTTGTTATGTTGGTGTATAGATGACAGCTGCAGAAGCAGTGTGAAGGATGCAATGGGACACTGGTGAGTATCTAAGGAAATGTTGGGAAAGTCATTTTTAATGTGTTTAGATTTTTCTGTAGGTGACAAGCTTTGAAGTGTTTGTGCGGCCTTACCTCAATGGGAAAAGTGACAGATCGCTTCTGTACCCTCACCTGCAGCTGCCATCTGTTTTATCCAAAGGAGAGAGTCATTGGAGAGCCTGGGTGCAAGGGCTCACCTATGTACAGTGATTGTCAGTGTTTGACAGCACCTCAATGTTGTCAAACACTGTCAAATCATCTGTCAAAAATTTATGGTTCTTGTGCCTTTAAGAAAACCGGCAGATGAAGCGTCATCAACTGACGTCATCTGACACCGGCTTTCCCTTAATTGGCCAGCAAGCCCGCAGGGCGGGCTTAACAAGGCCAATCAGGGGAAAATAGCGTCTGTGCGTCGGACGTCGCTGGGGCGGGACTAGAACCCGGAAGGCAGCAGTCCCGCCCCCAATGCGTCTCGGTGAGTAAAATCCAGCCCGAAGTGACCACGACACAGAAACATTTCACGAACTGTTTTGAAAATTACACAGTAACCATACATTATGCATAAATTTGGTTTTCAATCCAGAAGGACATTAATCACGATTCTCTAGAGAAAATGAGCCCCATCCTTTTCAGTCTTTCCTGATATTTGTAACCTCTCAGTTCTGGTATCATTCACCTTCCCCAGTGCCTCTATATCCAAGAGGGAACTCCTGAAGAGGGAATTGCCAGACGGTGCATTTTATTTAATTCCAGAATTGATACAAAGTAAGACTCAAAGGGAGGGAAAGTGGTCTGGGGCGCAAGTACGAAACGGGCGGTAGTGAAACACCGCACCCAATTTTTGAAAACCTGATTTTCGCCACCCCCGCACCCCGGTTTCGCACTTTCACCTAAGACCAGTATCACCGCCACCCCCCCCCCAAAAAAAAGTGTTTTAATCCTTTGAGTAATCATTAACTTTATCAACACTCAAAATACACCAAATCACACATTTAATTCCATCGCCTTCCAGTGATAAATATCAGAAAGAACAACCGAAAAATGCAGAACCATAGAACATAGAATTATATGGAACATACAGCACAGAAAAGCCCATTCGGCCCAACGAGTCTGTGCTGGTGTTTATATTCCACCCAAGTCTCCTGCCATTCCATCTGCCTCATCTCAGCCTTTCAGCATATCTTTCTATTACCTTTTCTCTCATGTACTCGTCTAGTTTCCTTTTGAAAGCATCTGAGCTATTTGCCTCAACCACTTCCTGTGGTAGCGAGTTCCACATTTGAACCACTCTCTGAGTAAAGAAATTTCTCCTTATTTCCCTATCTTGTAGTTATGGCCCATAGTTTTGGATTCTCCCACAAGTGGAAACATTCTCTCCACATCTACCCTGTACAACCCATTCATTATTTTAAAGACCTCTATCAGGTCTCTTTTCTAAAGAAAAAAGCTCCAACCTGTTCATTCTTTCTTTACTTTTTGCTTTGCTTTTTCATCACTTCTTTTGAGGATGCTGACTCATTTTGGCAAGCTGTTCAACTGCATGGTGCACCGCAGCGTATCAGTTCATGCCCTCACCCGACCTCCACACACATGCACTTTCTAGCCAAGTCACTAGATAGCGGTTAGCCCAGCAGATGGACTGTAGTGCTCATATTTCGGCCCCAGCTAACTCAAGCACAGACCAGGGACTGACTCTTTAACTTGGCTGATGTGTATGCCTCAGTACCATTACATTACAACAGAGACTACACTTCATATAAGTACTTCATCAGCTGTTAACGCTTTGGGATGTCCTGAGGTCATGAAAGGCACTATATAAATGTAAGTCTTTCTTTCATTTCTAAGCCGATTTTACTTTATCTGGTGACAATATATCTGAGATGCAGTATTTCCTTTTTCCCCCTGTCAAGCAAGGATAGCAACCTGGTCCTTTTATCATTCGGATTGTGGTGCAGAGCAGGGCTGCAGTCCTCAAAGGGTTAAAATGCAAGCGGAAAAGGTTCAGTGGGAAGCATCCAGGTGCATGTAATCCAGCACAAAAAATAAATGACATTCAATTTTTTTTTTCATTAAAAAAAAAACCTCACAAAATTATCCACCATTAGCATTTCGCTTCACACACAAAGAGAGAGAGAGAGAGGGGCAGGGTACAATTTAGCGAGGGCTGTGCTTTGTAGACGAACTATAATCACTGAACGAGTCAATTCTGGTGAAGAGGTTGCTGAAGTGGTGATGAGCCTGCGGCACACAGAGAGGCAATGTAAAAAAAAATAATTATGGGCATTCATCGGCTGGATAATAACACGTGGCGTGAGTGGCTGAGGCCGGCTCCGGAATTAAAGGCGTGTATGTGTGTGTGGGGAATGGAGCCATCGGAAACAAAAAAAAGTGGCACAGAAAAGCAGGCTTTTTTTTTGGAATCAGGCCAAGTGTGAAGAGCGATGTGTTGGGGGGGGGGGGGAAGGGTTTGACTGAATAGGCGAGCAGCAGGGCCGGCCCATATGTCAGGCTGCGCCACACAAAAGAGAGTTTGCTGCACGCCTTACCCTGACAAACAGGATTATCGAAGACAATTGATCTGGCACGCTTTATCAAAATCAAGGCCCGATTCCCCCTCCCCCACCCCGGCCTCCTCCCCTCAGCGAGCCAGCTGATGCCACACTCCAACTCAATAGAACTCAAGTGCTCCCTCCTCTTGAAAAAGGATCCAGGGCCCGAATAATTTGCGCGCGGACTAATTGTGGCCTGTGTCTGACGGTGACAGTACTAATCAAATAAGATGAGCTCACCTTTCTTTAAAATGCTAATGGTAGGGCTGGCTTGGCTGCAGCTCCCCATCAGCTGCCACTGAAGTAAATGCATCCAATTTTTGCATTCTTCCTTCTTGTGTGTGTGTGTTGGGGCCCATTAAGACAGCTAGCCTGGCCTTAGTTAGTGCTCACCAGACTTCGATAGGAAGCTGCAGCACTAGGCCACAATTCAGGAGTTCTTCCAGTCTGATCTCTGTTTCTCTCTCTCTCTCTCTCTCTCTCTCTCTCTCTCGAGATGTGCGCCTCGAGTTTCCGACAGGGTTCTTTTCCAGTAACGGATCAATTATGATTGATTGTGCTGATTCATGGGGAGTTTTCACTTCCAGGCTTATGCTCATGAGCTGGTGCGGAAACCTAGGCGCAATTTCACCTCGGGCAAACGGGCGCAATTAGGGCGATGGCACCCAATGGGAACTCAAGGTAGTGTAAAAGAGGAGGAAAATAAAGCATTCCCCTTCAGAGTGAGGCTGGAGACCACGAGGTAAGTAGCAATTATCTCTCTGTCCTGCAAACTTTTACACAGCAATTGATTTAAATCACTCTGAACAGCCCCTGGGACACTCGCTTCGCTCCAGCATCACAAAGAGGATTGCCAGGGAATGAGCCATTCGTCACCTTTTTAAACTAATTGATGATTTTTGCAGTGGCAGAAATCCTGTGGCTTCACAAGAAACTGCACAAATGAGAGAAACGCACAAGGATAAGGCAGCAATGATTCTGTACAGCAGCAGTGCAGGGCATATAGGGTCATGAAGATGCAATCGGCAACAAAAAGTGACGAACTGACAATGTTGTCACGGTAGCAGTGAAAATAGCAAGATTAGGCAAATTACATTATATAGACTGTGAGGGGAAAGAGAATGTACTGTAGTGAGTTTTTTTTAGACCAAATCAACCTGCCTTAATCTATATATCCTTTATATTCAAAGGCTTGTAACTGGAAGGTGAGAGAGTGTGCAACAAGTGTTGGCCCTTATGGCCACAAGCAACTCACTGCATGTGAGGAACGAGTACTTAATTGATTTGGAAGGAGTTTGAATTGTAGAGATTGGAAGGGTGCACATATCAACCAGGTATGAACCATATTTGATGATTTTCACAATATCATTTTCAGCTCTGGTCACCGCACCTCACGAAGGATATATTGGCCTTGTATTCCCTTGAATATAGAAGATTAAGGGGTGATCTAATTGAGATGTTAAAGATAATTAAAGGATTTAATAAGGTAGCTAGAGAGAAACTATTTCCTCTGGTGGGGGAGTCCAGAAGAAGGTGGCATAACCTTAAAATTAGAGCTAGGCCGTTCAGGGGTGACGTCAGGAAGCACTTTTCACACAAAGGGTGGTGGAAATCTCTCCCCAAAAAAGCTGTTGAGGCTAGGTCAATTGAAAATTTCAAAACGGAGATTGATAGATCTTTGTCAGGCAAGGGTATTAAGAGATATGAAACCAAGGTGGGTTGATGAAGTTAAGGTACAGATCAGCCATGATCTAATTGAATGGCGGAATAGCCTCGAGTGGCTGAATGGCCTATTCCTGTTCCAATGCTTGCTGTATTACATCAACATGTCCATGTTATGTGCAACCACATTATAATACATGTAATCACACCCTAATGATAAGTGTGTTATCACATACTCATAATCTATCTACCTGCTCTTCAGAACAGAGATAAACCAGTGCTCACAAGATACACTCAAAGAACAGCACTCACCAGAGCACCAACCCACTTGAAGCAGGCACTAGCACTGACACACACTCTAGAAGATCATCTGTATCTGTAGTATCTGTAGAAGATCATAGCAGTTTTGAGAAGGAAGGACAGGTTAAGAGACTGTTGATGAAGAGATAGACATGATGGAGGTTGATGAAGAATTAGGTGGTATAAGACAGAAGACCAGCATACTGGGAAGGACGGAGTAGGGGGAAGGGAAAGGAAAGCTCTTGCATTGATACAGTACCTTTCAAGTTCTCAGGATGTCCCAGTGTACTTCAGTCAGTGAATTACCTTTGAAGTATAGTCATTGATATATAGGCAAATACGGCAGTCAATTTGCACACAGCAAAGTCCCAAAGACAGCATTGTTAGTTGAGGGACAGATGTCGGCCAGGACACCAGGAGAACTCCCTCACTCTTCGAACAATGTCATGGGATCTTTTGTGTCCATCTGAACAGGCAGACGGGGCCTCGATTCAACATCTCATCCTCTGACAGTACAGCGCTCCCTCAGTTACTGCATTAAAATTTCAGCCTCGATTATGTGCCCAAGTCTCTGAAGCGGGTCTTGAACTTACAACCTTCTGACTCTGAAGTAAAAGTGCTACCGCTGAGCCAAGTTGGCACTTACTGGGCTTACGGTTCACCAATTGGTTATGCTGCCACCCATTAATGCCACTTCTTCAGTTGGGAGAGCACCCAATATCATGACACCAAGAACCCAGACTTAGAGGTCTATGGCACACCAAGAGCAAACTCACCATTAAAACACATCACTGAACACTTAGGGGGAAAAATTCGTGTTCGCCAGCAAAATTGCCGGTGTCACCGGCAACTGCAGTTAATGGCCGCTGGAAATGACTGCAGCGCTAACCGAGTCAAATTGGTCTGAGGGGTGTGGAGATAGGTGGCGCAGCACTCACCTGCCGTGCAACACCGTCCTGGAGGGATCCGGGACAAAGTTCCTGTCCAGGTCCAGCGTTGCAGCTTCCCACAGCCTCTGGGAGCGAAGCTGTGGAGCTCGCAAGGAATTGTGGGTAATGAAGAGGTCTGAGAATTAAAGGGGCCATGCACACTGAACCAATACAAAATAAAATGCAGTGAATAAATACATTTTTCAGCCTTTTCTGCCTTTTAAGAAATATTCAATATTTAAAAGAAATTTCAAATGTGAATAGTCAGCTGTTAAAGCTGAATTACCTTCCTAACCTCAACAAATGGAAAACTGCCTCAGCACTAACACGAAGGCTCAGCAAGCCAGGGAAGGGGCACCGAGGGTCTGACTCGCAGCACTCCAGCTTTGTGCAGGGAGTCAAGACTGCAAGAACAGCCCTCTACCCACAGGGGACAGGAGGCCCTCCAGAAAGAACGATGTGGGCGTACATCACTAAGGCTGTCACTGCCAGCAGTGTCGACCCCCCACCACCTGGCTCCAGTACCTAAAGAAGCTTTATGACCTCAGACCACTGGTCAAGGTCAGCGAATGCATCTTCAAAAGCCGTCTCCTACCAACTGCAACACCAGCTTCACACACTGCTCAATGTACAACCCCCAATCACTCACCTACTAACAATCTGCACCAATGACGAGGCACATCTCCCATTTCTAGCCTCACCTCACCCCCTTGGAGGAGACGGTGCAGGCCATTCTTGGCAGGGGCATGGTAGAGCCCTTGGCCAGCGGCGGGGCTGAAAGGATACAAGATGCTGGTATCCTCATACGTTATCCTCCTTCTGGCATGCACCTCTTGCCGTTCCGCCCTCCCATCAGCACAACTCCACCCTTGTGCCTTCCTCATTTCACACACCTAAGAAATGCAGCTTGCCCAGCCAGTGGGTCAACAAGAAGAGGCAGCCTGCCCAGCCAGTGGGACCACAGGCGGATGATTCCATCCTGGATATCCCGGCCACAAAGGAGCTGTCTAGGATGCATCCTTCCATCTGATTCCTCTTCTTTGGCTTCCTCCTCTTCTGCGTCTTCCTCTTCCCTCTGCAAGCGGACACTGTAAATGTGAAATGACAGCATTAAATACTGGAAATACTCACTTGGTCAGGCAGCATGTCGACCTGAGACGTGAAATCCATTTTTCTCTCCACGGATGTTGCATGACCTGCTGAGTATTGACTTCTCAAAGGCCATCATTTACCATCCGAGCCCTTGCAAGCATCCAGCAGCACTCCCTACACACTTAAAAAACTTTTCACATCTATTGCAGCAAGCCAACAAAAATTCAAACTTACCTGAATGATGTGTGTGTCCCTTTAAGAGCTGCAAACATCGCCACTGACAGCCTACATGCACGTCAGGTTAAGGACCCAGCGCTAGGGCCGAAGTTCACGTTGGTGACGTTAAGTTGGCATTGCACGCCGATTAGCATCACCACGCCGCCATTTTTTTTTTGCAGGGCGTTGCCAGTTACCGGCAGCGCAAAGGGGAAGAGGGATATGGCGGCCATCGCGGGAACAACCACCAGCTAGCGAAAGAGCAGTGCCTGCCATTTTATCGTCATTTCATAGCGCTACGGAGTGGCGGTAACTACATGAATTTCTAGCCCTTAAACTCATCCAGTCATCTAGGACACTGCCCCGAGGAACTCCTGCAGTGATGTCCTGGGGCTGAGATGATTGACCTCCAACAACTACAACCATCTTCCTTTGTGCTATGTACGACTCCAGCCAGTGGAGAGTTTTCCCCCTGATTCCCATTGATTTCAATTTTACTAGAGCTCCTTGATTCCACACTCGGTCAAATGCTGTCTTGATGTCAAGGGCAGTCACTCTCACCTCACCTCCGGAATTCAGCTCCTTTGTCAATGTTTGGACCAAGGCTGTAATGAGGTCTGGAGCCGAGTGATCTTGGCGGAACCCAAACTGGGCATCAGTGAGCAGGTTATTGGTGAGTAAGTGCCACTTGATAGCACTGTCGATGACACCTTCCATCATTTTGCTGATGATTGAGAGTAGACTGATGGGGCGGTAATTGGCCAGATTGGATTTGTCCTGCTTTTTGTGGACAGGACATACCTGGGCAGTTTTCCACATTGTCGGATAGATGCCAGTGTTGTAGCTGTACTGGAATAGCTTGGCTAGAAGTGCGGCTAGTTCTGGAGCACAAGTCTTCAGCACGACAGCCGGGATGTTGTCAGGGCCCATAGCCTTTGCTGTATCCAGTGTGCTCAGCTGTTTCTTGATATCACATGGAGTGAATCGAATTGGCTGAAGACTGGCTTCTGTGATGGTGGGGACCTCAGGAGTGGGCTGATATGGATCATCCACTCGGCACTTCTGGCTGAAGATGGTTGCAAACGCTTCAGCCTTGTCTTTTGCACTTGCGTGCTGGGCTCCGTCATCATTGAGGATGGGGATATTCATGGAGCCTCCTCCTCCTGTTAGTTGTTTTATTGTCCACCACCATCCACGACTGGATGTGGCAGGACTGCAGAGCTTTGATCTGATCCGTTGAGCTCTGTCTACAGCATGCTGCTTCCGCTGTTTAGCATGCATGTAGTCCTGTGTTGCGGCTTCCCCAGGTTGGCAGCTCATTTTTAGGTACACCTGGTGCTGCTCCTGGCATGCTCTTCTGCACTCCTCATTGAACCAGGGTTGGTCCCCTGGCTTGATGGTAATGGTAGAGTGAGGGATATGCCAGGCCATGAGGTTACAGATTGTGATGGAATACAATTCTGCTGCTGCCCCCAGCGCCTCATGGAAGCCCAGTTTTGAGCTGCTAGATCTGTTCTGAATCTATCCCATTTAGCACAGTGGTAGTGTCACATTGGATGGAGAGTGTCGTCAGTGTGAAAACTGGATTTCCTCTCCACAAAGACTGTGCGGCGGTTACTGCTTCCAATGCAGTCATGGCATCTGAGAGAGGTAGAATGGTGAGGACGGGTCAAGTAGGTTTTTTCCTCGTGTTGGTCCTCTCACTACCTGCCGTAGTCCTAGTCTGGCAGCTATGTCCTTCAGGACATGGCCAGCTCGGTCAGTAGTGGTGCTACCGAGCCACTCTTGGTGATAGACATTGAAGTCCCCCAACCCAGAGTACATTCTGTGCCCTTGCTACCCTCAGTGCTTCTTCCAAGTGATGTTCAACATGGCGGAGTACTGATTCATCAGCTGAGGGAGGGCGGTAGGTGGTAATCAGCAGGAGGTTTTCTTGCCCATGCTTGACCTGAAGCCATGAGACTTCATGGGGTCCAGAGTCAATGTTGAGGACTCTCAGGGCCACTCCCTCCTGACTGTATACCACTGTGCCACCCACCACCCCTGGTGGGTCTGTCCTGCCAGTGGGACAGGGCATACCCAGGGATGGTGATGGAGGAGTTTGGGACATTGGCTGAAAGGTATGATTCTGTGAGTATGACTGTCAGGCTGTTGCTTGACTAGTCTGTGGGACAGCTCTCCCAATTTTGGCACAAGTCCCAGATGTTGGTGAGGAGGAGTTTGCAGGGTCGACTGGGCTGGGTGTGCCGTTATCGTATCCGAAGCCGGTGCCAAGGTCAACACCAGGTGGTCCGTCCGGTTTTATTCTTATTATTGTTTTTCATAGTGGTTGTGTACAACTGAGTGGCTTGCTAGGCCATTTCAGAGGGCAGTTAAGAGTCACCCACATTGCTGGAGTCAGATGTAAGCCAGACCAGACAAGGACGGCAGATTTCCTAAAGGACATTAGTGAACCAGATGGGTTTTTACGACAATCCGATAGTTTCATGGTCCCCATTACTGATACTAGCTTTTTATTCCAGATTTATTTAATTAACTGAATTTAAATTCCCCAGCTGCCGTGGTGGGATTTGAACTCCAGATCATTAGTCTGGGCCTCTGGATTACTAGTCCAGTAACATAACCACTATGCTACCGTAGCATAACTAACTGTGTTTAGTTTTATATTTGTACTCACTGGATACTTAGAAATGAGTGACATCACAGTGGTATAATTGATCACTGAAGCTCTACAATTCTTAAGGGCACAGGAGTTGGAGAATAGGGGAAGTTAATTTGAAACCATTATTTCAGTGGCATTATTTCAACCCACCAGATCAAACACACTTGATAACCTTTTTGAAAGAAGTTGTTCTTTTTTTCTTTTAACCTCAATCTGGTCATAAGCCTGCAAGACAGCTTTAAAATGCAAACCATATTTGAAAAAGACATTGGGGCAGAAATTAGGCTCGCCACGGGTGAGTACGCACTGTGTACTCACCCATGGACGGAACGAAAGTGCCGGTTTCTTGCATGCACTGCGCATGCGCGGGAAACCAGCACTTCCGTTCCCCTGAAGGAAGGGGTTCAGAGGTCGAATGCGCACGCCGGAGGGCCAGCGCATTCGCCTCGCACTTCGGGTTTTTTTACAGGTTCCTCCGTGAGTGTAAACACGGAGAAGATACATATTGAAAAAGGAGGCGCAAGGCCTTCTTTTAACAAGGTAAGTGTTGATTTTATTAAAATTTAAACACTTTTTTCACAGATTTATCTTTTTTAATTACTTTAAAGAAAGGTAAGTTTAGTTTTAACCCCGTTAAAAAGTGTAATTAATTTTTTCAAAAATTTAAATTTTTGTTTAAAACAGTTAATTAATGTAATTCATAGTTATTTTAAAAATGTGATGTTTTTTTTAAATTTATTTGTAGTTTTAGGGATGTTTTGGGGCCGATCTGTATTCATAGATTTGACAGGTCTTCCTGTCAAATCTATGAATGAAAGATGGTCTGCTGCCATTGGCTCTCCATGGCCCACGTGATCCCAGGGGACGCATCGCACTAACTACACCCCTGGGATACGCAAGCACTGCGCGCCGGCAGTTGGAGGAGGCCCAGGACCCGAATGCCCCGGGGGCCCAGGGGTCAACGGCAGGCGCGGTAGGTAGGTGCGCGCGCGATCCTTGCACCCGCGGGAAGCCAGGGAGCCGAATTTCTGGCCCATTGTGTGATACACCAATGGTGCCCACTACTCCATGGCCAATGCCAGAGCAGTCCCATAGAAAGGTATCTCTCCTTTCCAATCTCTACACATTTCAAACTACTCCTGGGGCAAGTCTACCTGACGCTAGATCAATTGCTAACTTATTCTACATTTGACCATGATAAAATCACCAGTTTTGTTTATTTTTAAACAGTGGATAACTTCTATGAGATATCAGACTATGTCCTGGCCAGCAGCATGTTAGGGTAAATATATCGACATGTAAAGCTGACAGTTGGTTATTATGATGTCATATCGTTGCCACTTATTTACAGTACTCAATTATTTTCTGGCACAGTATGATAGATGTTATGTTGTCAGTAGTGTGATATCATGTGCATCATATCTTCATAACTTGCTTGTGATGGCTTCCACAAATGAAGATATTTATCATGTCACATTGTTTCAATGACATATCCTCTATGGAATCCTCTTCTGTGTGGATTAACCAGCAGTTTTGTGGCAATTTTGATGAAGACTGCTTGGCAACAAGTTATGACATTTGTCGGTAACCCTTTTTCCTCTCCGTGTCTACAGGTATGGGGGAAGAAGCTGTACCAAGGCCTTCTAAACTAAACTCAATATGCACCTCGCACAGCACCCCATCATTCGATCTCACTCTGCCAAATCAGCAGCACAGGTCCATCAGCTCAGGACATTCAACGAGTCAGTTTGAGGGCAGCACACTGGGTGAATCACAAGTAAAGAAGAGCAAGCAAAGATGGAGCAGGAGAGTAGGAAGCACTCTGCCAGGGGGCCATCTCGTGTCCCACAGCTGATGAGTTTCGCAGGGTTCCCGATTTTCAGATCCCAGCTATGAGGGATGCTTTCTAAGCACGAGAGATTCCTGGAGTCACTCGGGGAATTTCATGGGAGCTTTTAGCCCAGAGCAGCTATTATAGAGGAGTCTATTACTGCATAATCCCTTAATAATAATGGGATATATCTAAATACTTACAGACAGTCTGACTGGAAGGCACCAGTAAGAGTTCAACACTGCAACAAAGACGAAGAGTGAATATTTGGTATCAACTCTGCCAAATATGACATGGTGAAACTCTGCTCCAGTGACCACATGAATGGAGAATGTCACCTCGTGTGTGAACATGTTCTATGCAATAGAAAGAATCAGCCTTATAGAAAAAAATACCATTAATTGACTCATGGCCTACTAAACACAACACAATTTTTAAAGAGTTGAGATGGCTTACCTAAACTGCTATTTGAACCCTCAATTGTGCCACAGTTCTTGTCACAGCCTTGCTGTTCCCATTATAGATCTAAAAAATATATATTGTAAGTTCTGTATTCCTGCTGCAATAGTGGAATTGGAGCCCTAACATTATATATATATATATATATATATATATATTTTAAATGATGAGATAATGCTAGGGCTCCATGTCCAGCCATTGCACCATTATTGACTTTTGAATGAGTTCTCTGCTGTTTTTTGTAAATACCTCTGGCAGATATAAGGCTAGTGGGAAACTGATCTCATTGTCACTGTGGCGGAAGATGTTTTCTCTGGGACAGTGCTACCTGTTAAACTGTTTTGAGAACTCCCCTGATGGCCAAGTCAATAGATGCACTAAATGGTGTGAGACAGATCAGGCAGGCTCCAAAGTCCCATTCCTGGTCTGTGCTGGCCTCACTCAGGGTAGCACAAGGGGCCAGTATAATTGGCGCCAGTATAATTGGCCACAGCATCCTTGGACTGGGTGGAATGGGGAACGATATCAGCCGGGGCTTTTGCTCCACACCACTATCCAGTGACCTTGGCTCAAAAAGTGTGTGTGAGAACATCAGATAAGGGTTGGTTTGTGATCCCCATTTCATCCCTCCACCCACAGGCAGTGACCCTGTGAACATTTAACTGTCCGGGCTCACACAAAGAATGAGCTCCTAAAAACATTTGCGCAAATCTCAGCAGATCATCCTACACTTCACCAGGGTCAACATCAACAAAATACTTGTTCCGTTTAGATTGGTAAACTGGTAGAACTTTGTACCAAATTGTAGGCAGTTGTTTTTTTCTGCTGTGCTCATTAGGAACTGATCAACTCACTTAATAAAATTCTCCAGAAGGAAGAGGAGGCTTGAATTTTAACATACGGATTAGATTTAAATCCAGAGGTGAAATAACAATGTTTAACCCACTGTCAGTGGTAGCATTCTTGCCTCTAAGTCAGAAGGTTGTGGGTGCAAGCCCCACTCCAGAGACTTGAGCACATAATCTAGGCTCGTACTGAGGGAGTGCTGCACTGTCGGAGATACCATCTTCCAGATGAGATGTTAAACCGAGGCCCCGTTTGCCCTCTCAGGTGGATGTAAAAGATCCCATGGCACTATTTGGAGAAGAGCAGGGGAATTCTTCCTGGTGTCCTGGCCAACATTTGTCCATCAATCAACATCACTAAACCAGATTATCTGTCCATCACACTGCTGTTTGTGGGACCTTGTTGTGCACAAATTGGCTGCCGTGTTTCCCTACATTACAACAGTGACTACACTTCAAAAGTACTTCATTGGCTGCAAAGCACTTTGGGACATGCTGAGGCCATTAAAGGTGCTATAGAAATGCAAGTTCTTTCTTTTTTCTACCCAGTGTCGGGAAACATATTGGCCCTGAAATCCTGCTGGAGCAGGAAGAAGGTAGGGGTTCTCCCAGTTTCCTGCCCAAGTTACATCAGGAGACTGGCAGAAGTCCCGGAGGGGTGGGCTGTTTACGCCGTTTCTCGGTGGATTGAATGTGGGCCATGGGCCTAGTTTGGACACCTCATCAACAGACCACTGCAGAGGTTAGATGAAGTGGATGCTCGATACATCAACACAAAAATGTTGAAGTGTGCACCTGTTATTTACTACTCCTTTCCAGCTGTCAGCACCAGAAGGATGCGGAGCTATAGGGCTGGATTTTGTCAATGGGGACGTGATGGAGGCGGGACTCCCACTTTTTGGGTTGTAGTCCCACCTCCATCGACTTGTGGCCAACCCACTGTATTTTCCCTTGATTGACCTTGTTAAGCCTGCCCAGCGGGCTCAGCAGGCCAATCAAGGGTCCCTTGGATACAGGTGACGTCAGCCATTGAAATTTCATCTGTCAAGAGCTTTTGACAGATGAAATTCAGCGTTTGACAGCTCTGTGAAGTTGTCAAACACTGACAATATGATTTCTAACGTGAGTCCCTGTACTTAGACTCAGTTAGAAATCAATCCAGCACAGAAAGCAGAGACTGCAGCTTTTGACAGCTCCGCGGCCATTCTGCTTTCTTTGCCGGTGAGCTGAGGGACTCCCGAGAACTGAAGGAAGGAAGCCTGCAGGTCAAAGTTAAGGTAAGTACAAGTTCTTAAAACACTTTACACACACCAAACACACTTACCTCTGCACTCATGCACCCATCACTCACCTGCACACCGGACATCTCGACCCCTCCAAGCCCTCCAGACCGACGGCCCGCCTCGCTAAATCGGCGTGGTTCGGACCTGTCGGGATGCCCACACTTCAGGGCTAAAAATAGGGATTAGGCAAAAAACTGCCTGTTAACTACCTGTTAACAGGCAGTTTATTGGCACTAATCCCCTTCCCGCCTCGGGGAGGCAGGTCCCAGCACAGGTAGGGTACCCGCCTCCTGGGAAACTGGCATGGAGGCGGGTTAGGGGCGGGATGGGTTCGGGACCCCCGAATCTGCTATTTTCCCACCCCACACGCCTCCAAACCCGCCTCCACGGGCCGGTGAAAATTGAGCCCTAACATTTTGCTAATGCTATGCACGGCAAAATGGCAAGATGTCCCACTGCACATGCTTGATCATAGTCTCTTGGAGCCACAAGTGCATCCATACAAAGATATCTGAAAATGTGGCCGTCTTGCGTTCAATCTAAAATTGCCCAAAAATTCAGCCTTTTAAATCTGAGTTTAGCCCTCATATTAAACACTGCATTTTCAACTCAGAACTAGGGCAGGAACATAGGAGCAGGAGTAGGCCCCTCGAGCCTGTTCTGACAACACCTCTGAACAGCCTAGCTCTAATTTTAAGGTTATACCCCCTTGCTCTGGACTCTCTCACCTGAGTGGGAAAGTGCACCTTTTATTTTTTAGCAAACTTTCTAACTCCAAGTGTGAAGGATGCTTAATAACATGGAACATTCGAGAGTGTTTATTTAGCAGCTGGAGAGAGAGAGAGAAAAAAAATGATACTGCTTAATGCAGCAAGCTTTTATTTTTAAAACAAATCCTTTGAGAACCACTTTTAATTAGGGAAAAGCAAACATGTTCCATGTCAGATGGTTCCATCAATGACATTTAGTAAAAAAAAATTGTCAAATGTCAGTGTACAGGAGTTGGGAGAAATTTTGTGCAAGCAGAAAGCATCGTTTTATTTTTTTCAAAATCTTCACCTACCAGCATGAAACACTCAGGATAAGGCTGTGAAAACCAGGTCTAACCGGGAGGAAAATAATAACAGCAACAACTTGTATTTATATAGCGCCTTTAATGTAGTAAAACGTCCCAGGGCGCTTCACAGGACTGTTATAAGACAACATTTTTTAATTGTAGCAGTCGACAAATATTGGGGGGGGAGGGGGGGAATGGGGGAGGGGGAATTATGGCTAGAGGTTTGGAAATTACTGCTACATATATACACTTGGGTTGCTTGCAGCAGTGTCCAGGAGAATAATCTTTAATCCTGACAACCCTATTGGGTGACGGAGAGATTGAAGTAACTGCTAAAGCCACTACACTGACCTCTGACTATAGATGGTTGAGCGATTATAATCAGGGATGCTCAAAGAGGCCAGAATTAGAGGAGCGCAGATATCTCGGGGGGGTTGTGGGGCTGGAGGAGATTACAGAGATAGGGAGGGGCGAGGCCATGGAGGGATTTGAAAACAAGGATGAGAATTTTGAAATTGAGGCGTTGCTTAACTGGAAACCAATGTAGGTCAGCGAGCACAGGGGTGATGGGTGAACGGGACTTGGTGCGAGTTAGGACACGGGCAGCCGAGTTTTGGATCACCTCAAGTTTACGTAGGGTAGAATGTGGGAGCCAGCCAGGTGTGCATTGGAATAGTCAAGTTTAGAGGTAACAAAGGCATGGATGAGGGTTTCAGCAGCGGATGAGCTGAGGCAAGGGCAGAGACGGGCGATGTTACGTAGGTGGAAATAGGCGTTCTTAGTTATGCCATGGATATGTGGTCGGAAGCTCATTTCAGGGTCAAATATGACACCAAGGTTGCGAACAGTGTGGTTCAGCCTCAGACAGATGTTAGGGAGAGGGATGGAGTCAGTAGCTAGGGAATGGAGTTTATGGCAGTGATCGAAAACAATAGCTCTTCCCAATATTTAATTAGAGGAATTTTCTGCTCAGTTGTCAGACAATTTAGAGACCATGGAGGGATCGAGAGAAGTGGTGGTGAGGTAGAGCTGGGTGTCATCAGTGTACATGTGGAAACGGACGCTGTGTTTTTGGATGATGTCGCCAAGGGGCAACATATAGATGAGAAATAGGAGGGGGCCAAGGATAGATCCTTGGGGGACACCAGAGGTCATGATGCGGGAGAGGGAAGAGAAGCCGTTGCAGGTGATTCTCTGGTTACGATTAGATAGATAAGAATGGAACCAGGCGAGTGCAGTCCCACCCAGCTGGACATCGGTGGAGAGGCGTTAGAGAAGGATGGAGTGGTCAACCGTGTCAAAGGCTGCAGACAAGTCAAGAAGGATGAGGAGGGATAGTTTATCTTTGTCACAGTCACAAAGGATGTCATTTGTGACTTTGATGAGAGCCGTTTCAGTACTGTGACGGGGCGGAAACCTAATTGGAGGGATTCAAACCTGGAGTTGCAGGAAAGATGGGCACGGATTTGGGAGGCGACAACACGTTCAAGGACTTTGGAGAGGAAAGGGAGGTTGGAGATGGGGCGGTAGTTTGCAAGGATGGAGGGGGTCAAGGGTTGTTTTTTTGAGGAGAGGGGTGATGACGGCAGATTTGAGGGAGAGGGGAACAGTACCTGAGGAGAGAGAACTGTTAACAATGTCTGCTAACATGGGAGCCAGAAAAGGAAGTTGGGTGGTCAGTAGTTTGGTGGGAATAGGGTCGAGGGAGCAGGAAGTGAGTCTCATAGACAAGATGAGCGCAGAGAGGTCATGAGGGGAGATCGCAGAGAAACTGGAGAAAGATGTGAGTTCAGGGCTAGGGCAGAGGGGAACCTTAGAGGAAGTTTGACCCGGTGGGCTAGGGGAAGGAAGGGAAGTGGCAGAGGCAGCTGAATGGATGGTCTCCATCTTAGAGACAAAGAAGTCCATGAGCTCCTCACACTTGTTGTCGGAGGTGAGGGTGAAGGAGATAGGGGAGAGGGGTTTAAGAAGACGGTTCGCAGTGGAGAATGGAAGCCAGGGTTTATCCTTGCATTCCAGAATGATTCTGGAATAGTGAGCAATTTTGGCAGACGAGAGCAGGACCCGATAATGCTTTATGTGGTCCAGCCAGATCTGGCGGTGAATGGCTAAACCAGTTGTCCGCCATAGCCGTTCAAGTTTCCTACAGTACAACAGTGACTACACTTCAAAAATACATCAATGGGTGTAAAGCGTTTTAGGACGCCCCGCCGTCATGACAGGCGCTATATAAATGCAAGTTCTTTCTTTTATCTCTTTACTTTTGGTATGATAAAGATCTCAAACTGGCTCAAGATTCCCATCATGCACCTGCTGTTAGTGCAGCATTTACATACAGCACAAAAGCAACATACAAAGTACCAGCGGAACTGCAGGAGCAAGTCAAGTACAGGGCAAAAAGCAAGATGCTGCAAATCAAACGAAAGCAGGAAATACACATCTTCTCAATTTTCATTTCCATTGACTTCCATGTTGTATAACGGGCGGCTGATCCGATATCGACCGTTTTACTCTATCGCCCAAAGTCAAAATTACCCCCAGTGCGTCTTGTGTATGTCTTTTATCTCTTTTCCTGTATGCATTTTCTCTCCCCCTTGTTCAGTTCCTTTTTAAATGCTGTGCAGCTGTTGTAGCTTCCAGTTCCAAGTGTCATGAAACATTAACTTGTCCGTTCTCTCTCCACAGGTACTGCCTGACCTGCTGAGTGTTTCCAGCGCTTTCTGCTTATGTTGCAAGATATACCAATCTTAATAGTGATCATCACTTGTTTCTAATGAAGCTCTCTGATGTGCTGTCACGACAGAACGCACCTTCAAATTGGCTTTGTTGTGCTGTCACAACAGAACGCACTTTCAAAATGGCTTCCTGTTGTGTTGTCGTGACAGAACGCACCTTCAAAGTGGCTCCCTGTTGTGTTGTCGTGACAGAACGCAGTCATTGGACCACTGAGCCTGCTAAGGTTTGAGAGGAGTCTGTTCTGAGTCAGGAGCCAAAACCGCATTCAACGTGGAGCCATGACATCACCATCGCTGTCCTGCTCTCCCTCCTACTGTGAGAAATGGGATCTAACTGGGCGATTGTGGTTGCCTACAATATTCATTTTAAACCATTTGCTTTCTCCCCATGGGGTTTGCTCCATCATTGGCTTTTTAAATCTATTTTTGCTAAACTTAACACATTTATAATTTAATAAGCCACCTCTTTCTGCAACTACCCAATCTATTAAATCCACGTAGTTCATGTACAATGAAAGCGGTGTATAATGAACCCCTCCTTGCCCTGCCAAATAATATGTTGAAAAACAATATTTTGTGCACAGATTCATATGGGCGAGTTCTTGATAACTACTACTAAGTTTGGACAGTTTGAAACAACAAAGGTCCCTCTTTCCACAACAGAAGCACGAGGTCAGAGGTCATTATCCACCTTCATTCAAATACAGTCAACACCAGATTGGATGAAGATCTGCATCATAAACAAATAGTTAGCAGGGCAAGGAGGCTCTCACTTAGGGTTGCCAACTCTTGTTGGATGTATTCCTGGAGGGTTCATCACATGACCTCCACCTCCAATATCCCACGCAGTCAAACAGCCTTCCCCCCAACAATCTCCATTATTTTTACAACTAATAAATGGAAGTGTTCAAAGAAAATGAATGAAACACACATTTTGTTTTATTGCCCTATGATTTTTCTCCCGGATTGCTCGCAGCAGTGTCCGGGAGATTAATCTTCAATTCCTGGAGACTCCAGGCCAATCCTGGAGGGCTGGCAACCCTACTTTCACTACATATGGGGCTGAAATGCTCCTTATTTAATGGCAGGTTAAGTTGTTCTGGTCATGTGCTTTGCAGTAGCTGGAGGCTCTACACCTTGCACCTTGAATCATCAGGGGGAATTTTAACCCCAAATAACGGGTGGGTTGGGGTCAGGTGGGAGGTTAAAGTGTTAAAAAACGGAATCCCGCCTCCAACCCGCCCACTTTTGGTTTTAACGGAGGCGGGACAGGATACGGGCCGCCAACCAGCTCCCAGGAGGCGGGCCGCCCATTTAAATATTATAATGAGGCTGGCGTGCCTCAAATTTAACCACCATTACAAATTTAACTCTGGCTGGTCGAGTTTCTCAGGCTAAAGCAAGGCGAGGACCGCTGGATCCAGGAGGTAAGTGCCTTTACACTTACCTCCTGGATCCAGCGTCTCTGCCTAACCCACCCCCCGCGATCGGAGACCCCCCCACCCCCACCCCCACCACCCCACCCCACCCCCGAGCTCTCAGATCGCCCCCCCACCCTCCCCGAGGCCTCCAATCGACTCCGCCTCCAGTCCCGATGCACCGCCCCCGAGGTTCCAGCCCCGATCCATCCCCTCCTCCCAATGCTCCAACCCTGATCATTCCCCACTCCTGATGCTCCAACCCTGATCCTTCCCCGCCCCTGTCGATGCTCTGGCCCCGATCCTCCCCCGTCCCCGATGCTCCGGCCCCGATCCTCCCCCGTCCCCGATGCTCCGGCCCCGATCCTCCCTCGCCCCCGATCCTCCCCCGTCCCCGATGCTCCGGCCCCGATCCTCCCTCGCCCCCGATCCTCCCCTGTCCCCAATGCTCCGGCCCCGATCCTCTCCTGCCCCCAATGCTCCGGCCCCAATCCTCCCCCGTCCCCGATACTCCGGGCCCAATCCTCCCCCACCCCCGTTACTCCGGCCCCAATCCTCTCCCGCCCCCGATACTCCGGCCCCAATCCTCTCCGGCCCCAATCCTCTCCCGCCCCCGATACTCCGGCCCCAATCCTCTCCCGCCCCCGATACTCCGGCCCCAATCCTCTCCCGCCCCCGATACTCCGGCCCCAATCCTCCCCCGCCCCCGATACTCCAGCCCCAATCCTCTCCCGCCCCCGATACTCCGGCCCCGATCCTCCCCCGCCCCCGATACTCCGGCCCCAATCCTCTCCCGCCCCCGATACTCCAGCCCCAATCCTCTCCCGCCCCCGATACTCCGGCCCTGATCCTCTCCCACCCCCGATACTCCGGCCCCAATCCTCTCCCGCCCCCGATACTCCGGCCCCAATCCTCTCCGGCCCCAATCCTCTCCCGCCCCCGATACTCCGGCCCCAATCCTCTCCCGCCCCCGATACTCCGGCCCCAATCCTCTCCCGCCCCCGATACTCCGGCCCCAATCCTCTCCCGCCCCCGATACTCCGGCCCCAATCCTCTCCCGCCCCCGATACTCCGGCCCCAATCCTCTCCGGCCCCAATCCTCTCCCGCCCCCGATACTCCGGCCCCAATCCTCTCCCGCCCCCGATACTCCGGCCCCAATCCTCTCCCGCCCCCGATACTCCGGCCCCAATCCTTCCCCGCCCCCGATACTCCGGCCCCAATCCTCTCCGGCCCCAATCCTCTCCCGCCCCCGATACTCCGGCCCCAATCCTCTCCCGCCCCCGATACTCCGGCCCCAATCCTCTCCCGCCCCCGATACTCCGGCCCCAATCCTCTCCCGCCCCCGATACTCCGGCCCCAATCCTCTCCCGCCCCCGATACTCCGGCCCCAATCCTCCCCCGCCCCCGATACTCCGGCCCCAATCCTCTCCCGCCCCCGATACTCCGGCCCCAATCCTCTCCCGCCCCCGATACTCCGGCCCCAATCCTCTCCCGCCCCCGATACTCCGGCCCCAATCCTCTCCGGCCCCAATCCTCTCCCGCCCCCGATACTCCGGCCCCAATCCTCTCCCGCCCCCGATACTCCGGCCCCAATCCTCTCCCGCCCCCGATACTCCGGCCCCAATCCTTCCCCGCCCCCGATACTCCGGCCCCAATCCTCTCCGGCCCCAATCCTCTCCCGCCCCCGATACTCCGGCCCCAATCCTCTCCCGCCCCCGATACTCCGGCCCCAATCCTCTCCCGCCCCCGATACTCCGGCCCCAATCCTCTCCCGCCCCCGATACTCCGGCCCCAATCCTCTCCTGCCCCCGATACTCCGGCCCCAATCCTCCCCCGCCCCCGATACTCCGGCCCCAATCCTCCCCCGTCCCCGATACTCCGGCCCCAATCCTCCCCCGCCCCCGATACTCCAGCCCCGATCCTCCCCCGTCCCCGATACTCCAGCCCCAATCCTCCCCCGCCCCCGATGCTCCGGCCCCGATCCTCCCCCGTCCCCGATGCTCTGGTCCCGATCCTTCCCCGCCCCCCACGATCCTCCTCCAGCCCCCGACCACCTCCCAATCCCTCTCCCTCCTCTCTGTGGCCTAGTGTCGCAGGCCCGCCCGCCCTCAGCCAGCCAGCCAGCCCCACCATCTGGTTGGCTGCAGGTGGGAAACAGAGGTTTGAAATGCAAATCAGGCCCCGCTGTTAAATTCGGCAGGGCCTGCAGGAAACCCGTTCTCCCAGGTTTCCCGACCACTTTCTAACCACCCCCCCGCCCCGCTCCCAACCACCTCCATATTCAAATTCAGGCCATCAATCCAGCTCAGCGGACAAAACACATTTGTAGTCAGTCAGCTCAGACAAAACACAGCTGGTGAACAATGCGAAGACCGGACTCAGTCTGCTTCCATTTTCATTGTATCTTCTTGAAATGTGATACACATTGGGGACACAAGACACGTATGTAGAGTTAGCATTGCACTGCATCTGAATGAAGAGAAAGTAGCACTTCAAAGACTGCACAAACTCGTCGCATTCCAACTTATTCCACGGAAAGCTGTCAATTAAACGTTCAATGCTGCTGTATATTACACACGTAGAAAGGAAAGAAAGGAAAAAAAATACACAGGAAACAAAACGATTTGTATTTATATAGTGTTCTTCGGGACTCCCAAAGCACTTTATAGCCAAAGAAGTACTTTTGAAGTGTAGTTACTGTTGTAATTTTGGAAATGCGGCAGTCAATTTGCACACAGCAAGGTCCCACAAACAACAATGAAATAAATGACCAGATAATCTGTTTTTGGTGTTGGTTGAGGGATAAATATTGGCCAGGGCACTGGGAGAACACCTCTGCTCTTCTTCAAAAAGTGCCGTGGAATCTTTTATGTCCACCTGAGAGGACAGACGGAGCCTCAGTTTAACGCCTGATCAGAAAGACGGCACTTCTGACAATGCAGCACTCACTCAGTACTGCACTGAAGTGTCAGCCTAGATTATATGCTCAAATTTCAAGAGTGGGGCTTGAACCCACAACCTTCTGACTCAGTGGCGAGAGTGCTACCCACTGAGCCATGGCTGACACACAAACACACAGACAAAACAAATCACAGCAAAGTGTAGAACTGTGCCACACAGAACAGCCCATGCTGAGGTAGCTAAGAAGTTTCTTTAGCTTAGAAAATTGCAAATGTAACTCCATTATTTAAGAAAGGTGAGAGAGCGAAACCAATAAATTATAGACTTGTTAGTTAACATCTGTTGTGGGGAAGTTATTAGCATCTATAATTAAGGACAGAGTGACTGAACACTTAGAGAAATTTGAGCTGATTAGAGAGAGCCAACATGGATTTGCCAACATGGATTTATAAATTGCAACATGGACCCACCTACATCTGCAACTCTTCCGACGCCCTCCGCCACTTTAACAGTTTCCAGTTTCCTGGCCCCAACCATCTCCTTTTCACCATGGACGTCCAATCCCTCTACACCTCCATCCCCCACCAGGATGGCCTGAGGGCGCTCCGATTCTTCCTTGAACAGAGGCCCAACCAGTCCCCATCCACCGCCGCCCTCCTCCGCCTGGCTGAACTTGTTCTCACATTGAACAACTTCTCCTTTGACTCCACTCACTTCCTCCAAATAAAAGGTGTTGCTATGGGAACCCGCATGGGTCCTAGCTATGCCTGCCTTTTCGTGGGATATGTGGAACACTCTTTGTTCCAGTCCTACTCGGGTCCCCTCCCTCACCTCTTTTTCCGGTACACTAATGACTGTATCAGTGCCGTATCCTGCTCTCGCCCTGAACTAGAAAATTTCATTCACTTTGCTTCCAATTTCCACCCTTCCCTCACCTTCACATGGTCCATCTCCGACTCTTCCCTTCCCTTCCTCGACTTCTCTGTCTCCATTTCTGGAATAGGTGACCAACAAACATCCACTATAAGCCCACTGACTCCCACAGCTACCTGGACTACATTTCCTCCCACCCCGCTTCCTGTAAGGACTGTATCCCATTCTCCCAGTTTCTCCGTCTCAACCGCATCTGTTCTGACATTGCCACCTTCCATACTAGTGCTTCCGATATGTCTTCCTTTTTCCTCAACTGAGGATTCCCCTCAACTGTGGCTGACATGGTCCTCGACCATGTCCGTTCCATTTCCCGCACTTCTGCTCTCACCCCTTCCCCTCCCTCCCAGACCCACAATAGGATTCCCCTTGCCCTCACCTTTCACCCCACCAGCCTCCACATTCAATGGATCATCTTCCGCCACCTCCAGCGTGATCCCAGCACCAAACACATCTTCCCTTCCCCTCCCCTTTCAGCATTCCGAAGGGACTGCTCTCTCAATCACCCCCAACACCCCCTCCCCTTCCCACGGCACCTTTCTGTGCAAGCGTAGGAGATGCAACACCTGCCCTTTTACCTCCCCCCTTCCCACCATCCAGGGCTCCAAACACTCCTTCCAGGTGAAACAGTGATTTACTTGTACTTCTTGTAATTTAGTATACTGTATTCGCTGCTCACGATGCGGTCTCCTCTACATTGGGGAGACCAAACTCAGTTTGGGTGACTGCTTTGCAGAACACCCCTGTTCAGTCCGCAAGTGTAACCCCGAGCTTCCGGTCGCCTGTCACTTTAATTCTCCGCTCCACTCCTACTCTGACCTCAGCCTCTTGCACTGTTCCAACAAAGCTCAACGTAAGCTCGAGAAACAGCACCTCATCTTTCAATTAGGCACTTTACAGCCTTCTGGACTTAACATCGAGTTCAACAATTTCAGACCATAACCTCGGCCCCTATTTTTTCAGATGGCAGCTGTTGATGATTCTGCCATACCCATTTACACCTCTTCTAGACCCATCTTTTGTTTCTTTACTTGTCCCATTACCATCTCCTTTTGCTTTGAGCAATCATACCTTTTGTCATTTAATCTCTCCTGCCTTCCATCCTATCACAGACCTTCCCCCCCACCCTTTCCCTGCCCCTGCACTTGCTTAAAATCTGTTACATCTCTAACTTTTTCCAGTTCTGACGCAAGGTCATCGACCTGAAACATTAACTCTGTTAATGTTAACTCACAGATGCTGCCTGACCTGCTGAGTATTCCCAGCATTTTCTGTTTTTATTTCAGATTTCCAGCATCTGCAGTATTTTGCTTTTGTATTATGGATTTGTAAAGCGTTGGTCATGTCTAATGAACCTAATTGAATGTTTTGAGGAAGTAACTAAAGTAGTAGACATGGGAATGTCTATGGATGTAGTTTATATGGATTTCCAGAAGGTTCCACACAAGGGACTTTTGTGTACTCGAATTGGAAGGAAGTGACTAGTGTTGTAGACAAGGATCTGTGTTGGGGCCTCAACTATTCACTATATTTATTAATGACTTAGATAACGCAATAGAGAGCCATATATCCAGGTTTACCAGTAACACAAAGATTGGTGGCATAGTAAGTAGTGTAGACGGGAGCATAAAATTACAAAGAGACATTGATAGATTAAGTGAGTGGGCAAAACTGTGGCAAATGGATTTCAATACAGGTAAGTGTGAGGTCATCCATTTGGACCAAAAAAGGATAGATCTGAGTATTATTTAAATGGTGAAAAGCCAGGAACAGTGGAGGTCCGAAGAGATTTAGGGGTCCATGTACACAGATCACTAAAATGTAGTAGTCAGGTACAAAAAATAATCAAAAAGGCCTTTATAACTAGAGGGCTAGAATATAAAGGGGAGGAAGTTTTGCTACAGTTATACAAAGGCCACATCTGGAGTACTGTGTACAGTATATTGGCCTTTGTAGGAGTGCAACGCAGATTCACAAGATTGTTACCAGGGCTCCAAGGGTTAAATAATGAGAAGAGATTACATAAACTAAGCCTGTATTCCCTGATATATAGAAGGTTAAGGGGTGATTTGAGTGAGGATTTTACGAGTTTGAAAGTAATTGATAAGAGAGAAACTTTTTCCGCTGGTGGGGGAGTCTAGGTCAAGGGGACATAACCTTGAAATCATAGCTATGCCATTCAGGAGAGAAATTAGAAAACAGTTCTTCAGGCAGGGGTGGTAGAAGTGTGGAACTTTCTCACACAAAAAGCATTAGATGCTCGCTTAATTAATGGCCCGGAATTTGCAGTAGGTAATAACGTTACCCCTTTGAAACTGACCGCAACTTCAGGATTTAGCGCATGCGCATCCTAACGCAGAAATCCTGAAGTTGCGGTCAGTCATTCACTGCTCCGACACTGACTGCGCTGTGCCCCCCACCCCCCACAGCCAGAAATCAGCGTATTCTGTGAAATCAGGGAAACTGACGAAAAAATGAGATTGGCTGCTTAGACAGCTTGTTGACGCCACAGCAGCTCGCGTTAGGGATTCCCCATTAACTTGAGTTGATTTCAGTTGCACATCAGAAAAGCCGCACTTTTCGCGACAGCGAGACCAGCGGCGAACGCCTTTGCTTCGCCGCTGACCGCAAATTACTGGCCAATAATTTTAAATCTGAGATTGATTAAGGGATACGGAGCCAAGGCAGGTGAATGGAGTTAGGATACAAATCAGCCATGATCACACTGATTGGCCGAACAGGCTCGAGGGGCTGAATGGCCGTCTCCTGTTCCTATTGGCAGCTGTGACTGTGGTCAAGATGCAGCATTTGGGCTCAGGATGCCATTGCTGAAGAGGAGGAAATCGAAAGTCAGCCAGACTTCCTGCTGCTATCCCAAAAAGAGTGCGAGTCTGAGTGTACCTGTTCAGGGGTGGATGCCAGGTGAAGCCAAGGTCTGGCTTGGCTCAGCTGTGCTGCTCACCATAGTCAAATAGCCTGCCAAACATTCATTATCTAGCCTCACGTATGAAGGGTGGCAACTTGGGCGATGTACTGGAGGACCGCTGGTGGATCTGTATCCCCAAGAGGAGGGGTGAAATTGTGGGTTAATAATATGGAAGTGAACAGGATATGTTTGGGGGGGGGCGTATGATTGAACATACGGCACATGTGCATTACAAAAGTTGAAAAGGGTTAACATGGGAGTGTCGAATTTCCTCTCGCTGCAGATATCCACACCCGTCAGCCCATGTATTTTTTCTGGAATCCCCAGCATTTCCTCCATCCAGTACTGGAACCACAACCCATCACTACCACAAACACCGAAGGGAAATGTTTACTCACTGTCGAATGACCTTGTCTCTCATCACACTTTCTGATGCAAGCCTGAAGCACAGGATGGGGGAGTGGTGGGCTGTGGGGAAATAAACCGCTGAGTGCTGTCCAGTCTAAAATCTCCCGAACGCTGTCATTCTGTCTTGAGAGAAGCTGGCAGAGCTTCTAGAAGACCAGTTTATCTTTAAACTGGTTTTTATTAACAAGACAGACCTAAAAACTCGTACAAAATTTGAAACAATGAAACACACCTGCAAAATAGGTCTATAAATGGAACCGATCAACGAGCTAATTATCTATTCGAAGAGGTGCAGGCAGATTACAGCAATGCCTGTGCATTCCACTGAATACATCTCCCGATAAACTAGGTGGAGGTAGAGGGGCCCCAGCCAGCAAAGGCCTCAATCCTTTAAGCCTGGTGTATGGGAGGAGTGAGCGGAGATACATCCCAACATCCAAGAACATGATATCATACAGTGGAAGAAGCAAATACACCAGCTGCTTTTAAACAGCGAAAAATAGTACTAAATAGTTTGATAACAGGACCATTATTCACCAGAAAAGCAAAAGAGTTTAATTTCCTCCGATAGGGTTAACAACGGTTATCGAAACAACACACAAAAAGGGAATTATATACCAGCCAGTGCACTGCCAGAAGCAGCGAAACCCCAGAGTGGTTTATTTCTCTGAAGAACCTTCTCTCCGTCTCAGCTGACATTAGACTTGGGCCTCGAGCCGTAACCTTTGACCCTTCACTTGAAACAAAAAAATAAGACAGCCGACATCAAACCGCTGCACACGGCAACAGCTTGGACTCCTTTTGTACAGATCGTTACACGAGAACAAAAGAACTTCCATTTATTTAGCGCCTTTCACGATCTCAGGACGTCCCAAAGTGCTCTACCACCAGTGAATTACTTTTGAAGTGTAGTCACTGTTGTAATGTAGGAAATGTGGCAGCCAATTTGCACACAACAAGATCCCACAAACAGCAATGGGATAATGACCAGATCATTTTTTTTTAAAAAGTGAAATTGGTTGAGGGATAAACATTGGCCTATCGAAAGAATTAAAAAAAATGTAACCTTTTCACTGGAGAAAGTCTCAGTAGTTATTGCTAAATACCAGCAATTTATTTTGGGATTTCCTTTGGTTTTTAAAAGTCATAGGGGGAAAAATTCGGTTGCTTTGCGCCTCCCGTTAGAGGGGGCACTAACGGGAAGCAAAACAACTAGCGCCTGGGCCTGGCGCCGCTAACGCCTCCCGTGAAATTCAGCAGGAGGTTAGCGCTGGTGGTAGTCAGTAGCGCCCGGTGGCGCTGCGCCTCCGGCGATGACGTTATCACCATGCACAGTGCCCCGCTCGCGCCCTGGCCGCAAACTTGGCTCGCGCCCCCTGACCTACCGCCGGACGCTATGTCCGACAGGGTCAGGGGGGCGTTTTTGCAGCTGGGGCGGCAATAATTAAAGGGAAGGTGCCGGGCGACCATTTTTTTTGGGCCGCCTGTCAGCACCTGCCCCCTCTGGCCTCCTGCGGGATGCCAGTCGCAATCCATCAGCCCGGCACGCCTCTTGCGTGCCGGGCTCTTTTGTCGGCACCCCGCTCCCCAGTGGTCCAGCAGGGCCCCGGTGTGTGCTGCGCTAGGCCCCTCCCCTTTAATCAGGGGAGGGAGGCCTGCAGTACCGCGGCGCTACGTGACGGCGTGCGTGGCCAGGCTTCACGTGGCGCCGCGATATTCCATGGGAGCGCCCCAAGAGGGAGGGGGAGCGCATCCAGTAGCGCCCCACCTCCTGCTTGGGGTGCTACCATTGAATTTCGGCAGCGGGGACGCTAATTTTCCCGGCGAAGTTATCACCCCAAAGGGGGCGCGAGTCAATTTTCCCCCCATAGAATCTTACAGCACAGGAGGAGTCCATTTCGCCCATCATGTCTGTGCTGGCTCTTTGATAGAGCTATACAATTAGTCCCACTCCCCTGCTCTTTCCCCATAGCCCTACAAATCTCTCCCATTCAAGTTATTTTTTGTCCCGAATCTTTGATCTCCAAGTTGGGTCACAGATTGCATGGTTTGTGTTAACACTGAGTAGATGATATGGTCACTTAAAACAGATCAAGTAGATGCTTTGAACAGTTTTAGGGGTAGAAATTAGGTCGCGCCCCATTTGGGGCGCAAATATCGTCCGCGCGCAAATATTAGCGCCTGGCGCTAATTATCGGCACTGACAGGAAACTTCACTTTTACCGCCCCGGGAGGTGAGTGGAGCGCTAAATTAGGCGCTGCACACCTCTCTTAAGGCGCAAAGGCCTAGGAGTGAGGCGCTAACTCAGCGCACGAGCGCAGCGCAGCTGCTGCCAGTTAGCGAGGGAACACAGACACACTGGCGCCGGACACTTCTTAAAGCGGGGGGGGCCACTTGCTCCCCAGCCACACCCTGCTCATTGCAGCCTTGAATCTCAGCCTGGAGAGACCTGTAATCCATTTTGCTGCCAAGCATGGAGAGGGTGAGAGAACGCGCTCATCGCTTCACCGAGCGGGCCTTGGATGCTCTGGTTGACGCAGTGGAGCGCAGACGATGCATGCTGTTCCCAGAGAGTGGCAGGAGGCCTTTGCCACGCGAGTTCAGAAGAGTGTGGAGGGAGGTGGCTCAGAGCGTCTCCTCCAGGAGCATGGTGCCCAGGACCCATGTCCAGTGCCGCAAAAAGTTCAACGACCTCACTCGGGTCGTCAGGGTGAGTGGCTTTTTCTCAATACCTCTCCATCCCTCCATCTCAACCTCACTCTATGGCCAGAGGGTCTTAAAACCCCAATGCACAACACTCATCCAACACCTATGGCCCTTTCATCAAACACACACACACATTCCACACTTTGCATACAGTAAGGGCTATTCACCTATGGGAGGCACATCAGGCAAGACCATGGCTGCATACAGTAAGGGCTATTCACCTATGGGAGGCACATCAGGCAAGACCATGGCTGCATACAGTAAGGGCTATTCACCTATGGGAGGCACATCAGGCAAGACCATGGCTGCATATTGTAAGGGCTATTCACCTATGGGAGGCACATCAGGCAAGACCATGGCTGCATATTGTAAGGGCTATTCACCTATGGGAGGCACATCAGGCAAGACCATGGCTGTATATTGACTCAGATGCTGTCCTTTTTCTTGCAGGCTAAGCTGGCTCATAATCGGAGACAGCAGCAACGGACGGGTGGAGGGCGGCTTCAGCTGCAACCCCTCAGCGATCTGGAGGAGCGCGTCCACAGGATTGTGGCAAGCCGGGTGATCGGTCCCGTCGCCACTGGAGACGCCGACCCCGTTGTGGACAGCAATGGTAAGGTCATCACCTTTTTGTCCTCTGTCCTTCCACTTGTCCCTCACAATACCAGCCTTTGACACTTTCAATCCAACTTGCTAACTCGCTGCACTTATTCCTCCCTTACTGCCACCCTGTCCTCACGCTAAAGCCACTCTTGTACCTCCCTGCTTTCAGATGGTGATTCACCAGCTGAGGAGATGGTCCCTGAAGCTGCCACTGGGAGTGATGCTGCAGCTGAGGAGGAAGAGGAAGCCGGAGCATCAGTGCCACCCTCTCCCGAGGAAGCCCATGGCCACACTGGGAACACGCCTTCCCCGGAGGGGAGCAGGGGGGAAGGGGCTGATGATGGTGAAGTTCCAGGACCCAGCGGGCTGCAGCAACGCCATGGGGGGGGGAGGGAAGAACGGGGGAGCAGGGGGGAAGGGGCTGATGATGGTGAAGTTCCAGGACCCAGCGGGCTGCAGCAACGCCATGGGGGGGGAGGGAAGAACGGGAGCCTTCTCCCCAGAGGGAGAGTATGCCAGACACTCCTAATGCAATGGACACAGAGGAGGAGCGGCTGATTGCAGAAATGAACAGCCAGGCGGTGGTCATGCACACTGAGCTCATGGGTGCAGTGGGAAGGGTGCCCGAATGCATTGAGGCACTGGCAAGGAGTGTGGAGCACTTCGCTGTAGCACAGGCGGATGCCACACTAAAGCTTACTGCTGCAATTCAGTCACTGGCTGCCAGGAACCCATCTGAGCCTGCTCTCATGCAGACTCAGATTGAGGCCACGCGAGCACTGACTGCTGCCATCCTCGATGGTTCGTGCACATGTCCCCGGGGCTGTCACCGCGCCGCAGCAGGCCAGCAATCTGTTCTCAGGCAAATTGCTCCGGATGCTGAAGTGCTGCCCCGTGGGAGTGCCAGTGTGTCGGGCAAGCAGGGAGTTGCTGTCCTCTCTCACGATGACAGCATTCCTGCTGCCAACACTGTCACTTCTCCACTGCACTTGCCACCGCCTGTAGGACAGACTGCTGCCGCCCATGCAGAGTTTATTGCAGTCTGCAGCCGGGCCCTCCAGGCCCAGAAGTGGTCGAGGCCGTCCTTCAGGGGCATCTGCAGTGTCAGGGTCTGACAAGCAGCAGCCTTCCACCAGCCTTGCTGCAGCCACTGAGGTCCCATTACGGAGGAGCAGTAGGGTTAGAAGGGGGGAAGTGCGCAAGGGAAGGAGATCACCCTCGAAGGGCAAAAAGTAGGAGGTGTGCCAAAATGCTGGTCATTTTTTTATTAAAGGCCGAGGTTCATGGCCCAACTTTTGTTCAGTGTTTTGGACATTATCTCCAGGTTGTGAGAACCAGTTATGTTATTGACTGTTTTTTTGTGTTTATTTCTATGAGTTTGTCATGAGGAATTGACACACACAGAGTTTGTACAATAAATAAGTTTCTGTATTCAAAATATACATGGCTGGTGGTTGGAATTATTGGTGCCTTGGCCGGCTTAGGGGTTGCGTGCTGGGTTGATTCGTGTTTGTAGCACTGGCAGGGGCCCTAGAAGCGGCTTGCTATTAGTCGTTGACGGACGGCCCTTGCAGTTTGACCATTGTGGGCCGCCCTCCTGCCTTGGTGCTGCTGCTGATCATCGTCCTCGGCCTGTTCCTCCTCTTCCTCCTCCTCCTCTTGTGGTGCTGCAAGGCCTGGTGGCATTGGCTGCGTCCTGAGGATTGCCATGTTGTGCAACATGCAGCACACCACTACGAATTTGGAAACTTGCTCAGGCGAGTACTGCAGGGCTCCTCCGGAATGGTCCAGACAGCGGAATCGTTGTTTGAGCACGCCGATTTTGCGCTCAATAATGTTCCTCGTTGCTTGTTGGCTTTCCTGGTACCACAGCTCAGCAGGGGTGTTTGGCGCACGGAGCGGTGTCATCAGCCAGGTGCTCAATGCGTACCCCTTGTCCCCCAGAAGCCAACCAACTGGCTGATGCGGTGCCTCGAAAATTTCTGCCACAGTACTCTGGCGCAGGATGAAAGCATCGTGGCAGCTGCCCGGATAGTGGGCATTGACAGCGAGAATCACCTGTCTGTGGTCACAGACCAACTGCACATTCAAGGAATGGAACCCCTTTCTGTTCCGGAACTCCTCTGCATTCTCTCGCGGAGCACGCAAAGCCACATGCGTGCAGTCAATGGCGCCCTGCACCATGGGGAAGCCCGCTACCCTCGCAAAGCCCATAGCACGGTCATGCTGCTTGTCTGGGGTCATAGGGAAGGAGATGAAGTCTCGTCTCCTTGTGAAGAGGGCATTGGTGACCTGCCGGATGCAGCGATGCACCGCAAACTGGGAGATATTGGCGAGGTCCCCAACAGCAGCTTGGAATGAGCCAGTGGCGTAGAAGTTCAAGGCCACTGTGACCTTCACTGCCACCGACAGAGACGTCCTGGACCTCAGCTGAGGCTGCAGATCTGGCTGCAGCAGGTGGCAGAGCTCAGTGACCACCTCCTTGCTGAATCGCAGCCTTCGCAAACACAGCTCCTCGGACATGTGGATGTAGGAGAGCTGTTCACGATATACCCTGGGAGGGTAAGCTCTCCTGTACATGCGCCTGATGGGCCTCCTCCGTCTGGCCATCATTGCCACTCTCTGTCTGCGTCTCACTCTGCTCCGATTGAGCTGGAGCAGGACGACGCCCCCAATCATTGCAGCCCCCATCTTCTCTTTGCCAGAAAAGTAATGAGGTACAGCAACGAAAGTAGCAGCAAAGTTAGGATGAACTAGGCAAAACTACCTCACAAAGCGTTGAGTCAATGTAGAAGTCTCTCTCTCTCTCTCTCCGAATCTCTCTCTCTCTCTCAGAACGAGTGGTGCATAAATGTCGACCACAGAAAAAGACAGGAAGAGGCCCCCTTTAAATAGCGCCCCCCCCAGCCCCAGACCGATTGATAACGTTCCAGTCTTCCGGTCGTTGGAAGCGCCAGGCGGTAAGGCAGGGGGCGCCACTCAATTTCCGCTCCGGGGCGCCCCAAGGGCGTTGCACCACGGACTGACGTCACAATCTGCGCGCGCAGGTGGTCGCAGCGGTAAGTTTTAGCGCCGCCGCACAATCTCAAGTTAAGTTCTCGAGCGGCGCAAACAGCGCTGCGCCCGGGCGTTAGCGCCTTAACGCCCCATTAGCGCCCATTTAAGGCGCTAACGGGAGGCGCAACCAACTGAATTTTTACCCCTTAGTCTCTTAACAAACACCAGTTTTATTGTTGTCGATTATTCCCTCAACCCATCAAAAAAATATAAAAAGGTGTTCAGCGCAAGATCTCTTGGACTGACTGTGGCTCATTCCAAACAATGTTAAATTCATCTCCTTTATCCACTTCTACTATCAGATAATTAATAGCCTATTCTATGGAAAATGAACTCTATTGATTTCATTTTGTGCATCGCCAAAAAAATAGGAATGTTGTTTTTAAATTGAAGCTCAGTAATTTCTAAACAGATTAGTAACAATAATCATCTGAGAGTGTAAAGGCACGTGGCTTTTTACAGGGTTTGCTTGCAAAACACCAAATATAGCTCACTCGGTCAATGAGCAACACGATTACATATGAAAAAGGAAAGAGATTTGCCTCGGTATTAAAGTGACGGAGTGATCAAAAGCTGCCCTCTGGGAATGTTCAACTCTCAGAGCACAGGGGGAGCTCTTTGCTTGTTCTTGGACCAAAGCGGTGTGAAGGGGTCACCAGCATTCGAACACTTCCCCCTGTAATAATGGAGAGACTATGGGATACCTGCAAGTGATTACAAAGTAATAATCTAATCAAAGGGATTGGATGGTGTGGCAATAAAGTACAAGAGCTAAACTGGGGTAGTTTTACTAAAACAGATGCACACAAGACGTTTGAGATTAGTTTACAGCTTTCGATCCCTGAAGTCTGCTATCAATTAGAATACGTGCAGGTTTTCCCGGTGGCTTATTAGTTAAATGCACTGCCGATAGAAAGAAAGAATTTGCATTTCTATAGCACCTTTCACAACCGTAGGACATCCCAAAGCACTTTACAGCCAATGAAGTATTTTTGAAGTGTAGTCACTGTTGTATTGTGGGAAACGCGGCAGCCAATTTCCGCACAGCAAGGTCCCACAAACAGCAATGTGATAATGGCCAGATAATCTGTTTTAGTGATGTTGGTTGAGGGATAAATATTGACCAGGACACTGGGGAAAACTCCCCTGCTCATCTGCAAAATCGTGCCGCTGTTCTTTTACGTCCATACGAGGGGGCAGGTGGAGCCTCGGTTTAACGTCTCATCCGAAAGACAGCACCTCAGACAGTGCAGCAATCCCTCAGTACGGCACTGGAGTATCAGACTAGATTTTGTGCTGAGGTCTGAGCCACGGCTGTTTAGGTCCAAAAAGCCTCCGAGGACCCCAGTCATATCCCGTCTGTGCGGAGATGGCTAATCGTATCTAAAACAGCCGCAGAGAGCTACAATTGGCCTTGGTGTGCAAGGCTAGTCGATGAAAGATCAGTCAGGGTGCTGCTCCTGTTCAACATCCAGTGACTGCTGCTGGAAAGTGCGGGTGTATGGGCGTCAAGCAAGGACAGGATTGTGATTGATTGTGATGCCCTCACAGCCGAATACCATACTGTAGCATGGATGACAATCTCCAGGGAGAGAGTTGGAGGGGAAATTAGATTTTGAAGGAATTTTGCTGTTCAATCGCCATCACGGATGATATTCCATGTTCACTGTAACAGACTATTGGATACTAATCACTAAAACCCATTTCAGAATTATACTTGTGACAAACTTTAAAACAAATAAATGCATGGTCTATTGCTTAGCAGCACAGGGCATTATCTCAGTGTGTATGGGTTCAAAATGATGCTCTTTTTCTCATTTCACACCAAGGCTGTCAGTGATGAGAATGATTGAAAATATATAAATTGCAGCCACAACAAGCAGCATTCGGTTTAAGAGGCATGCAGTGCCCCCACTTAACTGATTTGATGATGTCAACCATGTTGTTGAAGGAGGTGCTGAGCAATAGTCAGATGCTTTCTTAGTAGATATCCCCAGAGGTCAGGTCAGAGAGACCTCGATACAAGTCTTTTTTAAAAGTAATATTCATTCTCGGGAGGTGGGCGTCACTGGCAAGGCTGCCCATCCCTAGTTGCCCTCAAGGAGGTGGCGGTGAGCCTTCTTCTTGAACCGCTGCAGTCCGTGTGGTGAAGGTGCTCCCACAGTGCTGTGAGGTAGGGAGTTCCAGGATTTTGACCCAGCGACGAGAGAGAAGTATCCGCCCGCTTCCGGCGGGTCCCACAGTGGCCGCCATTTTGGGGAGGTCGGTAGCGCTGCCGTTGCCAGTGCTTGCTCCACATATTTATATGAGGCAGATTGTGACGTCAATGAATGTGCAACGCTGATTTGATGCAAGATCTGCCATTTTGGACATCGCCGCTCCATTTAAAGCCCTCTCCTAATCAGGACCAGCTGACTAAGCGTTCAGCAGCAGGAAGGAGTCCCCGAGCAGTGCTATTTAAAGGGATCATCAATATCTTACAGCTGACTTGCTTTTTCAGTTCTATGGCTCTGACCAAGTTTGTGCAACTGTTTGGAGCTTTCTAGAGTTGTTTAAAGTTGCTGAGGTGACAGGGAGTGTTGCTGCAAGTGGGGAACTCCTCGATTCTCATCTAAAGGGTTCTGTTCACACAACTGCTTGTAGTCATGGGGGCTCTACCTGCAGTCCCCCTCACGCTCGAGTATGACAGGGAGATGGAGCAGAGGCAGCAAAGAAGAGGACAAGCTGCTCGCGGAGGGAGTAGGTGAAGGGGGAGGGGGGCTCTCAGCAGGAGGCCTTACCCACCTAGGGTCTTCAGGGAGCACATCTACCTGCACCTAAGCCAGGAGCAGTGTATTCAGAGGCTCCACTTCACCAAGGAGGTGGTCACAGAACTCTGCCACCTCCTGCAACCAGACCTGCAGCCTCAGAGCAGGGCGATGACGACTCTCCCAGTGACCCTCAAGGTCACCATGGCCCTCAATTTTTTCACCACCGGATCCTTCCGTTCTGGAGCAGGAGATATAGCTAACATCTCCCAGTTTGCCATCGATCGCTGCATGCGGGAGGTCACAGAGGCTCTCTACTCCAGGAGAAGGGATTTAATTGTCTTCTCACTGAGCAGAGAGAAACAGGACGAGCGTGCATGTGGCTTTGCCAGGATAGCGGGCTTCCCCATGGTGCAGGGTGACATCAACTGCACACACGTGGCTTTGCGGGCGCCGTATACCAATCCTGAGATGTTCCATAATCGCAAAGGCTACCACTTACTTAATATGCAGTTGTTGTGCGACCACGCCCAACGCATCATGATGGTGAATGCCCGCTATCCTGGTAGCAGTCTGGATGCCTTCATCCTGCACCAGCAATCTTCCAGCCATCATGACAAACCCGAGGGTGGCTGCTCAAAGACAATGGCTATCCGCCATGCACCCGGCTGAGGACTCTCCTCCGCAACCCCACCACTCGTGGCCATCAATCATATAATGACAGCCATGCTGCCACGAGGAAAGTCATCGAGCAGACCATTGGGGTGCTCAAGCAATGATTCCGCTGCCTTGACCGCTAGGGAGGAGCCGTCCCGTACAGGCCAGAGCGGGTGGTCTGCTGCATCCTCCACAACTTGGCCATCATGAACATGCAGCCCTTGCCACCACGGGTTCTGGGACCATCTCAGGAGGAGGAGGAAGAGCAAGAGGAGGCAGGCAGCACATCTCAGTTCTGGATGAGCTGTCTGTGAGATTTTCATCAGACTCCGGTTCCAGTGAGTGAAACCCCAGATCCCCATTGCTCACCACTTCCCCGTCTTACCACCCCTCTGTCACAGAACATCACAGCATCCTCCTGGGCACAAAGCGGAAATGAGAGCCACCACAAAACACACATTCCAAATATAATTTATAAATTTATCAAATTCAAATCAAAAGAACAAATTATCAAATTCAAATCAAAAGAACAAAGTCAACTAATCACCCTTGTGCATTCCCTTAGTGTCTGTCGTTCGTGTGCTTTTTCCTACTCTAGTGCTCCTACGAAGTGCTTCCCCAGTGGCTGCAGCATGGCTGGTGGAAGGCTGCTGACTTTCAGCATGGGAGTCTGTAGACAGCCTTGCAGGATGACCTCGACCAGCTCTGGACCTAGAAGGCCCAGCTGTAGACTGCACCACCTCGGCATGGGCAGCAGCAGTCTGGGCTGGCTGGCTGACAGGCAACAGCAAGGGCACTGGCGGAGTGGCAGGAGTAGGAATGCAGTCATCCTGAGAGAGGACAGCAGGCAGGTTCGTGCTGCACGGAGCCATTGCCACTCCCTCGGGGCGGTGCCTCAGCATTCCTAGGCATCTGTTGGAGCACAGATTGCTGGACTGCTGCGACACCCTGCAAGCCCCATTCGACACTCATAAACCCAGCCACGATGGCAGCAGTCTGAACTTGCGTGGCAGCAAGCTGAGCCTGCAGGAGAGCAGTCTGAGCTTCCACTGCAGCACTCAGATGTTGGGTCGCTTCCGCTTGTGCTGCAATGGAAGCTGCGAGATCGCCCATCACACCCAGCATCATTTTTGGGTCCACAAGGTCTCTCATGGAGTTACCCATTATTTCCATCCTGGAAATCATGGGTTCCATGCAAAACCCCGTGCAATGTAGGAGCCGGACTCCTCCTTGCTCCTTAACACTGACAGGAGGCTCTCTGGCAGGCTTGCCATTGCACCTAGTGTTTCTGTGTGCATGCCCATCACCCTTCTTCTGAAGGCTGCCCCATTGAGGTAATCATCTGAGACCTGTGGAGCAGAACTTCTGTGCGAACTCGCCCTTCGGAGAGCTGGCACCGGAGCTACCCTTTCCCCCTGGCCTGACTGTAGCCCACTCATACCTGGTGACTCACCACATGTGGAACCCGCCTCTATACGACCCTCTAAATTCCGCGCAGTGCCATTTTCTGAGCTGGTGTCTGCAAGTGTCAGATGCAGGGCCGAGGTGTCTCCTTCTTCTTCTTCTCCTCCTCCTCCATCACTCTCCTCCACAACTTCAGGGACAGGCTGGCCAAGTTGGAGTTCTTGGCTATCTGAAAGCAGAAAGGCACAAGGGTCGGGTTGTGGTGAGGGTAGGGCAGGGGGGAAAGCAAGATATCCATACATACACCATCAGCAGCTTGTAAGTGAGAAGAGATTGTGGGATGAGGCGGAAGGAGGATTAGGTATGAGCATACAGTCATCATCAGCAATGCTTTCCACTTCTCCGCTCGCCACGGACTCTGTCGCAGCCCCTCCAATGATGTCCAGCACTGCTTCCTCCAGGTCTATCAGGTTGGCAAGTCTTGCTTGGCCGCCTCCTGTCCGCTGGTGCTCTCTCCGGTTCTGAGCCACCTTGGTCTGCAAGAGAAAGGAAAGTGGGTCAGTGAGTGCAATGTGTTTGGGTGATGTGCCTGCCATGGTTGAATAACTGGCAGTGTGTGCAAGGTGTGAGATGTGGGTGTGAGTGTTGCAGCAGTGGTAAGTGTGTGAGGAGGAAGTGAAGCTATGACTGTGAGGTATGAGTGGTGATAGCTAGAGATTGTTGGTAGATGAGTGGTGGGAGTGTGGTGCATTGAGCAGTATGTGAGGCTTGTGGTGCAGATGGTGGAATATGGCATTTGCTGATGCATTCACTCACCTTGACCAGCGTGTGAGGTCATTAAACTTTTTCCAGGTCCTGGGGACAACACGCGCCGCAGTGACGGATTGAGTGATCTCCTCCCAGATCCTTCTTATGGTTAACCTTGAAGGACTCTTGCCCCAACTGCAGGTAGAGAATGCCCCAGTGTCGTTGGACCCCCCAGGACCAAGGTCTCCAGCACCGCATCAGAAAATCATTTTGCCCTTTCTCTCAACTGTTGCGCCATGGCTTCCTTTCATGCGGCATGGTACATCGGCGAGACCATGCAGACACTGAGACAACGTATGAACGAGCACCGCGCAACAATCGCCAGGCAGGATTGTTACCTCCCAGTCGGGGAACACTTCAGCAGTCAAGGACATTCAGCCTCGGATCTGCGGGTAAGCGTTCTCCAAGGCAACCTTAGAAACACACGACAACGCAAAATCATCGAGCAGAAACTGATAGCCAAGTTCCGCACTCATGAAGACGGTCTCAACCGGGATCTTGGGTTTATGTCACGATACATGACGTGATCCGGACTCGAGTCGTCGTTGGCTTGTTCACAGATGTGATTCCCAGTAAAAAAGTAAAAATTTTCCCAGTAAAAAAGTAAAAATTTTAAAGCTTTTCGTTTTACATACAGACGGCAGCTTTTGACACGTTAGAACCCCTGCGACTACACCTCATTGTCTCAGTTGTATCTTGCTATGACTTTGATGTGGTACCTTCCTGGCTGACCTGATTAACTTTATCACACCTCGGCAGATAGTCAGGATGATTTAATTTAGTTGTCTGCAATTGTAAGGTACACATGCTTTGTTCTCTATCTATATATGCTTTGGCGATTCTGTATCTATTTACTTCACCTGAGGAAGGGGCAATCGATAGCTCCGAAAGCTTGTGATTTCAAATAAAACTGTTGGACTATAACCTGGTGTTGTGCGACCTCTCAATTTCCTTTCAAATGACAATGAAGTGCTTCTGCAACAAAGCACCTCCGCATTAAGGAGCGGAGAGAGCCTAGGCTAAATTTTATTAGCCAGTAGACTGATATTGGCCCTCCTGCTAAGCCAATCAGCAGCGCGTTTAGCACTGAGATCAGTGCTGCAATCATGAAAATGAGCAGGCACCACTTAGAATGGGCGCAGGCAAATAGCGCTGGGCAATACTCCCGCCAGTTTTCAGGCCTTATCCAATTTCTAGATAGAGATATATAGAGATATCTATCTAAGACCATTTCATTTGGAAACAAAAAGTGAATCTCTCCCGTTACCCAAGGAACATAGCAAAACGCTGCACATAGGACGAAGAATAAGGAAAAATGGCTGCATGCTGCCCATCCCCCGACACCAGTGTTTTTCTACCGTTGTTTGACAGCCCAAGGGCTTCAACTAAGCAAGGTAGAAAAACCCACCTCGGATAAGGTGCAACGGCAGTGAGCCATGCCACAATTTGATTTTGCAGCCAGAAAAAAAGGCCACACAAGATCGTGCATGGAATGCCACCTTCAATGTGAAAGGAGATTGAAAACATCCGTTGGGCCGTTTTGTTTAAAAGCTGAGTTTCAGGGCTCAGAGACGCTCTATGTCTCGGTGTAAAAGATGATTGGAGTATTGGATTTTCATTGGGGTCAGCCTTGGCTCAGTTGGCAGCACTCTGGTCTCCAAGGCAGAAGGTCATGGTTTCAAGTCCCACTCCATGAAACACAAGTACAAAATCTAGGCTGGCACTCCAGTGCAGTACTGAAGCAACATTTCAACTGAGGCCCTGTCTGCCCTCTCGTGTGGATGTAAATAATCCTATGGTGCTGTTTTGAAGAAGAGCGAGGGTTCTCCCTGGTGTCCTGGCCAATATTTACCCTTCAACCAACCAACACAACTAAAACAAATTATCTGGTCATTTTTCTTATTGCTGTTTGTGGCCGCTTGTTGTGCCCAAATTGGCTGCCCTGTTTCATACATTACAACAGTGACTACACTTCAAAAAGAACTTCATTGACTGTAAAGTGCTTTGGGACATCCTGAATGGTGCCATATAAATGCCAATTCTTTCTTTGTTTCGAATGCGGATGCGCGTCAAAAAGTCGCCATTTACCTGTGCATCTGGTGGTGCTCAATAGAAAATTATGCCATCATATTGAATATAATCCTGCCCCACGAGTGCAGAGATTAGCACGGATAAGGCGAGCAGATATAGATTCAGGCTTGTTAAATAAATCCACTTGACTCTTTAATGGATACAAGCATTTTGAAATCCATGTGCACTTACAGTGCTTGCTTACTGGCCCTTTAATAGGTAGGTCGCACAACACCAGGTTATAGTCCAACAGTTTTATTTGAAATCACAAGCTTTCGGAGCTATCGATTGCCCCTTCCTCAGGTGAAGTAAATAGATACAGAATCGCCAAAGCATATATAGATAGAGAACAAAGCATGTGTACCTTACAATTGCAGACAACTAAATTAAATCATCCTGACTATCTGCCGAGGTGTGATAAAGTTAATCAGGTCAGCCAGGAAGGTACCACATCAAAGTCATAGCAAGATACAACTGAGACAATGAGGTGTAGTCGCAGGGGTTCTAACGTGTCAAAAGCTGCCGTCTGTATGTAAAACGAAAAGCTTTAAAATTTTTACTTTTTTACTGGGAAAATTTTTACTTTTTTACTGGGAATCACATCTGTGAACAAGCCAACGACGACTCGAGTCCGGATCACGTCATGTATCGTGACATAAACCCAAGATCCCGGTTGAGACCGTCTTCATGAGTGCGGAACTTGGCTATCAGTTTCTGCTCGATGATTTTGCGTTGTCGTGTGTTTCTAAGGTTGCCTTGGAGAACGCTTACCCGCAGATCCGAGGCTGAATGTCCTTGACTGCTGAAGTGTTCCCCGACTGGGAGGTAACAATCCTGCCTGGCGATTGTTGCGCGGTGCTCGTTCATACGTTGTCTCAGTGTCTGCATGGTCTCGCCGATGTACCATGCCGCGGTGCATTCTTTCCTGCAACGTATGAGGTAGACAACGTTGGCCGAGTCACATGAGTATGTACCATGTACCTGGTGGGTAGTGTCCTCACGTGTGATGGTGGTATCTGTGTTGATGATCTGGCATGTCTTGCAGAGTTTGCCATGGCAGGGTTGTGTGGTGTCGTGGTCGCTGTTATCCTGAAAGCTGGGTAATTTGCTGCGAACGATGGTACTTCTGAGGTTAGGCGGCTGTTTGAAGGCAAGTAGTGGAGGCGTGGGGATGGCCTTAGCGAGGTGTTTGTCGTCATCGATGACATGTTGAAGGCTGCGAAGAACATGTCGTAGTTTCTCCGCTCCGGGGAAGTACTGGACGACGTAGGAAGAAAGCAGACAAGATCCCGAAAGGACTACAGATCACGAACCCACTCAAGTCGACATACAACACAGACTACGCTGAGAGACTCTGCCGTCGTACCTCTCGCACACTCCTCAACCATCTCGTACACCAGCTCTACAGCAAACGCCACAACCTCGAAACCAAGATAGAGTCCATGCTCTCAGCCTGTGCTCAGGACACAGCAGACCAGTTACGAGACACCACCAAACAGACGAGGCAACGGAACTACGCTGCCTACATGCGCATCAAGAACAGGAAGCTTGAGAAACTCGGCATCACCACCAGCAGCAACCAAGCCTCCCCCGGTACCACGGCTGCAACCACAGGGAAGTCCATCGTCAACTTGTCCGACCATACCCTTCAACCAGACGAAATCGAAGTTCTCGCCCTAGGGCTCAAGTTCTGCCCAACCACCAAAATGGACCCCATCGGTCTCGCGGCAGACACGGAGGAATTCATCAGGAGAATGAGGCTCCGGGAATACTTCCACAAATCCCAAGATGTCAGCAACAAACCCAATGAGACAATCAATGATCCAGAACAGCAGACAGAGGGACTCGCAGTGCAGCAACCGAAGAAAAAAGAGTCAAACTGGACCCCTCCGGAGGGTCGCTGCCCCAAGCTTGACATGTATGCTCAAGCTGTCAGGAAATGCATCAACGCCAGATTCATCAGCCGCACTCACAAGACAGTCCAGAATGTCACCCGAGCACAACGCAACGCCATCCACGCTCTCAAGACCAACCGCAACATTGTCATCAAACCAGCGGACAAAGGAGGAGCCATCGTCATACAGAACAGAACGGATTATTGTAAAGAAGCATACCGACAACTGGACAACCAGGAACACTACAGACAGCTACCCGCAGATCCGACCAAAGAACACACCCGCCAACTCAATAGACTGATCAAGACCTTCGATCCAGACCTTCAAAACATCCTACGCGCTCTCATCCCACGTACTCCCCGCGTGGGAGACTTCTACTGCCTCCCAAAGATACACAAAGCCAACACACCCGGACGTCCTATCGTATCAGGCAATGGAACCCTGTGTGAGAACCTCTCTGGATACGTCGAGGGCATTCTGAAACCCATCGTACAGGGAACCCCCAGCTTCTGTCGCGACACTACAGACTTCTTACAGAAACTCAGCACCCACGGACCAGTTGAACCAGGAACACTCCTTGCCACGATGGACGTATCGGCACTCTACACCAGTATCCCCCACGATGACGGCATCGCTGCAACAGCCTCAGTACTCAACATCAACAACAGCCAATCTCCAGACGCCATCCTACAACTCATCCGCTTCATCCTTGACCACAATGTCTTCACCTTCGACAACCATTTTTTTACCCAAACACACGGAACAGCCATGGGGACCAAATTCGCACCCCAATACGCCAACATCTTCATGCACAAGTTCGAGCAAGACTTCTTCGCTGCACAGGACCTCCAGCCAACGCTGTACACCAGATACATCGACGACATTTTCTTCCTTTGGACCCATGGCGAAGGATCACTGAAAAGACTACACGATAACATAAACAAGTTCCATCCCACCATCAAACTCACCATGGACTACTCCTCAGAATCGGTCTCATTCCTGGACACACGAATCTCCATCAAAGACGGACACCTCAGCACTTCACTCTACCGCAAGCCCACGGACAACCTCACGATGCTCCACTTCTCCAGCTTCCACCCTAACCATGTTAAAGAAGCCATCCCCTATGGACAAGCCCTGCGAATACACAGGATCTGCTCAGACGAGGAGGAACGCGATGGACACCTACGGACGCTGAAAAACGCCCTCGTAAGAACGGAATATGACGCTCGACTCATCGATCGACAGTTCCGACGGGCCACAGCGAAAAATCGCATAGACCTCCTCAGAAGGCAAACACGGGACACAACCAACAGGGTACCCTACGTCGTCCAGTACTTCCCCGGAGCGGAGAAACTACGACATGTTCTTCGCAGCCTTCAACATGTCATCGATGACGACAAACACCTCGCTAAGGCCATCCCCACGCCTCCACTACTTGCCTTCAAACAGCCGCCTAACCTCAGAAGTACCATCGTTCGCAGCAAATTACCCAGCTTTCAGGATAACAGCGACCACGACACCACACAACCCTGCCATGGCAAACTCTGCAAGACATGCCAGATCATCAACACAGATACCACCATCACACGTGAGGACACTACCCACCAGGTACATGGTACATACTCATGTGACTCGGCCAACGTTGTCTACCTCATACGTTGCAGGAAAGAATGCACCGCGGCATGGTACATCGGCGAGACCATGCAGACACTGAGACAACGTATGAACGAGCACCGCGCAACAATCGCCAGGCAGGATTGTTACCTCCCAGTCGGGGAACACTTCAGCAGTCAAGGACATTCAGCCTCGGATCTGCGGGTAAGCGTTCTCCAAGGCAACCTTAGAAACACACGACAACGCAAAATCATCGAGCAGAAACTGATAGCCAAGTTCCGCACTCATGAAGACGGTCTCAATCGGGATCTTGGGTTTATGTCACGATACATGACGTGATCCGGACTCGAGTCGTCGTTAGCTTGTTCACAGATGTGATTCCCAGTAAAAAAGTAAAAATTTTCCCAGTAAAAAAGTAAATTTTTTTTAAAGCTTTTCGTTTTACATACAGACGGCAGCTTTTGACACGTTGGAACCCCTGCGACTACACCTCATTGTCTCAGTTGTATCTTGCTATGTCTTTTGATGTGGTACCTTCCTGGCTGACTTAATTAACTTTATCGGCAGATAGTCAGGATGATTTAATTTATTGGTCTGCAATTGTAAAGTACACATGCTTTTTTTTCCATCTATATATGCTCTGGCGATTCTGTATCCAATTTACTTCACCTGAGGAAGGAGTGATAGCTCCGAAAGCTTGTGATTTCAAATAAAACTGTTGGACTATAACCTGGTGTTGTGCGACCTCTCAATTTTGTCCACCCCAGTCCAACACCGGCATCTCCGCATCATGACCTTTAATAGGTGCCATAAATGTGTGTTACAAGCATACAGTGCTTTTTACATGTCCTGAACTAAGCTGTTGTACAAAAGCGCCACATCCATCAAAACAGGCAGACCCTGCAGCTTTCGATGGGCACAAGGAGTCAAGCCAATTTTCATTCTCCCTTCCAAATAGCCAAAGTAAACATCAGAAGCACCCTGTGGAAAGGACAGTGAACAAGTGAGCACTGGGCAGGACTCAAATGCCCCACCAACTGAAAGCAGAGGGTACAGGAAAATCAGTGGCTGCTCATGACCCGCTGTACAGCTGGGAAAACTTGCAGCTTTGTCTGTGGGGAGGGAGCGGTCGGTAAAGGGGAGATGCAGATGTGAGTGGCCAGTCCCCCATCTGCAGGAATTGCACACTCTGGATCCCGGGTCCATGAAAGAGCCTCTCTGCAGTCAGCCTCGATTAAGGATGAGCTGCAGGCAACTTTGATTTTGATTTTGACTTCCCATTTGAGCTATATATTTTTTAATAATAAAAAGGTGCTATGAGATGTATTAAGGGTGCTATGAGATGTATTAAGGGTGCTATGAGACGTGTTATTTTTAAGAGAATCTGGCACAAAACCCAAAATTTAAAGAAAACGAATCTTTTGACACTGGTGGTTTCTAAGAGCACAGAAAGCTTTGGAGATTTTTAAAAAATTAATTCTCAGGACCTGGTGATCTCTGGCATGGTTGGCATTTAATGCCCATCCCTAGTCACCCTGAGAAGGTGGTGATAACGGAGTGGCTTGCTAGACCACTTCAGAGGACTAGAGTCCACACATAGGCCTTTCTGGGCAAGGATTACAGGTTTCCTTCCCTAAAAAGGACATAAGTGAACCAGTTAGGCTTTTAATGACAATCTGACAAGTTCATGGTTACTTTGAATACCAGCTTTTTAATCTTCAGAATCGTTTTTAAAAAACTGAACTTAATTTGTCAAACTGTCAAGTGGGACTTGAGCTCACATTCTTCTGGATTATTGATCCAGGCCCCTGGATGTGCAATCCCAGTAACATAACCACTACACTACCATACCCTTGTGTGAACTTACAAGTGCATAGCTGCATGCAATGGTACCAGATTAGTTTAGTTTTCTGATGTCTTTTGGATGAGACGTTAAACTGAGGCCCTGTCTGCTCTCTCAGGTGGACATAAAAGATCCCATGGCACTATTTCGAAGAAGAGCAGGGGAGTTGTCCCTGGTGTCCTGGATAATATTTATCCCTCAATCAACATTACTAAAAAAGAGATTATCTGGTCATTATCACATTGCTATTTGTGGGAGTTTGCTGTGTGCAAATTGGCTGCCACGTTTCCTACATTACAACAGTGACTATTGCACATCATCTGACTAAATCTGAGTTTCAGGTCCTATATCTTAACTGTTATCAAAAAACACTTATTTCCACCTCTGCTTTGGGACGTCTGGTGGTCGTGCAAGGTGCTATATAAATGCAGGTCTTTCTTTAGGAGCCGTAATTGGAGTTCTTGGTTCCATTCCCACCTGTTCCAACATAACCACCACATTTCCGAATGCTTCTCCACCCACTTCTGTAGTCACCTCAAATCACAAGTTCCATAATTGGCCCCTCCTATTCATTTGTCTACATCTTGCCCGTTGACAACATTACTAAAATGCATGGAGTAAGTTTCCACACATATGCTGGTAACACTATTCTCCACTACTCTTGACTCCATGGCCATTACTGCACTGTCATTGCTTGACGAACATCACTCCATGGATGAGCCAGAACGTTAGACAATATTGGAAAGCCTGAAGCCATCCCATTCAGCTACTGTCAAACTCCATAGCCTTGCTCCCGAATCCATTTCCTCCCCCAGCTTCCAGCTCAGGTTTAATCTGATGATGTGCAATCACTGTACCCTATTTGACCCACAGCGGAGTTTCAGATCCTATATCTTAACTGTTACCAAAAAACACTTATTTCCACCTCTGCATCATCACCTGCCTCTGCCCATACCTTATCCAACATACCTAGCCCACACCGCTGTCCAACATCTCATCCTTCTAGGCCCTCAACGACATGGTTTACATTGCCATCTGCAATGACACTACCTCTGGAAGCACCATCAAAACCCACTGCTTTAGGGGAATCTTGGGAGGCTCTAGATGCAGCAGTGCCTTGTTTGATGTACTGCGCTGTTGCCAAAATAAGGGCCTCCCGCTCAGCAACAGTGCTGACAAGCAAGTGCTGCGTAAACTGTTCGGCTTTGAGCTGCCAGTTTCCTGATGAGAGCTTAAAAAAAGTGGGTCCTGTGTGTGGGAGAATCCTCCTTCAGATAACAGGAATTGTTACGATTAGTATTTTTCGCTTATCCTTCACATCACGTTCTCTACAAACACACAGATGGTCAATGACCAAGGTTGTCAGAGGTGGGTTGGGAGGAAGGGGCCTGTGTACATGGAGGACCAGATCTGAAGGATAAAGGAAATTAGTCCCATAGTATATCCTGTTATCCTAAGGACCCTTCTATCTGGGTCGATAAGAAAACCATGCATACACTTAGAATCATAGAATCATACAGCACAGATGGAGGCCATTTGGCCCACCGTGCCTGCTCGTTGAAAGAGCTATTCAATTAGTCCAACTCCCCTGCTCTTCCCTATAGCCCTGTAAATTTTTTCCCTTCAAGTACTTATCCGATTCCCTTTTGAAAGTTACTGTTGATTCTTCTTCCACCACCCTTTCAGGGTGCATTCCAGATCACAACTCACTGTGTAATTGTTTTTCCTCATGTCGCCTCTGGTTCTTTTGCCAATCACCTTAAATCTGTGTCCTCTGGTTACCGACCCTTCTTCCACTGGTAACAATTTCTCCTTATTTACTCTATCAAAACCAGTCACGATTTTGATCACCTCGATCAAATCTCCTCAAAACCTTCTCTGCTCTAAGGAAAACAACCCCAGCTTCTCTAGTCTCACCACATAACTGAAGTCTCTCATCCCTGGTACCATGTTAGCAAGTCTCTTCTACACCCTCTCCAAGGCCTTGACATCTTTTCTAAAGTGTGGTGCCCAGAATTGAACACAATAGTCCAGCTGAAGGCCGAACCAGTGTTTTATAAAGGTTTCAGCATAACTTCTTGCTTTTGTACACGATACCTCTGTTAATAAAGCCAAAGATCCCTGTGCTTATTTAACAGCCTTCTCAACTTGTCCTGCCACCTTCAAATATTTGAGTACATACACCCCAGGTCGCTCTGTCCCTGCACCCCCTTTAAAATTGTGCCATTTAGTTTATATTGCCTCTCCTCATGCTTCCTACCAAAATTTATCACTTCACACTTCTCTGTTAAATTTCATCTGCCATATGTCTGCCCATTTCATCAATCTGTACATCCTCCTTAAGTCTGTTGCAATCCTCCTCGTGCCATCTGCAAACTTTGAAATTATGCCCTATATACATCCAAGTCCAGGTCATTAATATATATCAAAAAGAGCAGTGGTCCGAATACCGACCCCGGGGGGACACCACTGTATACCTCCCTCCAGTCTGAAAAACAACCGTTCACCACTACTCGCTGCTTTCTGTCCTTTAGCCAATTTCACATCCACGCTGCCACTATCCCTTTAATCCCATGGGCTTTAATTTTGCTTACAAGTTTATTATGTGGTACCTTGTCAAACGCCTTTTGAAAGTCCATATACACATCAGCCGCACTACCCTCATTAACCCTCCCTGTTACTTCAAAGAACTCAATCAAGTTAGTCAAACACAATTTTCCTTTAACAAATTCATGCTGACTTTAATTTATTGGCACTTGGAAAATTATGAGCTAATTAATTTTGTCCCGGATTATTGTCTCTAAAAGTTTCCCCACGTTAGGTTGACTAGCCTATAGTTGTCAGGTTTGTTCCTCTCCCCTTTTTTGAACAGGGGTGTAACATTTGCAATCCTCCAGTCCAAGGCACCACCCCCATATCCAAGAATGATCGGAAGATTGTTACCAGAGCCTCCGCATTTTCCACCCTTACTTCCCTCAGTAACCTTGGATGCAATTCATTCCGACCAGGTGACTTTTCTACTTTGAGCACTGCAAATCTTTTAAGTACCTGCTCTTTATCTTTTTTTTAATCCTATCCAACATCAGTACTGCCACCTCCTTTACTGCTACATTGGCAGCATCCTCTTCTCTAGTGAAGACAGATGGCAAAGTACTCATTTAGTCCCTCAGCGATACCCTCTGCCTCCACAAGATGATCCCCTTTTTGTCCCTAAATCGGTCCCACCCTTCCTTTGACAATTTATATGTTTAAAAAAGACTTTTGGGTTCCCTTTTAGGTTAGCTGCTAAATTATTCTCATACTCTCTCTTTGCTCCTCTTATTCCCTTTTTTAGATCTTCTCTGTACTTTCTGTATTCAGCTTGGTTCTCCCGCGAAATTCAGCGCCGGTGGTAGCTGGTAGCGCCCCGTGGCACTGCGCCTCCGGTGATGACGTCATCGCCGTGCGCAGCGCCCCGTTCGCGCCCCGGCTGCAAACTTCGATCGCGCCCCGACGTACCGCCGGACGCTATGTCCGGCCAGGGCGGCAATATTTATAAGGGAGGTGCCAGGCGGCCATTTTTTCTGCTGGCCGCCTGCCAGCACCTGCCCCTCTGCTGTCCCCCCCGTGGGGTGCCGGCCGCGATCAGGCAGCTCAGCCCTCCTCTTGAATGCCAGGCTCTTTGCCGGCACTCCGATCCCTGGTGGCCCAGCTGGGCCCCAGTTCATGCTGCACAAGGTTCCTCCCCTTTAATACGGGGAAGAAGGCCTGCAGTAACATGGTGCGATGTGTTGGCGTGCGTGGCGCTGCGGCACATAGCACCGCGATATTGGGCTGGAGCGCCCCAAGAGGGAGGGGGAGCGCTTCCAGTAGCGCCCCACCTCCCGCTTGGGGCGCTACCATTGAATTTCGGGCGCGGGGGCGCTAACATTTAGCGCCCCGGCAAAGTTAGCACCCTAAAGGGGGCGCAACCCAATTTTTGCCCGTATATCTTTAGTCATCCAGGGAGCTCTAGTTTTGGATGTCCTTCCTTTCCTTCTTGTGGGAATGTATCTACTCTGTACTGAACTACCTCCTCTTTGAAGGCCTCCCATTATTGAATTACTGTTTTGCGAGCAATTTTTGATTCCAATCCACCTGGGCCAGATCCCTTTTTAACTGACTGAAAATAGCCCCCCTCCAGTTAAGTATTTTTGCACTTGATTGTTTCTTGTCCTTTTCCACAACTATTCTAAACCTGTTAATATTATGATCACTGTTCCCCAAATGTTCCCTCACTGAAACATGCTCCACTTTTCCCATTTCATTCCCCAGAATAACTTTCTTCCTCATTGGGCTGGGAACACACTGATCAAGAAAGTTCTCCTGTATACATTTCAAGAATTCCTCCCCCTCTTTGCCCTTTACAGTGTTACTATCCCAGTCTAGATAAGGATAATTGAAGACCCCCATTATCACTACTCTGTAGTTCTTGCATCTTTCTGTAATTTGCCTGCAAATTTGCTCCGATATCTCTTTCTCACTATTTGGTGACCTATAGTATACACTAAGTAGCATAACAGCTCCTCTATTGTTCTTTGACCCCTCAACTACATCATCCCTTTCCAGTACTATAATAGATTATTTGATCAATACTGCCACCCCCACCCTCCTTTGTTTTCGTCCCTATCTGTCCTGAATGCCTTATAGCCCGGAATATTAAGGTCCCAATCCTCCCATTCTTTGAGCCAGGTCTCGGTTATTGCTGCTATATCATAGTCCTGCAGCTCACCAACCTTATTTACTATACTTTGTGCGTGGTTTTCTTTTAATTGGTGTTTCCCCATAGATTTGCTGAATGTACTGTACTAGCAGAACTTTCAGCTGCCTTTGCCCTACTCACTGGAACAGCCACCCTGAACCCTTTGCCTCACTTCCTCTCTCCCCACCTTCTCAAAAATCTTTCAACTGTTCCTTTGGTTATCTCTGTTGGCTCTGTATTTATGCCCGTTGTTAGGACTTCTCCTCTGAAGCACCTTGTGAGCATTTTTCCATGCTAAAGGCACTATACAAATGCAACCCACTGCTGGTGATACTGTATAAGTGAGTTCAAATAAAATGAGTCACACTATTGCTTTGAGAGTGTGGAGATGCCTGGGACACTCAAGCTCACGTTTTTTTTGGCTGCCACTGATTTCATGGGAACGTGGGAACAGGAGTAGGCCATTTATCCCTTTGAGCCCATTCCGCCATTCAATTAGATTCAATTAGTGGGGGGTGGGGGGAGAAATTTCCAGATATCCATTACCCTTAGTGTGTAGAAGTGCTTCCTGACATCACCCCTGAATGGCCTAGCTCTAATTTGAAGGTTGTACCCCCTTATCCTGGACTCTCCTACCAGAGGAAATAGTTTCTCTCTACCTACCCTATTAACTTCTTTGATCACCTTAAACACCTGAAACAAAAAAAGACTTTGTATTTATATAGCGCCTTTCGTGACCTCAGGACACCCCAAAGCGCTTTACAGCCAATGAATTCCTTTTGAAGTGTAGTCACTGTTGCAATGTAAGAAACCCGAATTAGATCACTCCTTAATCTTCAATATTCAAGGGAACACAAGCCTGGTCTATGCAGCCTGTCCTCACAATTTAACCCTTTTAGCCCCAGCACAGTTTCACTTTATCCTTTGCCACCAATTACAGCGACAGGAAAGCAAAGGCAAGAAACCACATCTGACATCTTCAATGGCCAGTCTTCCAAACAGTTATCTTGAAACTGTGCCATTTACAGTGGCAGATGGGATCTGACGTCATTCAGTTCCCATTAGCTACTATGGATAGATCGGAGAGTGAAATGGGACTCTGGATTATTATTAATGTGCCGGAACTACATTATCATTAATATGGATAGCAATTATAGGAATCCTACTGTCAGCAAATATCAAGAGATACCAGTCCCCAGAGACAGTGGCAGAAATCAGCAGAACCGTTCACACCAGCTGGAGCAGCGTAGATTTATGGTAGCAGAGATTTGCAGCAGGATATTTACCACTGACGTGGGACATTGCAGCTCAGCTAGATTCTAAAATCACTGACAGTTAGTTTTCCCAGTGGCTCAGTGGGTAAACGTGGTGTGGCACGGAGCCATGAGGAAGGCTTTAGGCTGGATCCTTGGTCTGTGCAGAGGAAGACTGCGAAAGAACCAGAGGAAGAGTTGGGTTATAATTGGGGCTGAAAATGCTCAGCCCTGCTCCACACTGGTAGAAGTGCAGTAAACGGGCAATGGCGACCTTCACTTCACCCCACTTGAGTGTCCGCGATGAGGGTGGGGTCAATTTAAATACCAGCAGCAGGCATCTGTGCCACTATGGGCATGTCAGGTGCCCACTGGAAGAAGGGAGCTGTAAAAGTGGCAATTACAATCTACTCACTAAAGCCAGTGCCACCGGCTAAGGATTTATTTTTAATGCAGCTCAATTACTTATATCACTAATGAAGCTAGTCTTGTTAAACAGTGGCAGAGGGAAGGTGGTGGGGAAGAGAAGAGGCTCCAGGCCAGGACCCAGGCATGAACTTCTAGATTGGGCCCACTTGCACCACTGAATCGACCTGTACACCAGGTTACATAACAACATAGGAACTAGGAGCAGGAGTAGGCCATACGGCACTTCGAGCCTGCTCCGCCATTCATTAAGATCATGGCTGATCTTAGACCTCAACTCCACTCTCCTACACTATCCCCATATCCCCTCTGGAGTCCAAAAATCTATCTGTCTCAGCCTTGAATATACTCAACGACTGAGCATCCACAGCCCTTTGGGGTAGAGAATTCCAAAGATTCACAACCCACTGAGTGAAGAAATTCCTCTTCATCTCAATCTTAAAAAGCCAGTCCCTTATCCTGAGACTATGCCCCCTAGTTCTAGACTCTCCAGCTAGGGGAAACAATCTCTCAGCATCTACCCTGTCAATCCCCCTCAGAATCTTGTATGTTTCAATGAGATCACCTCTCATTCTTCTAAGCTCCAGAGAGCATAGGCCCAGTCTACTCAATCTCTCCTCATAGGACAACCCTCTCATCCCAGGGATCGATCCTCTCATCCCAGGGATCAATCTAGCGAATCTTCACTGCACCGCCTCTAAGGCCAAGTATATCCTTCCTTAAATAAGGAGACCAAAACTGTGCACAGTACTCCACGTATGGTCTCACCAGAGCCCTGTACAATTGTAGCAAGACTTCCTTACTCTTGCACTCCAACCCTCTAGCAATAAAGGCCAACATGCCATTTGCCTTCCTAATTGCTTGCTGTACTTGCATGCTAACTCTGTTTCTTGTACTAGGACACCCAAATCTCTCTGAACACCAACATTTAATAGTTTCTCACCATTTAAAAAAATATTCTGTTTTTCTATTCTTCCTACCAAAGTGAATAACCTCCCATTTCCTCACATTATACTCCATCTGCCACCTTATTGCCCAATCACTTAACCTGTCTATATCCCTTTGCGTCCTCCTCACATCTTACTTTCCGACCTAGCTTTATATCGCCAACAAACTTGGATACATTGCACTCGGTCCCTTCATCTAAGTCATTAATATAGATTGTAAATAGCTGAGGCCCCAGCACTGATCCTTGCGGCACCCCACTAGTTACAGCTGCCAATCTGAAAATGACCCGTTTATCCCTGCTCTCTGTTTTCTGTCTGTTAACCAATCCTTTATCTATGCTAATACCTTACCCCCAACCCCATGTGCCCTTATCTTGCTTAACAATCTTTTATGTGGCGCCTTATCGAATGCCTTTTTGAAATCCAAATTACTACATCCACTGGTTCCCCTTTATCTACCCTGCCAGTTACATCCTCAAAAAAACTCTAATAAATTTGTCAAACACAATTTCCCTTTCATAAAACCATGTTGAATCTGCCTAATCATATGATTTTCTAAGTACCATGTTACCACTTCCACAAACTATGTTCCCTAGCCACTGATTCCATCCCTCTCCCTAACATCTGTCTGAGGCTGAACCACACTGTTCGCAACCTTGGTGTCATATTTGACCCTGAAATGAGCTTCCAACCACATATCCGCAGCATAACAAAGACCGCCTACTTCCACCTCCGTAACATCGCACGTCTCCGCCCTTGCCTCAGCTCATCCGCTGCTGAAGCCCTCATCCATGCCTTTGTTACCTCTAGACTTGACTATTCCAATGCACTCCTGGCTGGCCTCCCACATTCCACCCTACATAAACCTGAGGTCATCCAAAACTCAGCTGCCTGTGTCCTAACTTGCACCAAGTCCCATTCACCCATCACCCCTGTGCTCACTGACCTACATTGGCTACCGGTTAAGCAACGCCTTTATTTCAAAATTCTCATCTTTGTTTTCAAATCACTCCATGGCCTCGCCCCTTCCTATCTCTGTAATCTCCTTCAGCCCCACAACCCCCCGAGATATCTGCGCTCCTCTAATTCTGCCCTCTTGAGCATCCCTGATTATAATCGCTCAACCATTGGTGGCCATGCCTTCAGCTGCCTAGGCCCCAAGCTCTGGAATTCCCTGCCTAAATCGCTCCACCTCTTTACCTCTCTTTCCTCCTTTAAGACACTCCTTAAAACCTACCTCTTTGACCAAGCTTTTGGTCACCTGTCCTAATTTCTCCTTATGTGGCTTGGTGTCAATTTTTTTGTCTTTTAGCACTCCTGTGAAACGCTTTGGGACGTTTTACTACATTAAAGGTGCTATATAAATACAAGTTGTTGTTGTAATAATGGATTCCAACATTTTCCCAATGACTGGTGTCAGGCTAACTGGCCTGTAGTTCCCGGTTTTCTCTCTCCCTCCTTTCTTGAACAACGGGGTTACATTTGCTACCTTCCAATCCGCTGGGAACTTTCCTGATTCTAGGAAATTTTGGAAGATCACAACCAATGGATCCACTATCTCTGCAGCCACCTCTTTTAGAACCCATGGGTGTCGGCCATCAGGTCCAGGGGATTTGTCGGCTTTTAGTCCCATTAGTTTCGCAAGTACTTTTTCTCTACTGATATTAATTACTTTAAGTTCCTCACTCTCATAAGCCCCATTTATCCCGATGTCCAGGTCACTTGCAAAGGAAATTCATGCTCCTCAGCCCTGCCCCCTCACGTTGTCAAAGTGCCACGTTTGGGGCAGATGAAAGTTTCACCCGTCCCCAGGCCCCTGCATGAATTGGGACGAGGTGGGATTCTGAGTGGGAACGTTATGTCCTCAGGATCCTGCTAGAAATATCAACACTATCTCCACCCCACCCCCCACTCCGTACCTAACTTGCACCACAGTACATGACTGGTGCAATTAATTCTAATTCATGTAAACAATAGTTGACAATCTCCATTCAGAATTCAACAAACAAAACTGCGCAGAAAATAATAGGTCTAATCAGAAATTCTTGCTACGTTATGGCCACGATATTTAAGGGCAGGGAGCAGGGGACGTTTGTTTGCAGCCGGGAAACACCGTTTCCCGCCTGGCAGATTGAAAGGCTGGCCAGAAGGAAAGCCAGCGGTAGAAGGCCGCAACGAGGACCACTGGGGACGGTCCCCTACAGCGAGGAAGAGAGGGAGGAAATCGTCGGGGCATAGTGGGGAGGGGTGTGTTAGACTGTGGGCAGGGAGGCAAATCATGGCGGCAGGTTTGTTTGAGGGGCCGGGGCTGGGGCGGTGGCGGTGTTGGGTGGGGGGTGGGGTGGGGGGGGGTTGGTTGGGGAAGCACTCCCGCTCCTCCTGGCCCACAAGCAGTGCTCTAAAAAGCACTTGCATGCTGCAGTCGGCAGTTCCTGCCTCCCTTTAGCTGCCGGGTTTCCTGAGCTCTGGGAAACCCGGCCCACAGCCGTTAAATTCAAATGGCTCCCAAAATCTGAGGAACCGAACCTCATTCAAACATTATAATCACTGACCCGCCTCTCCAGAGCGGGTTACTCAGTCGACCCTAAACCCACTGCAGTTAAACCGGAAACAGGCACGTTCGCGGTACGTGGGTGTCGGTTTTCACATATTTACCAATTTAACCCCCCCATCTCCCGCCCGTTGTGAGGGGGTGGGGTTAAAATTACCTCGATAATGTCTTCAATGACCTTTTCATCACAACAGCACGTCATTTTATTAAGGGAAGGAAGGATGGGAGGTGGGGGAAAAAGCCTAAAAATGGCTGAAGTCTTGTTCCAATTAGAAGGGACTACAGCCCTGTACCTGACCTGCAACTGGATATAAGGTATATAAAATCTAGCCCACATTTTGCCTGCACCACAGGTCTCTGCTCACCTTCATGCTCGACTAAAACCATGATTTAAGATGCAAAATACCCAATAACCTGCCAAGAGTGAATTTACAAATATGGGTTCTAACACCCAGCAGCAAACAGCCTGGATGGAAAAATCACACTTAAATCTCTGTGTGGCAAGCCTTGTGCACACTCAGCCTCCTGGTATTAAACAACACCTCTTGTTAGGATTTTATACAGATCACCCTCTCCAATGGCACAGCACCAGCTTCAGGCTAACTAGAGGGAGTTGGGATGCAAATACCCTCCGATTTAACATTAGTGTCTATCAGGAGCAAGTGTTTTAAATTTGGATAAATAGCCCTCACAACTGAAGAGAATAATCCTCTTTTTACTCATTAAAGGACTGGGGCATTATACAAATTGACAATTAAGGCAGTTGACAGTGATTATAAAACAATAGCCCGGATTTTGCTCTCAGCGGCAAACGAGCGATGCTAGTTGCTCATTACACTTACACTTCCCCACAGACTTTCTATGGGCTTTTGCACTGGAACTTGCGGTGATTAGATAGTCATTTCGGGGCAGCGCCCTCTACAGGAGATCTGGGACCTGTGTGAACAGGGCACAACTGTGTATCTCCTTAACCAATCAGATTGCAGATTCCTTACTGAGGCACAACGGGTCTAAACCAGGAAGTGTAAGTTAGAATAGTTAATTCAATGCCAAATCATGTACGGAAAGCGAAACAGAGAGAGGGAAAGAAAGATGGGATTAAGAGAGAGAGGTAAAAGAGATAGAAAGAAAAAGTAAAAAAACAATTATTTCAATTTAATTTTTTTTTAAATATTAAAGCCTCCGCCGCTTTCCTCCCTTCCACCAAGCCAAACTTCCCCTAAGGTTCTCCCTGCCCTAGTCCTGAACTCACATCTTTCTCCAGTTTCTCCCCTATCTCTGCTCATGACCTCTCTGAGCTCATCTTGTCCATGAGACCCACCTCCTGCTCTCTCGACCCTATTCCCACCAAACTGCTGACCACCCACCTTCCTTTTCTGGCCCCCATATTAGTTGATATTGTTAATGGTTCCCTCTCCTCAGGTACTGACCCCCTCCCCATCAAATTTGCTGTCATCAGCCCTCTTTTCAAAAAAGCCTCCCTTGATCCCTTTGTAAATCGGTTGATTTCTGTAGCGGCGGATTGATCCACAGCACGACAAGTTGAAAATCTCCCTCAAGGTTACAATTAGAGTTTCAAAAAAATTTGGCTGGCAACCGTTTTCCTTTTGGTCTCTTTAATCTTTGTCACTTAACTTTTGTCCATATTTGTTGAGTGATAATCTGAATCAGACTGCCAAAAAATAACATAGGAATAAAGGCCAGTCTGCCCCTCGAGCCTGTTCCACCATTCAATTAAATCATGGCTGATCTGTATCAACCCCAACTGCCCGTCTTGGTTCTGTAACCTTTAATACCTTTGCCTAACAAAAATCAATCAATCTCAGTTTTGAAATTTTCAATTTACCTAGCCGAACAGCATTTTGGGGGAGAGAGTTCCAGATTTCCACTGCCCTTTGTATGAAGAAGTGCTTCCTGACATCGCCCTGCACGGCCTAGCTCTAAGCTTAAGGTTATGCTCCCTTGTTCTGACCTCCCCCACTGCAAGACGTTACAAACTGATTAAAAAAGAACCTTTTAACTACTGTCAGCTCAATAGTAAAGCAGAAGCTCTGCCTCTTTGTTTTTGTTGAAATTTAAACTTATCTTGTGAGAATTCCAGGCCACCGGCCTGGTTGACAGCAGGCACAGGCCGATAAAAATTTAACGTGATTTTCTGTACGCCCTAGCATTCGGGAAAATCCTAAAGGAGCAACTACAAATCCAACGCTGGAGACCCAGGAGAGAAATCCATAAACCTCTGAAGTGATTAAATCCTGGAAAACTGCCAGTCCCTGACAGCCTGGGGAAAGTTAGCCATTTCACAATAGCTACTCAGAACAGCAAATAATTTCCTTTATTCATAAGTATATGGGATTTTTTTCTCTATCAATACATAATTTTGCAATATTTTCAAGTGTGTTTTGCCGCAGTGTAATTCAAACACAATAAAAAAAAAACAGTTACTAGATTACGACAGTTTCTGGTGCATTCACTACAAGTTTGTAATATTTATGTTTCTTAGCCTCATGAATAAGAGACTTATTTATTATTATTAAGATACTTGAGCACATAATCCAGACTGACATTCCAGTACAGTACCGTAGGAGTGTTGCACTGTCAGAGGCTCCGTCCTTCACCTGAGACGTTAAACCGAGGCCCCGACTTCCCTCTCAAGTGGATGTAAAAAATCCCACGGCATTATTTCGAAGAAGAGCAATGTTGGTGAAGGTATACAAGGTCAATGCATAGCCTACATGTAGTTTACATGTAGACAGGATCATTAGTGCACTGGACGGATCAGACACTTAAGTGAGGGTCTCATCTTTGAAAGTCTGGCATGTGCCTTCCTGGCTGCAAAGGTGTTTCAGCAGGATTAGTGTCAGCATCCTCCTCTAAAGAAAGACTTGCATTTATATAGCGCCTTTCACAACCTCAGGACATCTTAAAGCGCTTTACAGACAATTTGGTGTAGACACTGTTGTAATGTAGGAAATGTGGCTGCACATAGCAAGGTCCCATAAACAGCAATGTGATAATGATAAGTTTTTTTTAAGTGATGTTGGTTGAGGGATAAATATTGACCAGGACACCATGAGAACTCCCCAGCTCTTCTTCAAAATAGCGTCATTGGATCTTTTATGTCCAACCGAGAGGGCAGTCAGGGCCTTGGTTTAGCGTCTCAGCTGAAAGACGACACCCCCGACAGTGCAGCTCTCCCTCAATACTGTACTGGAGTGTCAGCCTAGATTTTGTGCTGCAACTGGGGTTTGACCCAGAGACAAGAGTTCTATTACTGAGCCACAGCTGATGCCTAAGGTGCAGTGTGCAGGGGCTGAGGTGGGTGGCACTTACTTTTGTTGTCCTGGCCAATATTTAATCCCTCAACCAACATCACTAAAAACAGACTATCTGGTCATTATCACATTGCTGTTGTGGTTGAGGTTGCTGTTGATATTACGATGCCCCATTGGGAGAAGTTTCAAGCAAGTTCTGCACCCAAGGTGTAGCAAAATGGTTTTTGATTTTACTACACCTAGGTTACAGTGGAAACCTTTCCCCATCACTGTTTAATTGGATATGCTTTGATTCCATAGGTAAACCAAAATCTACCCAAACAGATAGTCAGAGCCAAGAACTGAACCGTCTGATTCAATACTTAAAGGAAAACTGTCTTCTGAGGGAAAAAAAGTGGGAAGACCCACACAGGGGATCAAGTGGAGAGCAGCACTGGCATACTATAGGGGCGGGGCGACCGCTCAGATAAAAGATGGCTAAAGGTGATGATCATACCTGGAGCTGGCAACACTGCTGTATCTGTGGATATCAATAACAACAGAAACAGCAACTTGCAATTATATAGCGCTTTTAACATAGTAAAACATCCCAGAATGCTTCACAAGAGCGTTATCAAACAAAATTTGACACCAATCCACATGATGAGATATTATGACAGGTGACCAGTCGCTTGGTCAAAGAGATAGATTGTAAGGATCATCTTAAAGGAGGAGAGGGAGGTAGAGAGGCGGAGAGGTTTAGGGAGGGAATTACAGAGGTTAGGGCCTAGACAGCTGAAGGCACGGCCGCCAAATGGTGGGGTGAAGGAAGTGGGGGATACACAAGAGGCCAGAAGTGGAAGAATATAGAGTTCTCGGGAAATGATCTCGTGGGGCAGTCACACTACCCCACATAATGCAAAAAGGGGCCCCCAAAACATGAAAAGGGTTGATTTTACACAGCACAACTGTGTGTCTTAAAAGCTTTTAAGAGACATTTTTACACATATATATGCAGCACGAGCAAACAGGAACTCTTTTGGGATTCACTTCTCATTTATTTCCATTATCGCCTTAACGCATGGTCTGAAGTCATCCCTCCGACTGCTTTCTAATTGTAATGTATTTATTCTTTCAAAAATGGTACCTTTTTTTGCAAATAACCATTAGGGATTTTTTATTTTATGGCAACTCAGCCCCTATTAAAAATGTTCAATGGCCGTTTATTCTTTTTTTGTATGGAAGAGTCAACCTTGCTACACCACAGGTTCAGCTGTTAAAGGGCAATGCCACCTGGCTGGGAGGATTTTGTGGGGCACCTTAATTCTTGGCAAAGGCTGCACTGAAAAGGGGAGATCTAATTGAGGTGTTTAAGATGATTCCTCTGGTGGGGGAGTCCAGAACAAGAGGGCATAACCTTAAAATTAGAGCTAGGCCGTTCAACGGTGATGTCAGGAAGCACTTCTTCACACAAAGGGTGGTGGAAATCTGGAACTCTCTCCCCAAAAAGCTGTTGAGGCTGGGGTCAATTGAAAATTTCAAAACTGTGATTGATAGATTTCTGTTAGCCAAGGGTATTGAAGGTTACGGAACCAAGGCGGGTAGATGGAGTTAAGATACAGATCAGCTATGATCTAATTGAATGGCGGATCAGGCTCGAGGGGCTGAATGGCCTCCTCCTGTTCCTATGTTCCTAAAAGACCAGCAGATCTGCTGCAGCCCAGACTGTTGTAATCCTTTTCCTCGTTCTATTGTTTCGTACGTATTTCATTTTTATATGAAGTAAAACAAATTTAATGGCAGACAAAATTGGTGATATATATGCCCACCATTTACCAACGTGCCCCTTGGAGTCCGCAGCAGTCTCTTCCTGCCCAATGATCGACCTTCTAATTCAGGTAAAAATTAATAGATTTGGAATCTGCAGCCTCGGGAGACAGGGGCTGTGCGGAGATAGATTAATGTAATAAAATGTAAATAATCACTGGGACGAATAATGTGAGAGATTAAAGGGGATTCAAACAGTGCCATAAAGTGTATGGTTTGCTTGCAATTCTATTAAAGTGTCGGGAATGGGCTTATTGCATCTTTAAAATATTTATCAAGTTTAAAAGAAAAATCAAAAAGTAATGTTGAATATTTAAAACTGTTGTACCTTGAATTTGATTGTATAATGCTTCTTCTACAAGATAAGGGTACTGCCTTCAGCACTGTTTAGTGCATAGAAAACAAGCATCAATGACACAACTCTTTAATATGTTGTAACTCGGTACATCAACCGATACAACAACAAATGTCCTCTTTACTCACATTTCTGCTTCTGCTTCATCCTGATCATTTTTCTTGCGTAATTTGTAAATCATTTGCCTTATTGAAAAGAAAAGACAAAGAAAGAACGTCCCAAAGCACTTTTCAGCCAACTGAGTACTTTTTTTGAAGTGTTGTCACTGTCGGAATGTAGGAATCTCTATGTAGAGATCATGATCGTGGAATGTGCATTTCATTTAATGCAACGATTAACCTGCCTCTCTGCAATTTGGGCCATTTTTTAATAACTGGTTTGTGGGTTATTCCTTAGGGCTCTATTATCTTCTCCTCGCTTCCAAAAAACGATCCCAATAACCACTGCAAACTGCCCAAGTACAATAAAATGCTGATTTCTTATCAAACGTTGTACAGATAGAGCCACTCACCTAAATTTTTTTCCACAATGCCAGGCATGCACGCCAAAGTAAGCCCCCTTAAGATTGGATGAGCTGATCCAGAGTCAGGCAGCAAGGCCATGGAGGACCTGAAAAGCTAAGCGTCCTATTTTTTTCAGGCCCACCCGCCCCCCACCACTTAGCTCAGGACTGGAGGCCTACTGGCTGCTGTTCTGGCCATTACTGCTGCTCTAGGCCTCAGGCCTGCAGCTGCATCTGGATCCACCCCCATTTCCAGGCTCAAGGCACTCTGTAACTGGCCACTAGGAGACACATGAAAGAAGCTCATGGTGATTGGTCCTTCACTCACTGTTGGGAAATGTCACCCCAAAATGACGCAACTAAACTTGAACAACGCCCATGTGGGTGAAGGTAACTTAAGGTAAGAAGGAAAGAAGGAAGGAAGGAAGGAAGGAAGGAAGGAATGAAGGAAGGAAGGAATGAAGGAAGGAAGGAAAGAAGGAAGGAAGGAAAGAATGAAGAAAGGAAGGAAGGAAGGAAGGAAAGAATGAAGAAAGGAAGGAAGGAAAGAAGGAAGGAAGGAAAGAAGGAAGGAAGGAAAGAAGGAAGGAAGGAAAGAAGGTAGGAAAGAAGGTAGGAAGGAAAGAAGGTAGGAAGGAAGGAAGGAAGAAAGGAAGGAAGACTTGCATTTATATAATGCCTTTCACAACCGCAGGATGTCCCAAAGCTCTTCACAGCCAATTAATTATTTTGAAGTGTAGTCACCATTGTAATGTAGGAAACACAGCAGCCAATTTGCGTACAGCAAAGCCTCACAAACAGCAATGAGAAATGACCAGATAATCAGTTTTAGAGATGTTGGTTTAGGGATAAAGATTATGCAGGACACCGGAGAGAACTCTCCTGCTCGTCTTTGAAAAGTACCATGGAATGTTTTATATCCACCTGAAAGGCCAGACGGAGCCTCGGTTTAATGTCTTATCTAACAATAAACTATATATAAAAATATATTTTACATCAGAGCCCTATTGATACTAAAGCCAATATGTTCACATTTCAACAATATTATATTTAACAACATTGAATTAATTTGTTCCGTATCATATGGCTCTCTGCTCGTGCTAATTAAACCATCTGTAACACATGGACAGGTGGAGTATTATTACAATGCTTGAATTTGCCACTTGCAAATGCAATGTGTTATGATGAAGCTAATTAAACAAGTCACACTGCAGATGTATGAAGGAGGGATAGAAGTGGGGAATGGATAACACCACTGGACTGATATCACTATCTGTTGCTTTGAATCATCACTTGCTAGCTTCTTGTGTGTCAGCTGTGGCTCAGATGGTAGCTCTCTTGCCTCTGAGTCAGAAGGTTGTGGGTTCAAGCCCTACTCCAGGGACTTGCGCACAAAAATCCAGGCTGACGCTCCAGTGCAGTACGGAGGGAGTGCTGCACTGTTGGAGGTGCCGTCTTTTGGATGAGATGTTAAACCGAGGCCTCATCTGCTCTCTCAGGTGGACGTGAAGATCCCATGGCACTATTTCGAAGAAGAGCAATGGAGTTATCCCCAGTGTTCCAGCTAATGTTTATCCCTCAATCAACATCACTAAAAAAAAAGATTATCTGGTCATTATCACATTGCTGTTTGTGGGAGCTTGCTGTGCGCAAATTGATTGCCGTGTTTCCTACATTACAACAGTGACTACACTCCAAAAAGTACTTCATTGGCTGTAAAGTGCTTTGGGACATCCGGTGGTCATGAAAAGGCGCTATATAAATGCAAGTCTTTCTTTCTTCTTTGTTCCTTCTTGAAGTATTGGAAAAAAGTCATAGATTTATTTAACATTAAAGGACATGTTTTTGTCTTTTCTTAAATAAAGGGTGAATTGCTCTTATATTGTAAATAAAAACAAACACAAATCTAGGGGGTGGGGTGCACATTATTTTGCTTCGAAGTTTCAGTGTAAACCAAGTCCAATAGAGTTGACTTTTTAAGCGGCTGATTGGCATTTAGCCGACCTAACTGGTGACAGTTTCATACATCTGCCGATCCAATATTCAAAATGGATCAATGAACATTTCACAAAGTGGGGCTCAAAGGTCCTTTGAAATAGCGACCAATGGACATCCACAGGGCACAATGGGTGAGGCAGCAGATCACTGGCCAAGTCAACTCAAGGCCCATGACTATGAGGACCTGGGAGGGTGTCTGCAAGAAGTTTCATGACTTGAAAAAGATGACCAAGCTAAGGGAGGCAATTCAATTCTGGTAATAAGGATATATTTAAGAAAGGTGAGAGAAGGAAACCAGGGAATTATAGACCGGTTAGCCTAATATCTGCTGTCACAAAATTACTAGAATCTATAATTAAGGATGGAGTGACTGAACACCTTGAAAATGTTCAGCTGATCAGAGAGAGCCAGCATGGATTTGTGAAAGGTAGGTCAGGCCTGACGAACCTGATTGAATTTTTTGAAGCGGTGACTAAAGTAGTGGACAGGGGAATGTCTATGGATGTTATTTATAAGGACTTCCAGAAGGCATTCGATAAAGTCCCTCATAAGAGACTGGTAGCTAAAGTTGAAGCTCATGGAATTGTGGGCAAATTATTGACCTAGTTAGGAGATTGGCTGAGTGGCAGGAGACAGTGAGTAGGGATAATGGGTAGGTACTCTAATCGGCAGGATGTGACTAGTAGCGTCCCACAGGGATCTGTGCTGTTCACTGTATTTATTAACAACTTAGATGATGGGGTAGAGAGCCACATATCCAAGTTTGCCGATGACACAAAGATAGGTGGCACTATAAACAGTGTAGATGGAAGCATAAAATTACAAAGTGATATTAATAGATTAAGTGAATGGGCAAAACTGTGGCAAATGGATATCAATATAGGCAAGCGTGAGATCATCCACTCATAAACAGGATGGATCAGAGTAGAGGTCGAATGAGACTTAGGGGTCCAGGTACATTGATCATTAAAATATCATGGTCAGGTACAAAAAATAATCAAAAAGGTTAATGGATTGCTGGCCTTTACATCTAGAGGACTAGAATACAAGGGGTTAGAAGTCATGCTGCAACTATACAAAGCCCTGGTTAGACCACACCTGGAGTACTGTGTTCAGTTCTGGGCACTACATGTTAGGAAGGATATATTGGCCTTGGAGGGTGTGCAGCATAGATTTACTAGAATGATACCTGGACACCAAGGGTTAAGTTATGAGGAGAGATTACACAAACTAGGGTTGTATTCCCTAGAATTTAGAAGATTAAGGGGTGATTTGATCGAAGTTTTCAAGATATTAAGTGGAACTTATAGGGTAGATAGAGAGAAACTATTTCCACTGGTTGGGGATTCTAGGACTAGGGGGCATAGTCTAAAAATTAGAGTTAGGCCTTTCAGGCATGAAGTTAGGAAACACTTCTACACACAAAGGGTGGTAGAAGTTTGGAACTCTCTTCCACAAACGGCAATTGATGTTAGATCAATTGTTAATTTTAAATCTGAAATTGATAGATTTCTGTTAACCAAAGGTATTAAGGGATATGGGGCAAAGGTGGGCATTTGGAGTTAGGTCACACATCAGCCATGATCTCATTGAATGACAGAACAGGCTCAAGGGGCTAAATGGCCTACTCCTGTTCCTATGTTCCTATCTATGAGTGATGGGACTCTGAGTGGAAGCTGTTACAGACACAAGTGAGGTAAATAAAGTACAACTACAAATGAATTAATGTAATTCCAGGAAGCACATCATGCTTTCTCATCACGTCACTGTTTAAAGGCAAAACATACACTGAACCATAGATTAAGGAGAGAAAGAGATGGTGGACAATACCGTGAGGGACCTCTGCCAGCACAAATTGTGCACAGAACGGGAGGCTCTGGAAAGCACTAATCCTCAGCAGGTTGGCCATGTGCATAAACCATCCGGTATGTGCCATTTGATAATACATTCTATGCTGTGCACTTTATGTTACATTAATGTGTCCATGCAGATTGATAGTGTAATCATGCTTCAAACTTCGTTTAATGAAAACAAAATACCCAAATGGATAAGTGTGCTTGAGTACTAATGATGTCCCTGTGTTCTCTTCACAGCGCCGCATGGAGAAGCCAATGGTCTTCAAGACCATAAAGAAGCATTCACCACAACATCAAGTATCATCACCCATAATATAAGCGAGCAGCAGCCCAGGTGTATATATTTAGGGTAAATCAATTGATCCCATGCTCCCAGTGGGGAGCCATACTCACATGGGTTGCAGGCTGGAGATAGGGCTGCAATAAAGTGACACTCATTCTTCAACACACGTTTCCCTTCCAGAATGGCTACCTGCTGGGCGTGTGGGCTCGGTGAATTTATCCATTTTTGTCCATTGTTTGAGCTGTCAGCCATAACTCAGTTGGTAACACTCTTGCCTCTGAGTCAGAAGTTGCAGTTTCAAGTCCCACTCCACTGAAAACAAAAGCTAGGCTGATACTTCTGTGCAGTACTGAGGGAGGTGACGTCTTTTGGATGAGGTGTTAAACCGAGGCCCCGTCTGCCCTCTCAAGTGGACGGAAAAGATCCCATGGCACTATTTTGAAGAAGAGAAAGGGAGATCTCCCCGGTGTACTGGCCTATATTAACCCCTCAACCAACTACTAAAAACAGATTATCTGGTCATTATCACCTTGCTGTGTGCAAAATGGTTGCCACGTTTCCTACATTACAACAGTAACTATATTTCAAACATGATTTCATTGGCTGTAAAGTGCTTTGGGAGGTCCTGGGGTCATGAAAGGCGCTATATAAATGCAAGTCTTCCTTTCTTTCTGTGATATGGATGAGGCAACACAGGGTGGAGCACAGATCACTGGTGCTGAAGGTGATGGTTGCTCACAGTACAGTGCAGAGGTCTGGCATGCGAAATGTCCCTTGCGAATTGTCTTGGGATGCAAATCCTTAGTGGGCCTGCTGTTCAATGTAACAAATGGGCCACGTTGAGCAGGCACTTGGCTCCATGCAAAGGATGGATGAATGATTGTCCGCACCGCAGTCTTATATTGTGTAGTCAGAAGTACCAGGTCACCGGAAAGCCCCTCCAGAAGTTATCGGTGTCTGAGCGCTATGCACTAGGTCGGGCGTTTGAAAGCTCCCAGTTTCCGTTTACAAGGCCAACATTGCATAGCAAAGGTAAAAATGAGCAAATGCAACTGCAGCTTGCTTCTGCTCATTTTTAGCCTTACCATGCATCAGCTTGTAGGCTTGTGATCCACACTGTATGGTCAGACAGGTGCCCTGTGTCCCTCTACATTTGTCAATCGTCATAACCAAACGACTTGGTGGATTGTGATTTCCTGGGGTGATGTTCTCAATCAGTCCAGGGTGAATGAGAAAGTGGCTTTTTGTAACGAGTGGTGCCTCTTTTGACCTGAGGCAAATCGAAGAGACATACAGTAGACTATTGGTTTTGTCTGGTTTGATTGCTTTTCCCCCTCTCCCGCTGCTATCTGCTCAGCCTGCCATTATAGGTTAGTGGTCAGTACGCAAATGTGCTTACTTTATCACTCAATATGCAGCTTCCTCTCTTCTCAATATGACAGGAAGAGATTGTTACAATGGTTATAATGAATGCAATCCTGATCTCAACAACATGTGACAGAAAGGGATGATTTTATTGGGAGATAAGTGGAGTATGTTTTACTGAGATTCTTTCATACTGTGCATATATATTCTAAATACTGGATAGCAGAGAGTGACTGGAATGTAAATGCAGCCAAAAGGTTCAGGTGATTTATATGTAGAATAATGGATATGTGGGAGAGACTATTAGTCGGTGATTTAATCAAAACCCTCATATGATATCGCAAACTATTGTCTGAACCCAAAGATCAGATTAGTTCCCATGATACACTTCAGGTATTTATTATTTTAATATCATAAATTTTATCAGATAGATATTATTCAGTTTTGGCTCCATTTCAGTGCTGGCAACAGCTCTCACCACAGAGCTTGACTGTCAATATGAATTTTGTTGTTGATGCATTTGTCAAGAAACAATTTACAGTTGATTATCAGCAAGATTTTGTTTTGGCCTGTATGTATTTTAAAGCAATAATTTCCAACAGTCTCATATAAAACTCATATTGTTCTTGTACATTACTCACAAAAACAATCTGGTACTCTTAGATCTCAGTTTACACATTGTTTTCCCCGTGCAGAGACAAGCTGTGAGCAGTATCTGCGTGAAGATGAATAATCAAATAGGGATAGAGTTTAACAGCAATACCGATACAGCAAAAATAATTAGTAAGTTATTATTACCAACTCCATTAGCTGAAACCCCACTATACTCACACAGATGTTATCTCCTCAATGAAGCCCACCCGCTACAACAAATATTTACACTGGAGAAAATCCCGTTTCCCATATCAATTAAAGTACCTCCCACATTCACTTTACGTGAGGGGGAAGCTTAGCCATTGTTTGTGGTTTAAGTTACTCAATGCTCTTTTATGCAGGAGTGCAAAGTGACACTCTCAGATTACCCAATCTCTCTCCAAATTTCTAGTTTGCTGGATTTCATTTGTTTTACAGCTGTTGATATTTTGCTATGCTTATTTTTTTTAAAGTTGCGTAAAACAAACAGGAAGTTAAACTAAAGTATTTTTCCTCCTCGGGACTGGAGCTTTTACTACAACTATTACTGCTACTAACATTACTACTACTATTTCTGGTGCTACTAACATTACTAATTTTGCTGGTGCTACTCCTGCTACTAGTGTTTCTAATACTACCATTATTAGTAAGAAGTCGCACAACACCAGGTTATAGTCCAACAGCTTTATTTGAAATCACAAGCTTTCGGAGCGGCTGCTCCTTCGTCAGGTGAAGTCACTTGACAAAGGAGCAGCGCTCCGAAAGCTTGTGATTTCAAATAAAGCTGTTGGACTATAACCTGGTGTTGTGCAACTTCTCACTTTTGTCCACCCCAGTCCAACACCGGCATCTCCGCATTATTAGTAATGGCCTTCATTGCAAGGGGATTTGAGTACAGGAGCAAGGATGTCTTACTACAGTTGTACAGGGCCTTGGTGAGACCACACCTGGAATACTGTGTGCAGTTTTGGTCTCCTTACCTAAGAAAGGATATACTTGCCATAGAGGGAGTGCAGCAAAGGTTCACCAGACTGATTCCTGGGATGGCAGGACTGTCGTATGAGGAGAGATTGGGTCGACTAGGCCTGTATTTACTAGAGTTTAGAAGAATGAGAGGGGATCTCATTGAAACGTATAAAATTCTGACAGGGCTAGACAGACTGGATGCAAGGAGGATGTTTCCCCTGGCTGGGGGGTCTAGAACGAGGGGTCACAGTCTCAGGATACGGGGTAGGACATCTAGGACTGAGATGAGGAGAAATTTCTTTACTCAGAGGGTGGTGAACCTGTGAATTCTCTACCACAGAAGGCTGTGGAGGCCAAGTCACTGAATATATTTAAGAAGGAGATAAATAGATTTCTAGATACAAAAGGCATCAAGGGGTATGGGGAGAGAGCGGGAATATGGTATTGAGATAGAGGATTAGCCATGATCATATTGAATGGCGGAGCAGGCTCGAAGGGCTGAAGGGCCTACTCCTGCTCCTATTTTTCTATGTTTCTATGTTTCTATTACTATTGCTGCTCCTTCTTAGGCAGTCCCTCGGAACCGAGGATGACTTGCTTCCACATTAAAAATGCGTTCGCAGGTGACTGATGAGTCCAATGCGGGACCTACAGTCTCTGTCACAGTTTCTATGTTTCTATTACTATTGCTGCTACTACTACTGCTGCTAACATTACTAATTCTATTGTGGGATAAATATTGGCCAGGACACTGGGGAGTACTCCCCTGCTCTTCTTCGATCTACTGCCATGGGATCTTTTATGTGAGAGCGCAGATGGGGCTTCGGTTTAACGTCCCATCCGAAAGACGGCACCTCCGACAGTGCAGCACTCCCTCAGTACTGCACTGGGAGTGTCAGCGTAAATGTTGTGCTCAAGTCCTTGGAGCGGGATTTGAACCCACAACCTTCTGACGCAGAGGCGAGAGTGCTACCACTGAGGCATGGTCGATTCCAGCCAATACTACTACAACAACAACTTCGATTTCTACAATGTTCATTGCGTATAGCGAGACTGGAAGCAAGTTAAATTCTGGGCTTTTGAAGTTACAATCCTTCCTTCTCAATTTAACTTAAGTGAAATAGCCCATAGTAGTCACTTTGGCTGAAAGATTAGTTGAGGTATATAAGGACAGTGAGGGTGACTGATTTCCATGAGTTCCACATGTCACCCTGTTTGTAAAGTGAGCTGAAGTTTGCATAATTCATCACAATTTGCAAGATCACCATGATTAGAAGGTGCCTTGAGGTTTGAATCATTTGCAGATATCAACCTTACTTAAAGTTAAGTTGAGGTAAGGATAGAGGAAATAAAGCAAGAGCTTGTTCAACATAAATTTGTAATATTGGTAGTGTAAGGTGAATTGAAGTTTAATGACTCATGGAAATCAGTTGAAGTATAAAGTGAAATAAAACCAGAAAATGCTGGAGATACTCAGCAGGTCAGGCAGCATCTGTAAAGAGAGAAACAGAGTTAACGTTTCAGGTCGATGACCTTTCGTCAGAACTGGAAAAAAGCAGGAAATGGAACAGATTTTTAAGCAAGTGTAGGGGCTGGGAAAGGGGGGAGGGGATGAAAGAACAACCCCTCCCCCCTTTCCCCCTTAAAAGTCTGTTCCATTTCCTGCTTTTTTCCAGTTCTGACGAAAGGTCATCGACCTGAAATGTTAACTCTGTTTCTCTCTCCACAGATGCTGCCTGACCTGCTGAGTATCTCCAGCATTTTCTGTTTTTATTTCAGATTTCCAGCATCTGCAGTATTTTCTTTTTGTAGAAGGATAAAGTGAGATGGATTTGCTCAGTCTGTTGGACTCACTCACTGTAAGGTAATTTACAGTTTACATAGTTTGTGGATGTCACACTGTGGGTGTAATTCTGACTTTGTGCGATAGTGTAAAACGGATGATAGCGAATCGGGAGCCCGTTTTCCATCTCTCCCGATTGAAGTCAATGGAAATAAAAACCCTGAGAGATGCAAAATAGGCTGCCGACACACTATCACCCATTTTACACTATCGCACAAAGTCAAGATGACCCCCACAGTGTGTGGAAGGTAAACAGGGATTTACACAATCTGTAGAAATCGGCCTGAGTGAAAAATGACTTAAGGTAAATGAGAAGAGCGAGAGTAGCTAATCAGAATAATATGATCACATTCCCTCTTCATGTAAGGTGAGCTGAGGTTCACATAACTCTGAGTCTGAGTGCAAGATAAGAACTGGTAAATGAAGAGTGAACAAAGTTAATTTATAGCAGCCACCAAGTGTAAGGTGAGTTGATGTTGCCATAGACCACCAATCATCTTGAATGGATGATGAACTGAGATAAGTGTGAATACCAAGTGTACGTAACTTAAATAGTTGGTTGTGTCACCCCAAGTGTAAAGTGAGTTGAAGGTTCCAAAGATTATAGAAGCAGAGTCACCCTGACTGAAAGGGGAGTTAAATTAAATAGGGAGGAGACCAAATTTGTATGATTCGTAGTGTCACCCTGCATATAAAGTGAGTTGAAAAATGCTTAAGATTTAAAGATTGCACTGCATTTAAAGTGATTTGAAGGATGTATGGGTTTAGAGATCACATTATTACACACTATAGAATTTACAGCCCAGAAACAGGCCATTTGGCCCAACTGGTCTATGTTGCACACAAACCTCTTCCCACCCTACTTCATCGAACCCTGTCAGCATTTCCTTCTGTCTCTTTCTCCCTCATGCACTTATCTAGCTTCCCCTTAAATACATCGATGCTATTTGCCTCAACCACTCCTTGTGGAAGCAAACTCCACCTTCTAACCTCTCTCTGGGTGAAGAAGTTTCTCCTAAATGACCTATTGGATTTTTTAGTGATTACCTTGTATTTATGACCCCGAGTTTTGGACTCCCCCACAAGTGGAAACATCTTCTCTATGTCTACCCCATCAAACCCTTTCATAATTTTAAAAACCTCTATCAGGTCACCCCTCTGCCTTCTCTTTTCTAGAGAAAAGTGCCCCAGCCTGTTCAGTCTTTCCTGATAGTTATAACCTTTCAGTTCTGGTATCATCCTTGCAAATCTTTTTTGCACCTTGTCCAGTGCCTCAATATACTTTTTAAGGACATGTATCAGGTGAGTCGAGGGATTCACAGGGTTTTGAAGTCACCCTGGTGTACTTGAGTTCAGACATCAACACATGCCCCCGTGCCCAGCTCGCTCGGTAAAACCCGTCAGCGAAGAAGCGATGGCTCTCAAAAGGTAAGGTTTAAACTTATCTTTGTTGAGCCAGGAGGAGCAGGTTTGCTGCTTTGAGCTCTACAAGGAGAGTCAGGGCCTTAGCTGCCCCAGACAACCTCCGCCCCCCCACCCCTACCACCCACGAGCCCCTGTTTAAACCACCCCCACAAGTGATTTATCTGGAGGCTGTCCAATCTTTGTCTGCTGGCAGCCTCTATACCCCCATACCCACTTTCCATACCTCGGGAGCCTACTGTCAACAAGGTCAGATGTCGATGACAAAGACCAACACCACCTTCAGTGTGCCAGTGCAGCCTTCGGTCGCCTGAGGAAGAGAGTGTTTGAAGACCAGGACCTCAAACCCAGTACCAAGCTCATGGTCTACAGAGCAGTAGTGATACCCGCCCTCCTGTATGCTTCAGAGACATGGACCATGTACAGCAGGCACCTCAAAGCACTGGAGAGGTACCACCAATGCTGCCTCCGCAAGATCCTGCAAATCCATTGGCAGGATAGGCGCACCAACGTCAGTGTTATCGCTCAGGCCAACATCCCCAGCATCGAAGCTTTGACCACGCTCGATCAGCTCTGATGGACGGGTCACATCATCTGCATGCCCAATACGAGACTCCCAAAGCAAGCGCTCTACTCGGAGCTCCGACATGGCAAGAGAGCCCCAGGTGGGCAGAGGAAACGTTTCAAGGACACCCTCAAAGCCTCCTTGAAAAAGTGCAACATCCCCACCGACACCTGGGAATCCCTGGCCCAAGACCGCACAAAGTGGAGGAGAAGCATCCGGGAAGGCGCCGAACACCTCGAGTCTCTTCGCCGGGAGCAAGCGGAAGCCAAGTGCAAACAGCGGAAGGAGCGCACGTCAGCCCAAGAACCCCACCCACCCGCCCCTTCAACCACCGTCTGCCCCACCTGTGACAGAGACTGTAGGTCCCGCATTGGACTCAGCAGTCACCTGAGAACTCATTTTTAGTGTGGAAGCAAGTCATCCTCGGTTCCAAGGGACTGCCTAAGGAGATTACACCCGTATCAAGCGGGCCGCTGGCCAGTGGGATGTAAATGAAGCCCAGGCTTAAGCCTCAAATTGATGATGTCGCGGAGGGGGCGGGACGTGGGTTGACATTCGCCCCATCACCCACCCGTAATCTGCTCCTGGTTAAAATTCATTCTCCCGCCCTCCCTGTTCCCCGATATGTTGAATGCCGGCCCTACCTGTCTGTTCAATTGGACATAAAAGATCCCATGCCACTATTCAAAGATGAACAGCAGAGTTCGCCCGGTGTCCTGGCCAACATTTATCCCTCAACCAAATACAGATTAACCGATCACTTGTCTCATTGCTTTTTGTCTCACCTTTCTGTGTACAAATTGGCTGCAACGTTTGTCTGCTTGACAACAGTGACTACACTTCAAAATAATTCATTGACTGTGCAACGCTTTGAGATGTGACAGGCTCTATATAAATGCAAGTTCCTTCTTTCTTTTTGCCTTTGTTGCCTTCTGTGGACTTTCAGTCCTTCACTCGGATTCTTCCTGCCCACTTTTGTTCTCCTCTTCCACTCTAGTGCCCTTGAACTTTGCTCTGAGGTTTCAGCACCCTTCTGATTATGGGATGTCTCTTTCTGCAGCAGGTCTTGCTCTAACTCTTTTCCTTTCAAAATGTTCTAAACTGCACAGTCAATTGATGAATTCCACTCTGTAATCAGTTGGATTGAGGACTGATGATCTGCCCTGATACTTGTTCCTGACTTTCACAGGGTCCCAGTGTCTGGCCATTCACGATCTGGCTACGAATATCGATATGACTTTTTTCTGATAGGATTTAAATGCGTGAGGAAGAAATATTGAAGTAACTAGTTGCCCCTTTAAGGTGCGGATGTTAGGTAGGGAGAGGATTGTTCCTGTCTCTGATGCCCCCCCATTTACAATGTTTGACAACATTAAGAACAGTTACTTGGGTGAGGTATTGGAGGGCACCGGACAGCCCTTGAACCTTACCCCTAGCATAGGTCAGATCTTCGGGGGAAGGTCAAAGAGGCATCACTTTCAGTGAGAGGAGAAAATCCTTTTTTTAAGCTTGCAAGCCCATCAAATGATGGCGCAAATGTGTCAACACACACCATGATGTCATCGGCACATGGTATTACCATAGTAAAGGGGAAGCACAATTCTTTTACCTTCTGTCTCTTCCTAAGTGAAAAAAAAAGGTCTGGATGGCACTTTTAGTAAAGAAACAGTCTTTTTAAATTAAAGGGATGGGGGAAAGGGGGAGAGCAGAAAGAAAAAACGGAGACTAAGGACTGACTTGCAGTCAACAATCAGGAAAACTGGTGCAGTAGCAACAGACCGACAGACAGCGCCCAGTGAAAAAGGCTGAACAGTCCTGTCAGGGACTGTGTCAAGAGGAAATCCTCCGACTGGGCAAGGATGACAATGTATTTCCCGTTCACGTGACCTTTCATTTAACATCGGTCAGCATTTTACCTAGCGAGTGGAAAATGATGAAAGTAGAATGACCAGCAGGAATAATATTGTTGCTGCGGTAGTGACCTGTATTCGAATAGCAACAACACACTTATCAACACGAACTGACGTGGTTGGTGGGAAAACACGGGTGTGGTTTTTTTCCCTCTAGGTTTCTCATGGATCCCCGTTGCCTACACAGAATTCCAATCTTTAACTCTTTGCATGCCTAATGCTGTTCAAGATATATAAAGAAAGACTTTCATTTATATAGCGCCTTTCACGACCTCAGGACCTCCCAAAGCGCTTTACAGCCAATGAAATACTTCTTGAAGTGTTTTGTTTTACTCGTTCCTGGGATGTGGGCATCGCTGGCAAGGCCAGCATTTATTTGCCATCTCTAATTGCCCTTGAGAAGGTGATGTTGAGCTGCCTTCTTGAACCGCTGCAGTCCATGTGGTGAAGGTACTCCCACACTGCTGTTAGGGAGGGAGTTCCAGGATTATGACCCAGTGACGATGAAGTAACGGCGATATATTTCCAAGTCAGGATGGTGTGTGACTTGGAGGGAAACTTGCAGGTGATGGTGTTCCCATGCGCCTGCTGCCCTTGTCCTTCTAAGTGGAAGAGGTCGCGGATTTGGGAGGTGCTGCCAAAGAAGCCTTGGCGAGTTGCTGCCATGCATCTTGTAGATGGTACACACTGCAACCACGGTGCGCCGGTGGTGGAGGGAGTGAATGTTTAAGGTGGTGGATGGGGTGCCAATCAAGCGGGCTGCTTTGTCCTGATTGGTGTCGAGCTTCTTGAGTGTTGTTGGAGCTGCACTCATCCAGGCAAGTGGAGAGTATTCCATTCAACTCCTGACTAGTGCCTTATAGGCGGTGGAAAGGTTTTGGGGAGTCAGGAGGTGAGACACTTGCCACAGAATACGCAGCCTCTGACCTGCTCTTGTTGCTACAGTATTTATGTGACTGGTCCAGTTAAGTTTCTGGTCAATGGTAACCCCCAGGATGTTGATGGTGGGGGAATTCGGCAATGGTAATGCCGTTGAATGTCAAGGGGCGGTGGTTATACTCTCGCTTGTTGGAGATAGTCATTGCCTGGCATTTGTGTGGCGCGAATGTTACTTGCCACTTATCAGACCAAGCCTGAATGTCATCCAAGTCTTGCTGCATTCAAGCGTGGACTGCTTCATTATCTGAGGAGTTGCAACTGGAACTGAACACTGTGCAATCATCAGCGAACATCCCCACTTCTGACATGATGGAGGGAAGGTCATTGATGAAGCAGCTGAAGATGGTTGGGCCCAGGACCCTGCCCCGAGGAACTCCTGCAGCGATGTTCTGGGGCTGAGATGATTGACCTCCAACAACTACAACCATCTTCCTTGTGTAGTTACTGTTATAATGTCGGAAACGTGGCAGCCAATATACACACAGAAAGGTTGTAATGACCAGATAATCTGTTTTTAGGTGTTGATTGAGGGAATAATATAGGCCTGGACACTGGGGAGAACTTTGGAATAGTGCCATGGGATCTTTTATGTCCACCTGAGAGGGTAGTCTGGGCCTTGGTTTAACGTCTCATCCGAAAGACGGCACCTCCGACAGTGCAGCGCTCCCTCAGCAGTGCACTGGAGCTTCAGCCTAGTTTTGGCCTCAAGTCTCTAGAGTGGGGATTGAACCCACAGCCTTCTGACTCAGAGTTGAGCCACAAAGGCATCCTATCACCCCCAACACCCCTTCTCCTTCACCTGGCCCTTTCCCATGCAAGCACAGGAGATGCAATTAACACAATAGTAAGGAAGGATATTAGCTCTGATGATGTGGAATCAGTATGGGTAGAGCTGAGAAATACCAAGGGGCAGAAAACATTAGTGGGAGTTGTATACAGACCCCCAAACAGTAATGCTGAGGTTGGGGATGGCATTAAATGGGAAATTAGAGACGCGTGCAATAAGGGCACAGCAGTTATCATGGGTGACTTTAATCTACACATAGATTGGGCTAACCAAATTAGTAACAATACTGTGGAGGAGGAATTCCTACAGTGTATACGGGATGGTTTCCTGGACCAATATGTCGAGGAACCAACTAGAGATCAGGCCATCTTAGACTGGGTATTATGTAATGAGAAAGGATTAATTAGCAATCTTGTTTTGCGAGGCCCCTTGGGGAGGAACGATCATAATATGATAGAATTCTTCATTAAGATGGAGAGTGAAGTAGTTGACTCAGAGACTAGGGCCCTGAATTTAAATAAAGGAAACTATGATGGTATGAGGCGCGAGTTGGCTAGGATGGATTGGGGAATGTTACTTAAAGGGTTGACGGTGGATAGGCAATGGCAAACATTTAAAGATCGCATGGATGAACTACAGAATTTGTTCATCCCTGTTTGGCATAAAAATAAAACAAAAAAGGTGACTCAACCATGGCTAACAAGGGAAATTAGGGACAGCATAAGATCCAAGGAGAGGACATATAAATTGGCCAGAAAAAGCAGCAAACCTGAGGATTGGGAGCAGTTTAGGATTCAGCAAAGGAGGACAAAGGGATTAATTAAGAGGGGGGAAATAGAGTATGAGAGTAAGCTTTCAGGGAACATAAAAACTGACTGTAAAAGCTTCTATAGATATGTGAAGAGAAAAAGATTGGTGAAGTCAAGCGTAGGTCCCTTGCAGTCAGAATCAGGGGAATTTATAATGAGGAACAAAGAAATGGCAGACCAATTAAATACATACTTTGGTTCTGTCTTCACAAAGGAGGACACAAATAACCTCCCAGAGATGTTGGGGAACATAGGGTCTAATGAGAGGGAGGAACTGAATGAAATCAGTATTTGTAGGGAAATGGTGTTAGGGAAATTGACAGGATTGAAGGCCGATAAATCCCCAGGGCCTGATAATCTACATCCTAGGGTACTTAAGGAAGTGGCCCTAGAAATAGTAGATGCATTGCTGGTCATCTTCCAAAACTCTATAGACTCTGGAACAGTTCCCATGGATTGGAGGGTAGCTAATGTAACCACACTATCTAAAAAAGGTGGTAGAGAGAAAACGGGGAATTATACACCAGTAAGCCTGACATCGGTAGTGGGGAAAATGCTAGAGTCCATTATAAAAGATGTAATAGCAGAGCACTTGAAAAACAGTGACAGGATCGGACAAAGTCAACATGGATTTACAAAAGGTAAATCGTGCTTAACTAATCTACTGGAATTTTTTGAGGATGTAACTGGTAGAATAGATAAGGGAGAACCAGTGGATGTGGTATATTTGGACTTTCAGAAGGCTTTCGATAAGGTTCCGCATAAGAGATTAACGTGGAAAGTTAAAGCACATGGGATTGGGGGTAAGGTAGTGACTTGGATAGAAAACTGGTTGGCAGACAGGAAGCAAAGAGTTGGAATAAACAAATCTTTTTCCGAGTGGCAGGCAGTGACTAGTGGGGTACCGCAGGGATCGGTGCTAGGACCCCAGTTATTTACAATATATATTAATGATCTAGACGAGAGAACTAGATGTAAAATCTCCAAGTTTGCAGACGACACAAAGCTGGGTGGGCGTGTGTGCTGTGAGGAGGATGCCGAGAAACTCCAGTATGATTTAGACAGGTTGGGTGATTGGGCAGATGCATGGCAGATGCAGTAGAATGTGGATAAATGCGAGGTTATCCACTTTGGTGGCAAAAACAGGAAGGCAGATTATTATCTGAACGGCAATAGATTGGGAAAAGGGGAAGTGCAACGAGACCTGGGTGTCCTTGTGCACCAGTCGCTGAAGGTAAGCATGCAGGTGCAGCAGGCGGTTAAGAAGGCAAATGGTATGTTGGCCTTTTGCGAGAGGATTCGAGTACAGGAGCAAGGATGTCTTACTGCAGTTGTACAGGGCCTTGGTGAGACTACACCTTGAGTATTGTGTGCAGTCACCTTATCTGAGGAAGGATGTTCTTGCCATGGAGGGAGTGCAGCGAAGATTCACTAGACTGATACCTGGGATGGCAGGGATGACGTATGAAGAGAGATTGGGTCGATTGGGCTTGTATTTGCTAGAGTTTAGAAGAATGAGAGGGGATCTCATTGAAACTTATAAAATTCTAACAGGACTAGACAGACTAGATGCAGGAAGGATGTTACCGATGACGGGGGAGTCCAGAACCAGGAGTCACAGTCTAAAGATTATGGGTAAGCCATTTAGGACTGAGATGAGGAGGAATTTCTTCACCCAGAGAGTGGTGAACCTGTGGAATTCTCTACCACAGAAGACAGTTGAGTCCAATTCATTAAATATATTCAAGAAGGAGTTAGATATATTTCTTAAGGCTAAGGGGATCAAGGGATATGGGAAGAATGCAGGGGCAGGGTACTGAATTTGGATGATCAGCCATGATCGCATTGAATGGTGGAGCAGGCTGAAGGGGCCGAATGGCCTACTCCTGCTCCTATCTTCTATGTTTCTATGTTTCTATGCAACACCTGCCCTTTTACCTCCTCCCTTCCCACTGTCCAGGGCCCCAAACGCTTCTTCTAGGTGAAACTGTGATTTACTTGTACTTCTTGCAATTTAGTATACTGCTCAGGATGCAGTCTCCTCTACATTGGGGAGACCAAATGCAGATTGGGAGACCGCTTTGCGGAACACCTCCGTTCAGTCCGTAAGGGTGATACCGAGCTTCCGGTCGCCTGTCACTTTAATTTTCCGCTCCTCTCCCACTCTGACCTCTCCGTCCTCGGCCTCTTACACTGTTCCAATGAAGCTCAACGTAAGCTCGAGGAACAGCACCTCATCTTTCGATTAGGCACTTTATAGCCTTCTGGACTCAACATCGAGTTCAACAATTTCAGACCATAACCTCTGCCCCTATCATTTTTTCTCTCTCTCTCACATGGCACCTGTCGATCATTCTGCCATTGCCATTTACACTTCATCTAGAGTCATCTTTTATTTCTTAACTTGTCCCATTACCATTTTGCCTTGCACCATCATCCCTTTTGTCTCTTAACCTCTCCTGCCTGCCATCCTATCACAGACCTTCCCTTTTGTTCTTTCCTCCCCTCCCCCCTCTCCCTGCCCCTACACTTGCTTAAAAACCTGTTACATCTCCAACTTTTTCCAGTTCTGACGAAGGGTCATTGACCTGAAACATTAACTCTGTTTTTCTCTCTACAGATGCTGCCTGACCTGTTGAGTATTTCCAGCATTTTCTGTTTTTATTTCTAAGTTTAATTGTTGGTGGGGAAGATCAGCGAGTCCTAAAGCCCTTTGCCAGCCTATACATTGGTGGGAAGAAACATGATCAGAGATGGAGCTGCTGCAAGGGTGCCTTACTTTTCTCTTACTAATTGGCGGCCAATTAGCGGCACTTTGCTCTGTAGACTTGCATGCTTTCTAAGCGGTTTACGATTGGCCATTTCATTCCATGTTTGACTCCTTATAAGTGTCAGTGAGAGGAGATTTTCATCCCAACTATCTGGCTTGGATTTAAATCTGAGAGTCAGTGGTTAATAGGCAGTGTCCTAACCCAATCCCCTATTGTTTGCATAATTTATATGGCAATTAGCATTAGCCCTGATTTTAACTCAGGACAAGTTTCGGGTGGGCGGGGTGGGATTGAAACCCCCACGGAGAGTTGAGCATGAGTCCCGGGCCACCTTAACTCCTGGGCCTCGTTAGAATATCATGGGCGGGTTGTCCTACCGATTGCCTGCAGAATTGGACATCCCGCCCTCCCTGGCGTGCGCAATTGCTGGCACGATTCGCAGCTGTACTTAAAGCGGGGATACAACTCTTAAAGCAAGGTTGCATTCCTCGCTTTCATTTCCTGTGTTCAAACTGCTTTTAAACTGATGGAAACTGTTGGAAAACCCTTTCTGGCAGCCAAGGTGAGTAGAAAGGCTGCCCCAAGATTCTCTGATGGCTTCTGAGGTTTTAATTGAGGATGAGTTGCTGAGGTCACTAGGGGAGCAGCTCATAGGGGTAGTATGGCTCCCTAGTCCAATAGGCAGCAGGTCCTCTTGCAGCAGCTTGCTGATGTCTGAGACAACATTCCTGGTTAATTGAAGCCTCCTGAGGCACTACTCCTCAGACAGGTCGAGGAGAGTTGGTCTGGGCCTATGCACCCTGTGTGCTGGGTATGGCCTCCGCCGATCAGCCTCCTCACCTGGTACCTTCTGAGAGACGCTGGGCCTTGAGGCTGGTGCTGCTCCTCTTCCTCCAACTGCTCCTCCATCCAGAGAAAAGACCGTCAATAATAGCAGCCATGTTGATGAGGGAAAGGTTTCTGACATAAAGTAAGGCAAAATAAAACGTATGAAGGAAACGGCCTGGAAGCTGGAAACTCTCCTTGAGAAGCCAGACAGCGGAGATCCAATGACTCCCTGTGCTGCTGCTGCTTGCCTCCTTTTATATAGCATCAGTGGATCTACGATTCCATTAGGTTTCACTGGTCTGCTTCTGCCAGTTAACATTGCGTTGCGGAGCTGATGACATCATCAGGCTGCGATTTATGAACGTGAAGAAGGCCCCCGACTGCCCGGGGCAGTCTGCCCTCCCGAACGAGTTTTCTGGTGAGACACTGACAGGAACATGGCACAAACCTCCCTTCCCTGACCGCCATTTTAACTTCTTGCCCGTCCTGTTTGCAGCAGGTGGGTGGGCTGGTTTAAAATTGGGGCTCTTGTGTCTGGGAGCACCAATGGATCTACAAAATAAAATGCAGGACATGCCTATGAGCTTTATGTGGAATTACATAGAATTTTACAGCACAGAAACAGGCCATTCGGCCCAACAGGTCCATGCCGGTGACCTAATAGAGGTCTTTAAAATTATGAAAGGTTTTGATAGAGTGGGTACAGAGAGAATGCTTCCACTTGTGGGGAAGAGCAAAACTAGAGGCCATCAATATAAGATAGTCACCAAGAAATCCAATAGGGAATTCAGAAGAAACTTCTTTACCCAAAGAGTGGTGACAATGTGGAACTCGCTACCACAGGGAGTGGTTGAGGCGAATAGTATAGATGCATTTAAGGGGTGGTTAGATAAGCATATGAGGGAGAAAGGAATAGAGGGTTATGCTGATAGAGTTAGATGAGGAAAGACGGGAGGAGGCTCGAGTGGAGCCTAAGTGCGGCATGGACTGGTTGAGCCGAATGGGCTGTTTCTGTGCTGTATTTTCTATGTAATCCTATCTATGTAATTCCATTCGCCTCAACTACTCCTTATGGCAGCGAATTCCACACTCTCACCAACTGGAACAAGTCCTGGGAATAGACCAACTCAGAATTCTGACACACACAAGTGGAATGCTCTCAGGGAAAATCTAACCCAGCATCTTAATTCACGTCACCAATCTCTGTTATTCTACTAGTTTTTGAAAACAAATTAACAACTAAATAGAGCATATTTCTGGACTTCACGATTGTCGACAGTTTAAAACGTTGTCAAAAAGTGTTTTAATCATTAAAAGGAGACACAGTTTCAGACAGGAAATGATTTGTATTAAACCTCAATTTGATGGGTTTAAAGAGTGGCTCCACCCTTGCCCGAACTGCAGATAAGCTAAACACATAATTGCAGTTCGAGTTCCTTTTTGTTAGTGCCCGACTCACTCGAACGACTGGTGTCAGAAACCGCTGGCGCCCATTATCAACCAGATGTTGGGGCGGCAGATACGAATCTCTGAGATAATCCAGCGCAAAAACCTGTCTTGTTTTCCGAAGCTCCCTGCGTTATTAAAAGAAAAAGAATTGGGGGTGGGTGGAGCAGATTTGCTGCGGACTTGCATTTATTATTCCCAAGGGTTGAGGTCTCCGGTATGCTTATTGCTGAAACCCCCCAGCTGAAGTGAGCAAGGGATTGGCACGGAAGGGGTCAGTCAGCTCGCCTTATCGTGCGCAGGACAGGCTGTCAATCACACAGGCTGCCTGACTATCTGGAGCCAAAATGATACATTCAAATAAAAACGAAGGTATTCGAAAATTCATTTAACCGAAATCCCGTTCATGAATCCTGACCTTTAGCTCCTAAGTAGATCTTGGATCTTCAATCACCACCTTCTGTTGACTTAGCATTTTGAAATATTACTGAACGTGTCTTCTGTATTGCTCGATACAAATAAAAGCTTAATCCACGGAGGAATAAGAATTTATATGTGTGTGTGTATATATATAAAATCATAGAAATTCGGCCCATCGTGTCTGTGCAGGCCGACAAAGAGCTATCCACCCTCATCCCTCTTTCCAGCTCTTGGTTCTAAGCCTTGTAGGTTATGGCACTTCAAGTGCATATCCAAGCACTTTTTAAATGTGATGAGGGTCTCTGCCTCTACCACCCTTTCAGGCAGGGAGTTCCAGACCCCCTACCACTCTCTGGGTGAAAAGAATTCTCCTCAAATCCCCACTAAACCTCCAACCAATTACTTTAAATGTATATATATGTGTGCGTGTATACATATATGTGTGTATGTATATAAGTGTGTGTATATGTGTGTGTGTATATGTATATAAGTGTGTGTGTGTATGTGTGTATATAGATGTATATATGTGTGTGTGTGTATATAGATGTATATGTGTGTGTGTGTGTATATAGATGTATATGTGTGTTTATATAGATGTATATGTGTGTGTGTGTATATATAGATGTATATGTGTGTGTGTATATAGATGTATGTGTGTGTGTGTGTGTATATAGATGTACATGTGTGTGTGTGTGTATATAGATGTATATGTGTGTGTGTGTGTATATAGATGTATATGTGTGTGTGTATATAGATGTATATATGTGTGTGTATGTGTGTATATAGATGTATATGTGTGTGTATATAGATGTATATGTGTGTGTGTGTATATAGATGTATATGTGTGTGTATATAGATGTATATGTGTGTGTGTATATATAGATGTATATGTGTGTGTATAGATGTATATGTGTGTGTGTATATAGATGTATATGTGTGTGTGTATATAGATGTATATGTGTGTGTGTATATAGATGTATATGTGTGTGTGTGTGTATAGATGTATATGTGTGTGTGTATATAGATGTATATGTGTGTGTGTATATAGATGTATATGTGTGTGTGTATATAGATGTATATGTGTGTGTGTATATAGATGTATATGTGTGTGTGTGTGTATAGATGTATATGTGTGTGTGTGTGTATATATAGATGTATATGTGTGTTTATATAGATGTATATGTGTGTGTGTGTATATATAGATGTATATGTGTGTGTGTATATAGATGTATATGTGTGTGTGTGTATATATAGATGTATATGTGTGTGTGTATATAGATGTATGTGTGTGTGTGTATATAGATGTATATGTGTGTGTGTGCATATAGATGTATGTGTGTGTGTGTGTGTGTGTATATAGATGTACATGTGTGTGTGTGTGTGTGTATAGATGTATATGTGTGTGTGTGTGTATATAGATGTATATGTGTGTGTGTGTATATAGATGTATATGTGTGTGTGTGTATGTGTGTATATAGATGTATATGTGTGTGTATATAGATGTATATGTGTGTGTGTGTATATAGATGTATATGTGTGTGTATATAGATGTATATGTGTGTGTGTATATAGATGTATATGTGTGTGTGTATAGATGTATATGTGTGTGTGTATATAGATGTATATGTGTGTGTGTATATAGATGTATATGTGTGTGTGTATATAGATGTATATGTGTGTGTGTGTGTATAGATGTATATGTGTGTGTGTATATAGATGTATATGTGTGTGTGTGTATATAGATGTATATGTGTGTGTGTGTGTGTATATAGATGTATATGTGTGTGTGTGTATATAGATGTATATGTGTGTGTGTGTGTATAGATGTATATGTGTGTGTGTGTGTATATAGATGTATATGTGTGTGTGTGTATATAGATGTATATGTGTGTGTGTGTATATAGATGTATATGTGTGCATGTGTGTATATAGATGTATATGTGTGTGTGTGTATATAGATGTATATGTGTGCGTGTGTGTATATAGATGTATATGTGTGTGTGTGTGTATATATAGATGTATATATGTGTGTGTGTGTATATAGATGTATATGTGTGTGTGTGTATATAGATGTATATGTGTGTGTGTGTGTATATAGATGTATATGTGTGCGTATGTGTATATAGATGTATGTGTGTGTGTGTGTGTATATATATAGATGTATATGTGTGTGTGTGTGTATCTAGATGTATATGTGTGTGTGTGTGTGTATATAGATGTATATGTGTGTGTGTGTGTGTATATAGATGTATATGTGTGCGTGTGTGTATATAGATGTATGTGTGTGTGTGTATATATATAGATGTATATGTGTGTGTGTGTATATAGATGTATATGTGTGTGTGTGTGTATATAGATGTATGTGTGTGTGTGTGTGTGTGTATATATAGATGTATATGTGTGTGTGTGTGTACCTCATTGACTGTGTTAGGAGTTCAGAGCTTATTGATTGGGAAGGGGGAAGATTTCTTGTGTTCAGTCTACTTGGTTTCCAGTAATTAGGCCAATGTGTCACAAACCGATTCTTTTCTTTAAATAAGGGACTTCAGTTACAAGCTCTGGGCACTGCACAAGGCTTCGCTGGTGAAAGAGGACTACAATGATATGACCACGTTATGTAGAGAGAAGCAATTGTTACCGCACCATTGATTTTACCTTCTGCCTGCACATTGTGAAGTTATTTCAGCAAAATAAAAAAAAAACAACCATTTTCAGACCATGTGCCAAGCTGAACGCTTGAGTTTAAGGTTTGGCACAGTGAAGATAAATAAAACTGAGTCAAAGTAAAGTAACAATAGCCTTTTATTTTGTCCCATCAGAACTAATGTCTAAAAACAAGTTCTGACGAAGGGTCATCAACCTGAAACGTTAACTCTGTTTCTCTCTCCACAGATGCTGCCTGACCTGCTGAGTATTTCCAGCATTTTCTGTTTTTATTTCAGATTTCCAACATCCGCAGTATTTTGCTTTTGTAGAACTAATGTCTACATTACCAATCAGAGCTACGTAACAGTCAAAGCAAAGGGCTTGTCAGAGCAAGCAACATTACAAGATTACAATTTTTGGGGGTTTAATCATAAACTATGTAAAATAACAGTTTATAATAAGTGGTGTGTAGCTTATTTCTTGGTCATCTGTTGCTGGAACAAAACGTAATATCATTTTGGTTAACTGGTACCACATACCTTCAGGTACAGAAATACATCAGTACCTTTCTTCATGAAATGATGTCCCAAATGGACGGTGGTAAGCCCTGTCATCTGGTGTCCCCTGACTTCCAACAAGCACAAAAAGCTATTGGTTAAGCCTTGAGGTAACAATTTAATGGGAAAGGATAAGATATTGGTTGAAGGATAGGGAGCGGGGTAAAAAAAAACTTGAAAGATTTGCATTTATATAGCACCTTGCATGATCACAGGACGTTCTGAAGCACTTTACAACCAATGAAGTACTTTTTGAAGTGTAGTCACTGTTGTAATATAGGAAACACGGCAGCCAATTTGTGTACAGCAAGGTCCCACAAACATCAATGAGATAGTGACAAGGTCATCTATTTTAGTGAAGTTGGTTGAGGGATAAATATTGGCTAAGACACTATGGAGAACTCCCCTGCTCTTCTTCGAAATAGTGCATGGGATCTTTTGCGTCCACCTGAGAGGACAGACAGGGCCTCGGTTTAACATCTCATCTGAAAGGCGGCACCTCCGACAGCGCAACGCTCCCTCTGCACTGCACTGAAGTGTCAGCCTGGATTTTGTGCTCAAGTCTCTGGAGTGAGACTTGATCTCATGACCTTCTGATTCCGAGGCAAGAGGATGCAGCAACCTCAGTTTCAAAGCAGACCCACTCAGGCTTCTTTTCTCCTGTGACTCAAGAGTGATACTCAGCATGTCGAACCAGCACCTGGCATCAGCTGGCTTCTTATCAGCACCACTAACCCTTTCACTAACAGTGCTCAGTGACTCACCTTGTAATTCCTTCTGAACATTGTTAAGCACTTCCCTTGTACCTGTGCCAGCAAGTGATTCAAGTTGGGTGTTGCTTAAGGATGGCTAGCTTCTCCTTGTTCTATGAAGAGAGCAGATGGTACATTAAGAATAAATTAGCAAAATTATCTGTACGAGTATGAATTGCCATGAGATGCACCTGGACATAATTACATGTTCACGCAACATATTGTACAAATCACAGGTTATGTGAATAATACGGAACATGGTTCTGCACTCTCCTCCAACCCGTACAGACACCAGCTTTGAAAGATTCCGCTCTCAATAATAACTTACATAGAATCAGTGATTTATGTTGTGGGGAACCGCCACCCATTTGACAGAAGCATTAACTGCTAGTTTTGTCTTTTAAACATACAGCAGTGAGGATTGAGACAAGGTGACTTTGCCTGTGGAATTTGCTTTCTGTGGTGTATCTCTCTCCAATGATAGGTATAACGCAATTTGCCTCAGACTACTATATGCAACCTACTTGTTTGTGTTAATGTAGCTTTACTGGGTATAATTTTTCCAAAGGTAACATTCCATTATTATCATTTTGCAGTAATTCATGCCTTACCAGTGTATCAATAATAATATTCACTGCCTCACACACAAACTGTTCATTATTAAAGGCCTCCTTATCAGTACAATCCCCTCACCCCGATGTATTATCATTTTTCAAGGAAGCAAATAAGGCAGAAAAATATCTTGTACACATACAAAATAGCACATGGACATAGGGTTGCCAACTCGGGTTGGACATATTCTGGAGGTTTCATCACGTGACCTCCTGCCTCCCACTGCCCTGCCCCCACACTCCCGCCATTGGTCACCTGACATGTCCATCCTCCTATGCCAATTGGAAAGCGAATAGAATCTTCATTACCAGTTTGGATGATTCTTCACTGTCAGTCAATAGCCTTGTATCCCCATATCCAATATTTTTTATAATTAGTAAACAAGTGTTCAAAGATTTTTTTTAAAAACAATTCTTTATTGCCCCTATGATTTTTCTCCCGGGTTGCTCACAGCAGTGTCCTGGACATTTTTCTTTAATTCCTGGAGACTCCAGGGCAATCCTGGAGGGTTGGCCTCGAGGGCTCAAAGTAACTCCCAATTACATACACCTCTTGTAACTCACGCCTGACCTGTCATCTCTGTGCTATGAATATTTTGATGTTGAGTAATGTTTTGGCCCTCTCACTTGTGCTGTTGACCAAGACAACACAGGCATCAGCTACTCTGCATTTCACTTAGTACAGAGAGACATCACATTACATAGAATGTACAGCACTGAAACAGGCCATTCAGCCCAACTAGTCCATGCTGGTGTTTATGCTCCACACAAGCCTCCTCCCATTTAACCCTATCTGCATATATAGACTTTAATTTTCATTTAGACTGGGGAAACCAAATTTGCAGTAATAGTGCAGAGGACGAGTTCGTGAAATGCATTTAAGATAGTTTTCTAGATCAGTATGTCGAGGAACCAACTAGATTAGATCTAGTATTGTGCAATGAGACAGGGTTAATTAATAACCTTGTAGTAAAGGAGCCACTGGGGAGCAGTGATGATAGAATTTTATGCTGAGTTTGAGAGTGATTTAGTTAAGTCCGAAACTGGTGTTTTACAACAACAACAACAACAACAACAACAACAATAACAACTTGTATTTATATAGTGCCTTTAACATAGTAAAATGTTCCAAGGCGCTGCACAGGAGTATTTTAATACAAAATATTTGACACCGAGCCAAATAAGGTGATTTAGGGCAGGTGACCAAAAGCTTGGTTAAAGAGGTAGGTTTTAAGGAGTGTCTTAAAGGAGGAAAGAGAGGTAGCGAGGCGGAGAGATTTAAGCAGGGAATTCCAGAGCTTAGGGCCTAGGCAACAGAAGGCACAGCCACCAAAAGTTGAGCGATTATAATCAGGGATGCTCAAGAGGGCAGAATTAGAGGAGCGCAGATATCTCGGGGGGTTGTGGGGCTGAAGGAGATTACAGAGATAGGGAAGGGCGAGGCCATGGAGGGATTTGAAAACAAGGATGAGAATTTTGAAATGGAGGCGCTGCTTAACCAGGAGCCCATGTAGGTCAGCGAGCACAGGGGTGATGGGTGAACGGGACTTGGTGCGAGTTAGGACACAGGCAGCCGAGTTTTGGATGACCTCAAGTTTACGTAGGGTGGAATGTGGGGGGCCAACCAGGAGTGCATTGGAATAGTCAAGTCTAGAGGTAACAAAGGCATGGATGAGGGTTTCAGCAGCGGATGAGCTAAGGCAAGGGCGGAGACAGGCGATGTTACGGAGGTGGAAGTAGGCGGTCTTTGTTATGCTGCGGATATATGGTCAGAAGCTCATTTCAGGGTCAAATATGACACCAAGGTTGCAAACAGTGTGGTTCAGCCTCAGACAGATATTAGGGAGAGGGATGGAGTCAGTGGCTAGGGAATGGAGTTTGTGGCAGGGACCGAAAACAATGGCTTCAGTCTTACCAATATTTAATTGGAGAAAATTTTTGCTCAGCCAGAACAGTATGTCGGACAAGCAGTCTGACAATTTAGACACTGTGGAGGAGTCGAGAGGAGAGGTAGTGAGGTAAAGCCGGGTGTCATCAGCGTACATGTGGAAACTGACGCTGTGTTTTTGGATGATGTTGCCAAGGGGCAACATGTAGATGAGAAATAAGAGGGGGCCAAGGATAGATCCTTCGGGGATACCAGAGGTAACGATGCGGGAGCGGGAACAGAATCCGTTGCAGGTGATTCTCTGGCTACGATTAGATAGATAAGAATGGAACCAGAAGAGTGCAGTCCCATCCAGCTGGACGACGGTGGAGAGGCTTTGGAGAAGGTTGGACTGGTCAACCGTGTCAAAGGCTGCAGACAAGTCAAGAAGGATGAGGAGGGATAGTTTACCTTTGTCACAGTCACAAAGGATGTCATTTGTGACTTTGATGAGATCAGTTTCGGTACTGTGGCAAGGGTGGAAACCTGATTGGAGGGATTCAAACATGGAATTGCGGGAAAGATGGACACGGATTTGGGCGGTAACAGCATGTTCAAGGACTTTGGAGAGGAAAGAGAGGTTGGAGATGGAGTGGTAGTTTGCAAGGACAGAGGGATCAAGAGTTGTTTTTTTGAGGAGAGGGGTGATGACGGCAGATTTGAGGGAGAGGGGGACAGTACCTGAGGAGAGAGAACCATTAACAATGTCAGCTAACATGGGAGCCAGAAAAGGAAGTTGGATAGAAACATAGAAACATAGAAAATAGGTACAGGAGTAGACCATTCAGTCCTTCGAGCCTGCACCGCCATTCAATGCGTTCATGGCTGAACATGCTACCTCAGTACCCCATTCCTGCTTTCTCGCCATACCCCTTGATCCCCCTAGTTGTGAGTGTTATATCTAACTCCCTTTTGAATATATTTAGCGAACTGGCCTCAACAACCTTCTGTGGAAGAGAATTCCATAGATTCACCACTCTCTGGGTGAAGAAGTTCCTCCTCAGCTCAGTCTTAAATGGCTTCCCCTTAATCCTTAAACTGTGACCCCTGGTTCTAGTTTTCCCTAACATTGGGAACATTCTGCCCGCATCTAATTTGTCTAAACCAGTCAGGATTTTAAATGTCTCTATAAGATCCCCCCTCATTCTTCTGAACTCCAGAGGATACAAGTTCAGTTGACCCAATCTTTCTTGATATGTCAGTCCGGCCATCCCAGGAATCAATCTAGTGAACCTTCGCTGCACTCCCTCAATAGCAAGAATGTCCTTCCTTAAGTTAGGAGACCAAAACTGCGCACAATACTCCAGGTGTGGCCTCACCAAGGCCCTGTACAACTGCAGCATCACCTCCCTACTCCTGTACTCAAATCCCCTTACTATGAAGGCCATCATTCCGTTTGCTTTCTTGACTGCCTGCTGCACTTGCATTCCCACCTTCAGTGACTGATGTACCATGACGCCCAGGTCTCGTTGCACCTCCCCTTTCCCTAATCTGCCACCATTCAGGTAATAGTCCGCCTCTCTATTTTTACCACCAAAGTGGATAACCTCACATTTATCCACATTGTACTTCATCTGCCATACATTTGCCCATTCACCCAACCTGTCCAAGTCACTCTGTAGCCTCCTAGCATCCTCCTCATTGTTCACACTGCCTCCCAATTTAGTGTCATCCGCAAATTTGGAGATATTACATTTAATCCCTTCGTCCAAATCATTAATATATAATGTAAACAGCTGGGGTCCCAGCACCGAACCCTGCGGTACCCCGCTGGTCACTGCCTGCCATTCTGAAAAGTACCCATTTACTCCTACTCTTTGTTTCCTGTGTGCCAACCAGTTCTGAATCCACGTCAACACATTACCCCCAATCCCATGTGCTTTAACTTTGCTCACCAATCTCTTGTGTGGGACCTTGTCGAAGGCCTTCTGAAAGTCCAAATACACCACATCTACTGGTTCCCCCCTGTCCACCCTATTGGAAACATCCTCAAAAAATTCCAGAAGATTTGTCAAGCATGATTTCCCTTTCACAAATCCATGCTGACTTGGACCTATCATGTCGCCACTTTCCAAATGGTCTGTTATGACATCTTTAATAATTGCTTCCATCATTTTACCCACGACCGATGTCAGGCTGACCGGTCTATAATTCCCTGCTTTCTCCCTCCCTCCTTTTTTAAAAAGAAGGGTTACATTGGCCACCCTCCACTCCATCGGAACTGATCCAGAGTCTAAGGAATGTTGGAAAATGATCGTCAATGCATCCACTATTTCCAAGGCCACCTCCTTAAGTACTCTGGGATGCAGACCATCAGGCCCCGGGGATTTTTCAGCCTTCAGTCCCATCAATTTCCCCAATACCTTTTCCCGACTAATAAGGATTTCCCTCAGCTCCTCCCTCTTACCAGATCCTCTGACCCCTTTTATTTCCGGCAGGTTGTGTGTGTCCTCCACAGTAAACACCGAACCAAAGTACTTGTTCAATTGATCTGCCATTTCCTTGTTCCCCATTACGACTTGCCCTGTTTCCGACTGCAGGGGACCTACGTTTGTTTTTACTAACCTCTTTCTTTTTACATATTTATAGAAGCTTTTGCAGTCCATTTTAATGTTCTCTGCAAGGATGGTCAGCAGTTTGGTGGGAATAGGATCGAGGGAGCAGGAGGTGCGACTCATGGTCAAGATGAGCGCAGAGAGGTCATGAGGGGAGATCGGAGAGAAACTGGAAAAAGATGTGAGTTCAGGGCTAGGGCAGGGGGGAACTTTAGAGGAAGTTTGGCCCAGTGGGCTAGGGGAAGGAAGGGAAGAGGCAAAGGCAGCTGAACGGATGGTCTCAATCTTAGAGACAAAGAAGTCCATGAGCTCCTCACACTTGTTGACGGAGGTGAGGGTAGAGGAGGCAGAGGAGAGGGTTTTAAAAAGATGGGTAGCAGTAGAGATAGGAGCCAGGGTTTATCTTTGCATTCCAGAATGATTCTGGAATAGTGAGCAATTTTTGCAGACGAGAGCAGGGCCCAATAATACTTTATGTGGTTTAAATTTGAACAAACGAAACTACGTAGATATGAGAGGCGAGTTGGCTAAGGTAGATTGGGAAACTAGATTAAAAGATATGACGGTAGATAAGCAATGGCAAATATTTTAAAAAATAATTCATAATTCGCAACGAATATACATTCCCTTAAGGAATAAAAACCCCACGGGAAAAATGGTCCAACCGTGGCTAACAAGAGAAGTTAAAGATAGTATTAGATTACAGGAAGAGACTTATAATGTTGCCAGAAAGAGTAGTAAGCCTGAGGATTGAGAGGATTTTAGAATTCAGCAAAGGAGGACCCAGAAATTGATCAAGAGAAAGAAAATAGAATTTGAGTGTAAACTAGCAAGAGACATAAAAACAGATTGTAGAAGCTTCTATAGGTATGTCAAAAGGAAGAGATTAGCAAAAGTAGGTCCGTCACAGGCAGAGACAGGAGAAATTATAACGCGGAATAAGGAAATAGCAGAGACAATAAACAAATATTTTGTATCACGGAAGAAGACACAAAAAGCATTCCGGAAATATTGGGGAACCAAGGGTCTAGTGAGAATGAGGAACTTAAAGAAATTAGTATGAGTAAAGAAATAGTACTGGAGAAATTAATGAGACTAAAAGTCAACAAATCCCCTGGACCTGATGGCCTACATCCTAGGGTTTAAAAGAGGTGGCTACAGAGATTGTGGATGCATTGGTTTTGACTTTCCAGAATTCCCTAGATTCTAGAATGGTCCCCGTGGATTGGAAGGTAGCAAATGTAGCCCCACTATTCAAGAAAGGAGGGAGAGAAAACAGTGAAGTACAGACCAGTTAGCCTGACATCAGTAGCAGGAAAAATGCTAAAATCAATTATTAGGGACATGATAACAGGACACTTAGAAAATAATAATTTGATTGGGCAGAGTCACCACAGATTTATGAAAGGTAAATCATGTTTGACAAATCTGTTAGAGTTTTTTGAGGTTGTACCAATGTTCCCCCTAATTTTGATTTTCGGTGCGGTCGCGGCCCATTCACAGTTTCACGTGTGCACAAAATTTACCATTGGAAAAGCTGGTCCCTGGCTGTGCGGGACTGGCAGAGAGCTGCATGGCTGTACGGTTGCGCAGCTTAGAGGGAACGTTGATAGCAGGGTAGATAAGGGGGAACCAGTGGATGTAGTGTATTTGGATTTTCAAAAAGCATTCGCTAAGGTTATTAAACAAAATTAGGGCTCATGGGATTGGGGGTAATATATTAGCATGGATTGAGGATTGGTTAACGGAGAGAAAACAGAGAGTAGGAATAAACGGGTCATTTTTTGGGTTGGCAGGCTGTAACCAGTGGGGTACCGCAAGGATCAGTGCTTGGGCCTCAGCTATTTACAGTCTATATCAGTGACTTAGATGAGGGGACAGAGTGCAATGTATCTAAGTTTGCTGACAATACAAAGCTAGGTGGGAAAGTAAGTTGTGTCAGCTGTGGCTTGGTGTTAGCACTCTTGCCTGTGAGTCAGAAGGTTGTGGGTTCATAGTCCCACTTCAGAGACTTGAGCAAATAATCCAGGCTGATACGCCAGTGCAGTTACTAAGGGAGTGCTGCACTGTCGGAGGTGCTGTTTTTTGGATGAGACGCTAAACTGAGGCCTCATCTGCCCTCACAAATGGACATAAAAGATCCCATGGCACTATTCAAAGAAGAGCAGGGGAGTTCTCCCGATATTCTGGCCAATATTTCTCCCTCAACCAACACCTAAAACATAATCTGGTCATTGATTGCCGTGCCCAATTTGGCTATTTCAACATTACAGTGACTACAGTTCAAAAAGTACTTTATAAAGCGTTTTGGGATGTCCTGAGGTCATGTAAGGTGCTAAATAAATGCAAGTCTTTATTTATGAACGATAGCAAGTAGTGTGGCCTTGGATTCCTTGACACCAGGTTACACTGCTTGCTATCTCAGTGTGTGGTTCTTGTGTGGGCAGCAGCTTCTACACTACAAAAGAAATGTGCATGTGATATGTTGATGGCCATCTTCAACAGCGATTATATATTGGCAATTTTAGAACATCCAGCAGTTGGAGCAAAATGGCGCACAATGCATTCCTCCCTGGCTCCAATCCATACATGATTATAGGGCGGTAGACAGAACATTTCCCTTTGTGTTGAGAGTGGCTTTCCTCCTGCACCCTAGAGCTACAAGACATCAGCGAAGCAATTCTGATGCTCAGAAGGAAATCAAAAAGAAAAGATACTCTCATCATGGCAGGGTTTCGATGCACCATTATGACCTTCTTGTAGATCTTACCTAAATATATTTTCCAAGCCTTCCCTAATTTAAAACTCCAATCCTTGAGCATTGGTTCTCATGGAAACAGAGCAACCTCTGGTTGAGTGTACACACTCCATGCTTCTCTCTGCTGGTTGCAAATGTCTTTTGATTTCAGCAAGTGGTACTCCTGGTTGGTTAAGAGCTCTGATGATTTATAATGGAACTTTACGATGATCAGACTGGAAAGGACTGAAACAAAGTATGAGTTAGATATTACAGCCCGCATTTATTCTTCAATATTTCACTGATGACCTCCATTGAAACCTCTCACCTGAGTTACGAACGCTCAGATGAGGTAAAATGTGCTACGGTACACAGACTTCGCCTGCCAACCACATGACACTTTCTGGTCAATGGGCATTTTTGTGAGCAAATTGCTCTCCATCATCACATTCTGCAAACCCTCACTGCAGCTGAACAAGTACAGTAATTAACTTCCAAAAGCCCTTACAGGATTACTCAGATTCAAGAGAGAAAACAATGGTCCTTCTCTTTGAGATACAGACATCAATATGCTGCGCGTAATGTTGGTTCGACACTTGAGTTCAGAGAGCAGGCAACTGCAGAAAATTCAGCTCCATCTTACAGAGAAATTGTCTTACAGTAATTGTCCCTGCCTCGGCTTTCTGCCCTAATTTGCTTTTATTACCTTCTTCAGTAGATGGAAACTCTGTAAGGGTGCCTTCACATTATAACCATAGCATCGATGTGAGGCAGTTTCCCTTTGCATCGATGCTGCAGTTATAGTGTCAACATTATCTGAATCTGGAGTCAGGGCACGTGCCGACACTGGGACAAAGAGGAGTTTCACTCCGCTTTCCTTTGGAGCCGGTGCTGGTCTTCGACTCTCCAATCACATACCATGGTTAGCAACCTTTTTAGTATCCCGATTTGCAGTGCTAGAGGGACGGTAGAGGCCGGGCGATCTAATAGATACCCTGCTAGTTTAAGGTGCTGCTCGATCTTCTGGTCTGTCCTGGGCGGGTGTCGGAAGCAGGCGGGGTATGGTATGCAAAAGGGGGACGGGGCACTGCAACATTTTCCAGTCCATGAACATGCTGGACACTGAATCTCCAGAACCCGCAGTGAAACCTGGCACAATAAAGGCTCGGGGGGACCTGCAGGCTGAAGGGTGTTGAAAAGGCCCACACGCTGTAAGGTAAGTACAGTTGGCCTCTTAAAGGCCCTTCTTTTCCTTTTGTGTTTTTCTTCCCAGCTGACACTTAGGCCGCCATTCAGAGGGCGGGTTTGGAGGCGGGTCAGGAGTTAAAATCAAAATGATTGACGGCGGTTTGCGAACCCGCTGCCATCCCGCCTCCACGCAACTTTACAAAGTGTTGGGTCTGCAAGTCCTGACCAGACCCGACACCAAGCGGCGGGAGAGCCACTTAATGCATTTACCAGCTTGTTAACTGCCTAGATAATCCCATTAAAAGAGGCTCTTCCCATTTTACTACATTTTCAGCGACTTGCACGTCATGCGACAAACACGCCAGCTGATTGTGCCGGGTTCAGCAACTAGCTGAATTCTTGACAGCTGCTCCTGCAGCGTAAAAGCGGACCTGTAACATGGCTGACTTTCAGATGGCAGAACTTTCTGTTTTGAGGTTTTGGAACACTTTTTGCAGGTCTATTGAGCTTGTAAGTGGTTAAGCTGAGATCCAGATACACCGTGACCTCCTTGGAAAACCCTCTCCCCACATTGACTGAGAGCTTATAACATCTGTTCCTCAACTGAGATATATACCAGCGGAATGGGAACCATTTCTACTCTCTCATCCTGGTCCTCAGAATCGGAGGAAGAGCAGCCACGGCAGCAGTAGAACCAGGCACAACAGCAGCAGCAACAACAGGAGCGCCAACCTTCTCCTCAGCCACCTGATGCTGCACAGGGCAGAGGGTGTCAGCGTAGGGCTGCATCTCGCCGCAGGAGATACCCCCAACACATGGTTTACAGGCCGAGATGAGCTTCCTCAACATGAGTGAGCAGCAGTGCCAAAGGAGGCTGAGACTTTCACGAGAGGTAGTCGCTGACGTCTGCACAATGCTGCACCAACACCTGGAGCCCAGAGGAGCGGGTGGACACTCCTTACCAGTGGCTGTCAAAGTCACCACGGAACTCAACTTCTTTGCTTCAGGGTCCTTCCAGGGATCAGCAGCAGACATCAGTGGCATCTCCCAGTTGGCCGCACACACTTGCATCACGCAGGTTACCGATGCCCTCTTTGCAAAGTCGTACAATTACATCCACTTCTCCACCGATGAAGCAAGTGTAACCGCACGTGCGGTTGGCTTTGCAAATATGGCAGGCTTCCCAAGGGTGCAGGGCGTCATAGACTGCACACATGTGGCCATCAGGGCACCCCATCACAACCCAGCAGTATTTGTGAACCGCAAGGGCTTCCACTCCCTTAACATCCAGCTGGTGTGTAACCACAGGAAGAACATTATGCATGTTTGCGCCAAGTTCCCTGGCAGTTGCCATGACTCGTTCATCCTGCGGCAGTCTACTGTGCCTCAGCTCTTCAATCCACCAACCCAACTTTCCGGATGGCTACTTGGAGACAAGGGTTATCCCCTGAAGACATGGCTAATGACACCAATGAGGAGGCCATCAAATGAAGCTGAGGAGTGCTACAATGTGAGCCACATTTCCACCAGAAGCATCATAGAGCAAATCATTAAAATGCGATTCAGACGCCTCGACAGATCTGGTGGAGCCCTACACTATTCACCAGAGTCGCCAGAATCATCATGGTCTGCTGTGCTCTGCACATCATTGCACAGCAACGTGGCCCGAGGAACAACTGGCTCAGCGCACAGCCTCCTCAGAGAAGGAGGAGGAGCTGGCAGTTGAGGAACACCTTGCGGAGGCGGATGTGCCAGTTCCACCAGCACGCAAGCACATTGCTGGCCGTGAGGCAAGGTTTACACTAATCCATGCCAGATTCGCGTAACTTTATGCAGCAAACATATGTGGCTGGCACATGGAAATGAGTGTCTGTCCGACCTTCTTAACACACCATATAGCACCTGTACAATAAACTGTGCTTTCCTATCACTCTCCCCACCATCATTATAGATGAAAGGCGCCCTGACCCCTCACTGTGTGCAACTTCCATTTCTTTGAATCTTTGCCATCGCATTTCTTTATTACAATGGAAATAACGATGAGAAACTTCGCTTTGTATTAGATCAAAACACCCAAGTAACTACCCTTGTGAATATTTGTGTTAACTATCTCTTACGCGTGCTTCTACGTGGTGCTTCCCCTGTGGCTTCAGCAGATGTTGGGGCACCTTGCTCACTTCCATGCAGCACCTGCTTCGCGCCTTTGGCGGGCGTCCTCTGAGTTTGGGAGCCTGGGAGGGCTCGTCAACAGTCTGCTCCTCCTGCAGCTGTGCAGGGGCTGAGACGGCCATCTCAGTTGGGTGAGGAATCTGGGGCTCTGACCGAGGGCTCCACAGTGGCATGGGAGTGTGAGTGCTTGGATAGGAGCCCACACTTCCTTGTTGTCGACCACCAACATCCCTCTCATGGATCACCCGCACTTTACTGCTAGCAAGTAGCCAGAGAGCACCTTGCTGCACATCAGTGGGGCCATGAGGACCCATCTCTGTACTGACAGTCCTCATAATGGGGACATCCATGTACCTCTGGTTCCTCTCCTCAATAGATGCCCATCTATTCTCCATAGCAGACCATCTATTTAGAAGAGTCACCATGTTCATTTGTGTCTGGCGATTTATGTCCTCCATGGAGGTTGCCATCCTTTCCATGGCGACACCTACATTCGCCATTGCGTGCACCACAGCATTGCTCATGTTTGAGATGGACTCCTCCATTCTCTGCACACTCGCAGTTACAGTGGTTGCAAACCCTGTCAGAAACTCCTGCACTTGTTCCTGAAGTTCCAGCACTGCCCACTTTCTGGATGGCCCCAGAGGCACAGCGTCCACATGCAGCTGAGCAGAGCTAGGAGCATCCAGCGCCCTCTGATGAGGACTCTCCTGTGCTGTCCCTGTCTCCACCATCTGCTGATGCTCACTTGTGAGCTGTGATACACCAGGTGACACACTAATCTATCTTGCGAATGACCCACCGAGGTGTGCGTCTCTGCGCTCAATTCTGCTGATGCAGCACCCTCAGAGGTTGCAGCTTCCTCTGAGGAGTCATCCAGCTCTTCCTCCTGGACAGTGGGGAGGAGGGCTCTCGATGGTCCTGTGGGGGAGTAAAGGCATGAGTTGGACATGCGATATTAACATAGCAGACACATCCCATTGTGCAGATGATCAGAACTCAATCTATATGAACATCAGATGCCATATCAGTCACTCATGAAATCGAAATGAAAGGGTTGCAAATCTATTCTGTCACCAGCTTGCTCTACTGTGCCCGTCTCTCCGTCCCCCACTTTCAGCTCCTCTGCACCACCGATGACCTCGATAGCAGCCTCCTCAGCGGTGGTTAAGTGCGCCATGGAAGGTGGCCCTCCTCCTGTCCTCCCCCTCTCCCTCTTATTGTGGGCTCTCTTTTCCTGCAATGAGGGACACAAGTGGAGTTTGAGCGAGAATGTTGGAGTGAGTGTAGAGAATCCATAGCATAGATGCTTAGAGGGAGACAAAGATGGAGTGAGGTGTCAATACCAAGGGCCCTCCCTGTGTGTTGTTAGTTGTTGCCATTGCATAACAGTGATAGCGAGTGTGAGGGGTGCATAGTAGAAAGGTGGTGTGATTCTGTACAAAGAGAGAGAGGGATGGTTAAGGGTGCAAGGGATGTAAGGGTAAGTTGGGATGTGAAGGAGTAGATTGACAATGCAGAGTGTTGGTGATGAGAGGAGATGGGGAGCAGATTGAAGGTAAGTGTGATGTTATACTCACTTTTGCTGTGCGTAGCAGATCATTGAACCTTTTCCTGCACTGGACCCAGGTGCGTGAACACAAAGACCTGGCGCTAACCCCCTCAGCAATCTGCAGCCAGGCTGTCTTGGTTTGCTGAGGAGGCTTCCTACATCCATTTGAGGGGAACAGAACCTCCTTGCGTCCTCTCACTCCCTCCACAAGAGCATGGAGGGAGTCATCATCGAATCTTGGAGAAGCCTTGGCTCTTGAAGCAGTCATCTCGCTATCAGTAACACTGAGAAGCAGCAGAATGTGAATGAAACACCACAAGGCTGCGTGGGTGCCTTAAATGCAGCTGAATGGAAGACATCAGCAGAGGCGAGCAGCAGACCCGAGCCCACTCATTGGGCCGGGTAACGCGCACAACGGGCTTAATAAGCCCAGTTAAGGCAAAATCGTTATTTTAGAGCGGCTGAAACCAGCAGCGGGACCGGAACCCGCCGACCAGCCAACCCGAGCCTAAGGCTTTCATGAGCCTTTGGTGCCAGTTGCTGTGATTTATTTATTTTGCCCTGAGCTCTTTTTATTGTATCAGTCAGCGGCTATGAGCAGACCCAATGAAAGGACACCTACGCAATTGTATCATTGTCCAGTAAAATGTAGGGGGCTTCCCAGACAGAACCTTTGAACCGGGCCCCCGCAAAGCAAACACCGCTCCTGTTGGCACCAGAGGGTTGGCCAACAGACATCCCTTTGAGTTGACGTGTTCAGAGGGAAAGGGGACCAGCAGAAAGATGCCAGGTGGGTAAGCCTGCCCAAGAGGTGCTCTGCGCCCTCCCACCTGCACCCACATCTGCAAGAGACAGACATTGTTGGCGGTGGTTCCAATTCCCAATGATGGCTGAACCAAATACAGTCCGCTCCCCACCACTCCCCCCCCCCCACCCCCACTTACACTGTCCCCACTGATGGCTGCCTATATCGAGCTAATGCTGCTAATCATTTGATATTAACATAAGCGTCAATGACAAAACGCGCCACTTAAACCGTATTAAATGGGCCTGCTCTTTCGGGAAGTTCAAGCAGCTGTTTGGGGTCATCTTCCATCTATCCCCTGCACTGCCGTCTGCCCTGAAGCGCTGATTTAATGTACATCGTTAAAAAAGGAATCTAGTTGAGTGTCTTCTAGAGAGAACTCAAGACTTTCAGACCAGCTGCACCCAGCAGATATATTTCCTCCGTTGAATAACCCTCTTATTAAATGTTAATTTCTGAGAGATTCACAAAATGCGGTGGCAGCAGATCAGGAACTTTGAAATTGACCAGCAGCTTTCGAGTCAAAGTTGTTTACATGCGTCACGATACTCTCTGCCGGCCCAGAGAGCTTGGCAGTAGTCCTTACACTTATTGAAAGTGGTGGCACTGGCGCTATTTTGGGAGATCAGCTTAAAAGGCTGTCAAACATTATACTGGCCTTGGCTCATAGCAGGCAAATCGTGTTTGCACGCAAGCGCTCGCTATAAGCGGTTCGGACTGTATGCCCCTGTGGCACCACAATGAAAAACACTTCTTCACACAACGTACAGTGGAAATCTGGAACTCTTTCCCCCAAAAAGCTGTTGAGGCTGGGGGTCAATTGAAAATTTCAAATCCGAGATTGATAGATTTTATTAGGCAAGTGTATTAAGGGTTGCGGAACCAAGGTGGGTAAATGGAGCTAAGATACAGATCAGCCATTATCTAATTGAATAGCGGAACAGGCTCGAGGAGGGGCTGAAAGGCCTACTTCTGTTCCTATGTTCCTAAATGTCATGTCTAATCCTTATGCTGGAAGGTTCTTCAGAAGCATTACAATCACAGCATGTCATACTTTACGTGGCGTTGCGTGAAAGAAGGCATGGCAGGGTAATCAGGAGCCAGAATTTACCCCTCTTACCAAGATGCCACCAATCATTTATGCAGGCCCTGCCAAAATCACTGGGTCACCACAGTCACCAGGGAATGACTGCGGCGGCTTGCCTTCCGAGAGTCGGGATCAGACGGTGGGATAATGCTGAGCTCCTCCTTGTATTGCAAGGCTGTGCAACATGGAGCTTCCACGCGCACAGAGGTCAGTAACGGTCAGCTGTGACCTGAAGCTTGGCCGCACCTCCTTTCTGGCATGTTGCTTTGCTGAGCTGTGGGATGGTGCTGTAGAGTGGCACAAACGAAAGCCTCCTTGTATGGCATCTCATGCCACAGCACCTCAGCTTCAGCAGCCAAGGGGGAGGCCAAATGCTGGGCTGCACCATCACTTATCTACAGTACCTACACCTTTCCCTTCATCCTGGCCTGTTAATTCTTAATTCCATGCCCGCTTATGCCTTGGTAAAGGTTGCTGATGGGTTGAGATGCCGTTGAATTCTCCTCCAGAAGTTTTCTAAATTGTTGCCACCCCTCCGTCTTCTGGCACTACCCTTTAATTGTCCCCATCCCTTTAGATTTGACATCCACACAATTTTTCATCTCCTGCCAGTGGGGTCATCCTCTAGACCTGGAGTTGTGGATGATTGTGCAAATTAGGTTCGACCAGAAAATTGATTGGCATTAGCATTTGGGATTCAGATGGGTCTTTAAGCAGCGCAAACCAAGTTAGGACTGTTTACACCTAAAGATGATAACCCTTCTCCCCTGCTCGGTTAATGTCAGCGTGAAGCCGGAAGGGTTAAACTTGTGAAATGTGAATGTGCCAAAGGAAAAATAGTATTCAAACCTATGATAGTCATGTACATCTCTGAGCTTGCATAGATACAAATAAAAGCCTTTTACAGATGCCATAATCCCCGTCAGATGAAGGTGTTACCTCTGTTGACTGTCCATACAAAACTCAATTACACACAAGCTTTGCCTTGCAGGTTTTAATTTCAGATTTAAAATGTTGATAGCTTTTCTGGTGCTTCGAACACCAGTATGAATTCTAAATAAATATGTTGCACTGGGTAGCAGTTAGTAGGAGCAATGTGGTGTGTATAATGTTGCATTTTTGCTTAAAATCCATCCCATTTCTAAAATGGTAAGTAAAGTTAATAAGATTCGAAAGCTTTATGGTTTATGGTTAATGGTTTACAGGCCGATGCCTGGTCTGTCTGAGTATTCTTGTGGGAGCTGTAAAGGGGGAGGATTGATAGAGATTCCTCTCCCTTCCTAATTCGGTTGTGCCCCACATTATCATTAAAACAGTCTATGAAGTGCTATTAGGTGCGTGAAATTTCAAAGCCACCTATCGTTGCATAGGCACAATGGGAAAATCTGGTTTACTTTAGGAATGGTGAGCTGTATTAACTGAGTAACTCCTCGCAGCGAATTCTAATTATTGGAAACACATTCGATGGAGTGTTGAGTACATGGCAATATAACAGCATGAAGCACATCTGTTTTTACTTAATTTGATTGAGATGTTGAAACAAACTATACTTTGGTACTCTGGGGATTTTGTTTCTCCAATTATATATCAGTTTATACTTTTTAACTCAATTGCTTACAGAGAATTACATAGAACTTTACAGCACATGCCATTCAGCCCAACAAGTCTATGCTCCACACTAGCCTCCACCTCCTCCCGAGATCAAATATCAAGCACTTAACTGAAGGTCAGAAGACACTACCTAGAAAGATTTACATTTATATAGCGCCGTTCACAACCTCAGGACGTCCCAAAGTGCTTTACAGCCAATGAAGTATTTTTGAAGTGTAGTCACTGTTGTAATGTTAGGAAATGCAGCAGACAATTTACACAAAGCAAGGTCCCACAAACAACGATGTGATAATGACCAGATGTTTTAGTGATGTTGGTTGAGGGATAAATATTGGCCAGGACACCGGGGAGAACTCCTCTGCTCTTCCTCGAAATAGTGCCATGGGACCTTTTACGTTCACCTGAGAGGGCAGACAAGGCCTTGGTTTAACATCTATCTGAAAGACGGCACCTCCGACAGTGCAGCACTCCCTCAGTACTGCACTGAAGTGTCAGCCTGGATTTTATGCTCAAGTCTCTGGAGTGGGTCTTGAACCAGTGTCCTTCTGACCCAAAGGCAAGAGTGCTGACACATTGAGATCCCTGAAATATTAAGATCTGCAAAGGATGTTGCTTCCCAACTACTTGCACAGATGTGCTAACTGGCTGAAGATTGCAGGAAGAACACAATTGTAAGCACATAGGAAGAAAATACACTATCCAGAAAATTTCTAATTTTGGATATTCTGGCCTTGAATGCACTTTGATGGTAATCGGGAGAAGGCATGACAGAAAATTACAATTATATTTACATTCACAGTGCATAGAATAGCTGACTCTACATGAACGAACCACATCACACTGTTTTGAACAGCACAGTTCATGAAATTATAACTTTGTAGACAGGTCCATTGAGTGTCACGTTGAAGAACAGATGACTGGCACTGACATGTGTTTGACTGATGGTATATGAGTAACAATCCCATATAACAACATTGATCTGAGCTCTGCAAAATACATTTTTTTTCTCTAAGATTAAACCTTTCTCATTGCTGCTACACAGAAATGAAACTGGTGTGAGCATTTGTGTAATTTAAGAAAAATTACATGTATTTTCCAGGAAAGTTTACCAAAGATAATATACAGTTTAGCCAAAAGGGGCAAAAACCAGTTAGCTTCCAAATGCAATAACATCCTTAAAAGGGAGTCAAATAAATATGTGTCCACTGTAGGCATTTAGCATTAAAAATTCAACAGTTAAATTTGTCTGAGATATGCTTCTTATCGTTTACAGCTCCCTACACCTCTTTCCATCATTTTGAAGTCTTTTTAGACCCATTTGCTCGCTCTGTGTGAAATGGTTAGTAAGTCTGAACACTCAACCCAAGGTTGCCCACCCTCCAGGATTGCCCTGGAGCCTCCAGGAATTGAAGATTAATCCCCTGGACACTGCTCCGAGCAACCCAGGGGAAAAATCACATAAAAAAAATTATCTGTTCTTTTCATTTTCTTTGAACACTTTTGTTTATTAGTCATAAAAATATTGGAGATGAGAGAAAAAGAATTGTTTGACTGACCGTCAAGTATTATCCAATCGTGTAATGAAGAGTCTGTTCGCTTTCCAATTGACGTGGGAAGGCGCTGCACCATGAGGATGGACATGTTAATCAACCAATGACAGGAGCGTGGGGGCGGGGCAGTATTCCTCATACATTCAACCAGAGTTGACAACCCTAACTCAACATCGAGCTGTGTTTTTTTCTCCCTTTCTTTCGGTCGGTCCGGTTTTTCTTTTTGGTTGGCCAGGTGTCTGACACCCATCGGAGGTGAATTTCCTTCTCTTGCTCCTCCGCCATAACTTCGGGCAACTTCCTGCTTATGCGTGCAAACAGGGTTCGTGCTGAGCTATGGCAGGGGATTGGGAGACGCTTTGAGGAGATTCGACCTCCATGGAAAACCACCACCAGGCGATATGGAGTGCACGCTAACTCCCTGTAGGGACTCACGCTAGTTACCTACGTGCAAAGTGCTCAGGTTCAGGTTGGCAACAGCCAAAGCTTAGGGATCCCCAAGTGTGGTACTGCTAAAGGTTAACCAGCTAAAACCATTCAGTTTACCAGCCCAGAGCGCCGGTAAACTTCCTGTAGCTTATCCAATCCATGACACCATTGGCTTGTACATGTGACCTGTTAGTTTGCACCTGAATAAGAAAAGGCCGGACACTTCATCTGAAGCAGTTACAGCAGGCAGGAGAAGTCCCCTGAAAGACTTGAATCCTGGACCCTCAGCTTTAAAATCTTATGATCTACTGACTGAACTATCCAATTGCAAGAAATGAAGACTCTTGCCTGCATTGAGTTGTCACTCAGCACCCTGGAAACAAAGTCACGGTAGCATATGTTTGCCAATACTTTTCAGACAAGAACCTTGGATTTAGATATCCAGAACATCAAGGTGGCTGGCATCTTGCAGGTTGTCCTGTGCAGGTTCTTCCGTCGTCGCTGGGTCAAAATCCTGGAACTCCCTCCCTAACAGCACTGTGGGAGTACCTTCACCACGCGGACAGCAGCGGTCAAGAAGGCGGCTCACCACCACCTTCTCAAGGGCAACTAGGGATGGGCAATAAATGCTGACCTTGCCAGCGACGCCCACATCCCATAAATGAATTTTAAAAAACTCGCATGAAGGAAGTGGGGTCCTTTTTTAAATATACAGGTCGGGCCTTGATGATGTCATTGGGACCGTATGCATTATTAGTCGGAGGTCTGAGCGGGATCACATGTGACAGCTTCCCCGTCAGGCCAGAGGTGGATCTTGGGCCAGAAATGGCCCACAAATGGAGAAAGCGGTACATTTTTGTGTTAAAGGAAATAAAAAGGACCAGGCAGTAGAAATCACTCTGTGAGTTAGAACTAACATGCATTAAGCGGATGTTAATGTGTATTAATTTGGAGAATGAACATTAATGAGGCTGCAACACCAGGGACATTTCTCTCTTTATTTTAAAATGTTTTTAATTAGAGCTATAATGGAAGTTAGCATCTTACAACACAGAAGGTCATTCAGCCCATCGTGCCTGTGCTGGTGTTACCCTTCACCTTGAAACTGGGTGAGAGAAGCTAAGTTTTCTGTCGGCTCCAGGCCAAAGTTGATCAATCTGGAAATGAAGCAGAATACAGCGTCTTAGTTGGAGATGCAGACGGAGTGATGTGCAGTCGGAGCATTAACAGGTACTTGGAAACAAGATAATGTCTGAACACCTGCTCATTAGCATTCTGTTCCAATGGCCCTGTGACAAAAACAAAAGGGGGGGGGGGGGGATTTTAGACGGCTCCTTTAGGTGCTAAAGAATCTCCGAGGTGGCCAACATGGGGTCTTGAGCTGAAACGCTGGTTTAATTTGCATTTAGCGCAAGATGTCATCTTGGTAAAGGAGCTGAAGCGTGCGCTAGGAACAGCATCTTGCTAGGGGACCCCCTTAGTCTGCAGGAGGAATGGGAGGAGGACATGAGGCCAGGCAGAGCAGCATCAGCTGCGGAAGGACAGGAGGGTGAGGTGGACTCTTTCCCCCCTGCGGGTACAGGACATCCCTCCTCCTCTGGATCTCTTCCACCAGGACCTCCAGTGCTGTGTCCGAGAACCTGTGCGCCCTCTCCCTCCGTCCCTGAGCCATCCTGCAACATGACTCTGTGTGCCAGCCGAAGCGCTCCACACCTTCAGTGGAAGTGGGTGCGAGGAGACCACATATACTGCTCCATGGAAATTGTGTCTAATCAGCACTTGAGTGCTAAACCTGCAGGTGTCTGTTGTTGCACCTCCAGGCAAGTTCAAATTAAGATAATCAGCAATTAGGACCAAAATTACGTGCTAAATCCAGACTTTCAAACAGCCTTATTAGCACAGCACCCATTTAGCGCCTGTTTTCATCCTTTCTCCAAAATAACCCCAAAGGTGTTTTATCTAGTTGTTGGTGAGTGGTCATTCCTGTATATCCAGTCACAGTACATAAGCAGTTTAAAAACTGACAGCAGTTCAGATCCCTATACCAAGCTCACTTTAGTACCTCCAGCACATAATCCAGGCTGACACTCCAGTCCAGTACTGAGGGAGTGCTGCACTGTCGGAGGTGCCATCTTCCAGATGAGAACTTAAACCGAGGCCCCGCCTGCCCTCTTAGGTAGACGTTAAAGATCCCGCAGCACTATTTCGAAGAGCAGGGGAGTTCTCCCTGGTGTCCTGGCCAATATTTATCCCTCTACCAACATAGCTAAAAAAAACACAGATGATCTGGTCATTATCGCATTGCTGTTTGTGGGAGCTTGCTGTGCGCAACTTGGCTGCCACGTTTACTACATTACAACAGTGACTACACTTCAAAAGTACTTAATTGGCTGTAAAGCGCTTTGGGACGTCCTGAGGTCGTAAAAGGCACCATATAAATTCAAGTTCTTTCTTTCATTCAGTCAATCAATTATTTCCATATATGGTCGCTCACTGCATTTGCACAATGTCGGCTGCAACATGTGGACAGTAACAAATTGCGCATCTTGTGTTTCGGCAACAGAAAGCAGATACTTCCATTAGCCAGCCATCCTTTTCACATTTAAGCCTTTCTCGGTGTATTCCTACTCATGAGTTCCTTGATTTCATGAAACTTTTTCTGCACCTCTTTGTAGGTGGGTATAGTGTTAGACTCAGACTTCGCTATCACATTGAATTTCTGTCAACAAAAAGCCAACAAAAAAAAAATTCAGATGCTGGAAACCTGAAACAAAAGCAGATGTTGGAAACGCTCAGCAGGTCAGGCAACATCTGTGGAGGGAACGGGCAAGTTGACATTTCGGGTTCCAACCTTTAGTCAAAACTGGACTTTGACTTCCTGTGAACTCAGCTGAGCTGCAAAGGTCAGTCTCCCTCATAACCATGCATTAACGAGCTAATCCATAGCCACATCTAAGAGATGTGCTTTGCGAATAAGCTTAGGCCATAACTCCTCCAGAGTTTCTTGTTCCACTGGGCCATTGCTCAGAGTAAGTCAGTGGCCATTTGAGATGTGTTAAAACAGGGTTATTGCAGGTGCATCAGGATTGGCAACACAATTCTGGTGTTAATGATAGCAAAAGTAAGTTCCACAAAAACTTGCATTTATATAGCGCCTTTCATGACCTCACGATGTCCCAAAGTGCTTTACAACCAATTAAGTACTTTTGAAGTGTAGTCACTGTTGTAATGTAGGAAACACGGCCAATTTACGCACAGCAAGCTCCCATAAACAGCAGTGAGATAATGACAAGATCATCTGTTTTAAGTGCTGGTTGAGGGATAAATATTGGCCAGGACACCCGGGAGAACGCCCCTGTTCTTCTTCGAAATCATGCCCAATGGATTTTTTACTTCCACCTGAGAGGGCAGACGGAACGTTAGTTTAATGTTTCAACATCCCCAGCAGAAGAGAGAGGAGAATGACCATCACTTAATTTCATTATCATGAAGATATAAAATATAGCAGGGGATAAATCCGACAGCCCCTGAAAACAGGCACGGGGATCGCGATGCACGATTAAACCCCAGCGTTGTTTCCGATGCAGGCAACACGCAAACTTTGTGCTGCCTGCTAATTTAAATGATTGCAGCGTGCAGCCAGCGCGAAATGTGCTGTTGAGTGGCTGCATACCTCAGCAGGGGGCCTAAGTTTGTGTGAGGCTAGCACCACTTAAAGCTACACTGCACTACTTAAAGCCAGCCTGCATTTCTTAAAGGAGAGGTGCATTCTGGCTGGAGCAGGTGCTGGAACTGTTTGAGGAAGAGAATCTGAGCAGGAAGAGGACTGAACTATGGCACAACAGGGGACAGAGTGTGCTCCAAGGTTCTCTGATGCTGCAGTGGAGGCCTTGCTGGAGGAGGTGGATAGGAGGAGAGAGGTCCTCTATTCACTGGGGCCAGGAGGCCCTCCAGACAAACTCTGTGAAGGCTGTGAGAGAAAATAGCCGTGGTTGTCAATGCCAGGAGCCAAGCCCTGAGGACCTGGATGCAGTGCCGCAAGAAGTTCAATTACCTCACATGAGTGGTCAAGGTCAGTGAATTCATCTTCAAATGCCATATCCCACCAACTGAACCATTAGCCTCAGCCACTGCTCAATGCACCACACCCCCATCACTCACCTACCAACAAGCTCTATCAATCATGACTCATACACCCTCACACACTTAGCACCCACATCTCACAGCTTGCACACATTGCCAGCTATTCAACCATGACAGGAACATCACCCAAACACATTGCACCACACTCACTGACACACTTCCCTCTCTCTTGCAGGACAAGTTGCGGCATAACTGGAGGCAGCAGGAGTTAACCGATGGGGACAGGTATGGCTGCTTGTCCTTACCCCAGTGGAGGATATGGTGGTCGTCATCATTGGAGCAGCCATCGCTGAGGCTGTGGCCAGTGGCGGCTCTGAAACCATCGAACATGACGGTATCCTCATACCTAATCTTCCTTCTCACATCCCACTTCCCCCTCATTCCACAATCTCTTCTGCTTTACAAGCGACAGGTGGTGCAAGCACGCACCTCTTGCTTCCCCCCCCCTCCCCTCACTACAACCCTACCCTTGCGTCTTTCTCCTTTGAGATACCCAAGAACTGCAACCTGGCCAGGCAGTGGTGGAAGAGCAAGAGGTGGAAAAGCAAGAAGTCAGTGATGAAGAAGAAACACCGTCACTCGATTTCCTGCCAGAAAGCCTGCGTGCAATGTCAAGGAGCATGGAGGAGTCCGGCACCAACTTGGCACAGGGCTTTGCACAAAGCTTGGAGCCCATCCTTTCCATCATGGAAGTGGTGGCCAGCTCCATTAGCGCACTTGCGGACCCAACCATGATGCAGCATCTGATGGCCGATGTCTCAGCTTCCATTGCAGCACAAGCAGGAGCCACCCTATGTCTGGGTGCTGCAGTGGAAGCTCAGACTGCTCTCATGCAATGTCAGCTTACTGCCACGCAAACTCAAACTGCTGCCATCGTGGCTGCAGATACCAGTGTTCAAAGGGGCTTGTTTCCTTTAAGCTGCGCAGCCGCGCAGTGCTCTGCAGATCCCGCCAATGGTCTGCTTGATGATATTTTGTGTGGCAGCATGGCTTTAATTGTATGCATTTTAAATTTATTTGTTCCTAGGATGTGGGCGCCCTGGCAAGGCCAACATTTATTGCCCATCTCTAATAACCCTTGAGAAGGTGGTGGTGAGCCGCCTTCTTGAACCGCTGCAGTCCGTGTGGTGAAGGTACTCCCACAGTGCTGTTAGGAAGGGAGTTCCAGGATTTTGACCCAGCGACGATGAAGGATCAGCGATATATTTCCAAGTCAGGATGGTGTGTGACTTGGGGGTGATGGTGTTCCCATGCGCCTGTTGCCCATGTCCTTCTAGATGGTAGAGGTTGCGGATTTGGGAGGTGCTGTCGAAGAAGCCTTGGCAAGTTGCTGCAGTGCATCTTGTAGATGGTACACACTGCAGTCACTGCATAAGTGCCCACCGCCAGTTTAAGGTGGCGGATAGGGTGCCAATCAAACAGGCTGCTTTGTCCTGGATGGTGTCGAGCTTCTTGAGTGTTGTTGGAGCTGCACTCATCCAAGCAAGTGGAGAGTATTCCATCACACTCCTTACTTGTGTCTTGTAGCTGGTGGAAAGGCTTTGGGAAGTGAGGATGTGAGTCACTCGCCACAGAATACCCAGCCTCTGATCTGTTCTTGCAGCCACAGTATTTATGTCGCTGGTCCAATTAAGTTTCTAGTCAATGGTAACCCCCCAGAATGTTGATGGTGGGGGATTGGGTGATGGTACTGCCATTGAATGTCAAGGGGCGGTGGTTAGACTCTCTCTTGTTGGAGATAGTCATTGCCTGGCACTTGTGTGGCGCAAATATTACCTGCCACTTATCAGCCCAAACCTCAATGTTGTCTCGGTCTTGCTGCATGCGGGCATGGACTGCTTCATTATCTGTGGAGTTGCGAATGGAACTAAACACTGTGCAATCATCAGCAAACACCTCCACTTCTGATCCTATGATGGAGGAAAAGTCATTGATGAAGCAGCTGAAGATGGTTGGGCCTAGGACACTGCCCTGAGGAACTCCTGCAGCGATGTCCTGGGGCTGAGATGATTGGCCTCCAACAACCACAACCATCTTCCTTTGTGCTAGGTATAACTCCAGCCAGTGGAGAGTTTTTCCCCTGATTCCCACTGAGTTCACTTTTACTAGGGCTCCTTGATGCCACACTCGGTCAAAAGCTGCCTTGATGTCAAGGGCAGTCACTCTCACCTCACCTCTGGAATTCAGCTCTTTTGGCCATGTTTATTCCAAGGCTGTAATGAGGTCTGGAGCCGAGTGGTCCTGGCGTAACCCAAACTGAGCATCGGTGAGCAGGTTATTGGTGAGTAAGTGGAACATGCTTGGCTAGAAGCGCGGCTAGTTCTGGAGCACAGCCGGGATGTTGTCGGGGCCCATAGCCTTTGCTGCAGCCAGTGTGCTCAGCCATTTCTTAATATCACATGGAGTGAATCGAATTGGCTGAAGACTGGCTTCTGTGATGGTGATGACCTCAGGAGGAGGCCGAGATGAATCATCCACTCGGCACTTCTGGATGAAGATGGTTGCAAACGCTTCAGCCTTGTCTTTTGCACTCGCGTGCTGGGCTCCGCCATCATTGAGGATGGGGATGTTCATGGAGCCTTCTCCTCCCGTTAATTGTTTAATTGTCCACCACCATTCATGACTGGATGTGGCAGGACTGCAGGGCTATGATCTTATCCATTGGTTGTGGGATTGCTTAGCTCTGCCTATAGCATGCTGCTTCCACTATTTAGCATGCATGTAGTCCTAGTTGCAGCTTCTCCAGGCTGGCACCTCATTTTTAGGTATGCTTGGTGCTGCTCCTGGCATGCTATTCTACACTCCTTAATGTACCAGGGTTGGTTCCCTGGCTTGATGGTAATGGTATCCCCGTCAGTCAATGGCATCCTGCACCCTGTGAAAGTGACGAAAGGTCATCAACCTGAACCGTTAACTCTGTTTCTCTCTCCACAGATGCTGCCTGACCTGCTGAGTATTTCCAGCATTTTCTGTTTTTAGGTCCTGCTCTGTGTCACCTCTGGCTCATTCTCCCTGTCATGCTGTAGGCCAAGGGGAATGCCGACTACCGCACCCAGGTCTGGGAGTAAGTGGTCTGTGCGGAATCCTTGAAGTCGTAGACAGGACAAAATCCCTCAGCACCCGCCACACCACTCCCTGTGGACTTTAGCAACTTTAAAAAAAACCTCTAGAAATCACCAAACGCTTCCACAAATGCAATGACAGCCAATAGAAATCAATCAGCAACTAACCTGTAAGTAGTTGATTATCTCTTTAAACAGCGCTGTTGGGGGATCCTTCCTGCGGCTGAACGCGTGTTCAGTTGTGTCAGCTGGAGCACTGAGCAAAAACGGCTCTCGTAGCGGTGAAACAGCCGGCGCCAAGGAGGCGAATTTTGTGGCCAGGGAGTTTAGCATGAAACTACAGACATTTAGGCCTCGATATTAAACCCGCCCCCCACCCACGACGGCCGGGAGATGGTCGGAAGGGGGGGTTTAATAATTTTCAAAGAGGAAAGCGTCCCCCACCCGCTGCAGAAGTGCCTACCGCCATTTTTGCGGCAGTGGGTTTTGTGGCGTGTGAGTTTCCTGCCATGGAGAGGCAAGGCACTTCATTAACATATTTAAGTCGGGCTCCCATAGTGCAATTGGGAGCCTGATTTAAATGTAACTGATGCCGTGCCGGTTTCCCAGGGCTCGGGAAACCCGACAGTAAAAGGGAGGTGGGAGCTGCTGGCTCCAGATTCTAAGTGCCTTTTACTGCACTTCTTGTGGGCCAGGAGGAGCAGGAGTGCTCCCGCGGCCCCTCAAGGAAGCCTTCGGCCACTCCTCTGTTGATCACGGTCTCTCTCTCCCTCCCCACTGCAATTGCAAACCTCCCCCCTCCCACTCCAAGCACGGATGTCTACTCCATGTTGTGAACCCGGCCGACCACTCCTGCCCCCAAGCCCCGATCTCCAGCCTTCCCCCTCCCAATTGCCTCTCTCTCTCCCCCACCCCACCCCCAAGCACCGCTCTCTGGCCTTCCCCCTCCCGATTGCCTCTCTCTCTCCCCCCCACCCCCAAGCCCCGATCTACGGCCTTCTCCCTCCCGATTGTCTCTCTCTCCACCCTCCCCCCCCCCCAAGGACAGCTCTCCGGCCTTCCCCCTCCCGATTGTCTCTCTCTCCACCCTCCCCCCCCCCCCCCCCCCCCCCAAGGACCGCTCTCCGGCCTTCCCCCTCCCAATTGCCTCTCTCTCCACCTCCACCCCCAAGCCTCGATCTCCAGCCTCCCATTTCCCAATTGCCTCTCTCTCCCCCCCGCCCGCCCCCCCCACCCGCCCGCAGACCATGATCTCTGGCCTTCCCCTCTCCCGATTGCTGGCACCATCCCCAAGGGTCCCCGGCTGCAGCCTCCTGCTGCTGGTCAATTTAGCCGGCTGCCGGGTGGGAAACAGAAGAAAAAATTATAATGAGGTCCTACTGTTAAATTCGGCAGGACCTTCGCATCCCCAGCCTTGATGCATTCTCCGGCCATTTTCACCCTTCCCCCCATCTCCCCATATATATCGGGGCCAATGTGCATGTTGTTTTAGCACATTGAAAATCGACTGGAGCATCGCCAAGCCTGATTCAGGGCCTCAACCTTCTTTCTGCTAGGCTTCAGCTTGGCAAACTGGTGCATGCATGTGTCTGTTGCTGCCTAATTAATACTTGTCAAGAAGGATCATTTCATTGTCTGTTACTCCTCTTCTTGGCAAGTGCTAAACTGTTCCATTTTTGAAGGCAAGATAAGTCTTCAAAGATAAGAGATAAGATTTAGCTCTAGATTTATTAAAAGAGGTGTACAGACCCCTGTTGGATGAATTTCAAATCCAACAGGATTGTCCATGTATCTGTTAAGAATAAGAAAATACGAACATAAGAAATAAGAGCAGGAGTAGGCCATACGGCCCCTCGAGCCTGCTCCGCCATTCAATAAGATCATGGCTGATAATCGACCTCAACTCCACTTTACCGCCCGATCTCCATATCCCTTGATTCCCTTAGAGTTCAAAAATCTATCTTAGCCTTGAATATACTCAAAGACTCAGCATTCACAGCTCTCTGGGGCAGAGAATTCCAAAGATTCACAACCCTCTGAGTGAAGAAATTCCTCCTCATCTCAGTCTTAAATGGCCTACCCCTTATCCTGAGACTATGCCCCCTAGTTCTAGACACTCCAGCCAGGGGAAACAACCTCTCAGCATCTATCTTGTCAATTCCCTTCAGAATCTTGTATGTTTCAATGAGATCACTTCTCATTCTTCTAAACTCCAGAGAGTATAGACCCATTCTACACAATCTCACATCATAGGACAGCCCTCTCATCCCAGGAATCAATCTAGTGAACCTTCGTTGCACCGCCTCCAAGGCAAGTATATCCTTCCTTAAATAAGGAGACCAAAGCTGTGCACAGTACTCCAGGTGTGGTCTCACCAAGGCCCTGTACAATTGGAGCAAGACTTCCTTACTCTTAATACTCCAACCCCCTTGCAATAAAGGCCAACATGCCATTTGCCTTCCTTATTGCTTGCTGTACCTGCATGCTAGCTTTCTGTGTTTCTTGCACGAGGACACCCAAATCTCTCTGAACACCAACATTTGAAAGTTTATCACCATTTAAAAAATATTCTGTTTTTCTATTCTTCCTACCAAAGTGAATAACCACACATTTCCCTACATTATACTCAATCTGCCACCTTACTGCCCACTCACTTAGTCTATCTATATCCCTTTGCAGACACTTTGTGTTCTCCTCATAACTTACTGTCCCACCTAGCTTTGTATCATCAGCAAACTTGGATACATTACACTCGGTCCCTTCATCTAGGTCATTAATATAGATTGTAAATAGCTGAGGCCCCAACACTGAAAAAGATATGTTTATCCCTGCTCTCTGTTTTCTGTCCATTAACCAATCCTCTATCCATGCTATTATATTACCCCCAACCTCATGAGCCCTAATCTTGTGTAATAACCTTTTATGTGGCACCTTATCGAATGCCTTTTGGAAATCCAAATATACTACATCCACTGGTTCCCCTTTATCTACCCTGTTAGTTACATCCTCAAAAAACTCTAATAAATTTGTCAAACACGATTTCCCTTTCATAAAACCATGTTGACTCTGTCTAATCATGTTATGATTTTCTAAGTGCCCTTATACCACTTCCTTAACAATGGATTCCAGCATTTTCCCGATGACTGATGCCAGGCTAACTGGTCTGTAGTTCCCTGTTTTTTCTCTCCCTCCTTTCTTGAATAGCAGTGTTATATTTGCGACCTTCCAATCCGCTGGGACCGTTCTAGAATCTAGGCAATTTTGGAAAATCAAAAACCAATGCATCCACTATCTCTTCAGCCACCTCTTTTAGAACCCCAGGATGTAGGCCGTCAGGTCCAGGGGATTTGTCGGCTTTCAGTTCCATTAGTTTCTCTAGTACTTTTTCTCTACTTATATTAATTACGTTAAGTTCCTCACCCTCATTAGACCCTTGGTTCCCCACCATTTTTGGTATGCTTTTTGTGTCTTCTACTGTGTAGACAGATACAAAGTATTTGTTTAAAGTTTCTGCCATTTCCTTATTCCCCATAATAATTTCTCCTGTCTCAGCCTCGAAGGGACCAACGTTTACTTTTGCTACTCTCTTCCTTTTTACATACTTGTAGAAGCTCTTACAATCTGTTTTTATATTTCTTGCTAGTTTTCTCACATATTCTATTTTTTCCGTTTTATCAATTTTTTGGTCAACCTTTGCTGGTTTCTGAAACTCTCCCAATCCTCAGGCTTACTATTATTCTTTGCAACATTATAAGCCTCTTCTTTCAATCTAATGCTATCCTTAACTTCTTTAGTTAGCCACGGTTGGATCATCAATGGAATGTATTTTTGTTGAGAATTATGAAATATTTCTTTAAATGCTAGCCACTGCTTATCTACCTCCATACCTTTTAATCTATTTTTCCAATCTACCTTAGCCAACTCGCCCCTCATACCTATGTAATTGGCTTTAAGTTTAAGACTCTAGTTTCGGACTTAGGCAAGTCACTCTCAGAATTAAGGTGAAATTCTATCATATTATGATCACTCTGCCCCAGAGGATCCTTTACTATGAGATTGCTAATTAACCCTGTCTTGTTACACAATACAAGATCTAAAATAACCTGTTCCCTGGTTGGTCGGCAACACGGTGGCATAGTGGTTAGCACTGGTGCTTCACAGCGCCAGGGACCCGGGTTCGAATCTGACCTCGGGTGACTGTCTGTGTGGAGTTTGCACATTCTCCCCGTGTCTGCGTGGGTTTCCTCCGGGTGCTCCGGTTTCCTCCCACAGTCCAAAAATGTGCGGGTTAGGTTGATTTGGCTATGATAAATTGACCCTTAGTGTTAGGGGGGGATTAAATATGTGGGGTTATGGGGATAGGATGGGATATGTTCGGGGGAATTAAATACGTGGGGTTACGGGGGTAGGGTGGGATATGTGTACTGTGGGGATTAAAGCAGGGGACAGGGTACTGGATTTGGATGATCAGCCATGATCGTATTGAATGGTGGAGCAGGCTCGACGGGCCGAATGGCCTACTCCTGCTCCTAGATTCTATGTTTCTATGTTCCATGATATATTATTCTAGGAAACTGTCCTGAATGCATTCCATGAACTCGTCCTCCAGACTACCTTTGCCAATTTGATTTGTCTAATCTATATGAAGATTAAAGTCCCCCAAGATTATTTTTGTTGCAAGCTCCTACTATTTCTTGATTAATATTCTATCCAACGGTATAGCTACTGTTAGGGGGCCTATATACTACTCCTACCAGTGTTTTCTGCCCTTTGTTATTCCTTATCTCCACCCATACTGATTCTACTTCCTGATCTTCCAAGCCGAGATCCTTTCTCGCTACTGTCCTTATGTCATCCTTTGTTATCAAGGTTACTCCCCCTCCTTTTCCATTCTGCCTGTCTTTTCAAAACATCAAGTACCCTGGAACATTTAGTTCCCAACCTTGGCCACCTTGCAACCACGTCTCTGTAATGGCTATTAGATCAAACCCATTTATCTCTATTTGTGCCACTAGTTCGCCTATCTTGTTATGAATGCATCGTGCATTCAGATCAAGAGCCTTTAATTGAATTTTTTTACCATTATTCCCTGCTTTGACCTTACTCTCTGCTGCACTGCTACCGTTAAACTCTCTGTCCCTTCCTGTCACACTCTGCTTATTTTTACCCAAATCGCTACACTGCTCTATTGCCTTGACCTTTCGCTTTAGATTTCTAATTTCCCCTCACCTGACCCCTCCTCCCTATTTTTTAGTTTAAAGCCCTATCTACTGACCTAGTTATTCGATTCGCCAGGATGCCGGTCCCAGACGGGTTTAAGTGGAGCCCGTCCCGATGGAACAGCTCTCTCGTTCCCCAGTACTGGTGCCAGTGCCCCATGAATTGAAACCCCTTTTTCCCACACCACTCTTTGAGCCACGCATTTAACTCTCTGATCTGCTTGACCCTATGCCAATTTGCGCGTGGCTCAGGTAGTAATCCAGAGATTATTACCCTTGTGGTTCTGCTTACTAATTTAGACCCTAGCTCCTCAAACTCCCTCAGCAGAACTTCATTCTTAGTTCTACCTATGTCACTGGTTCCTACATGGACCACGACAACTGGATCCTCCCCCTCCCACTCCAAGTTCTTCTCCAGCTGCGAGGAGATATCCTTAACCCTGGCACCGGGCAGGCAACACAGCCTTCGGGACTCTCTTTCGCGGCTGCAGAGAACAGTATCTATCCCCCTGACTATACTGTCCCCTACTACTACCACATTCCTTACTTCTCCTCCCCACTTAGATGGCCCCCTGTTCACAGTGCCGTGGTCAGTTTGCCCATCCTCCCTGCAGTCCTTTTACTCATCCATACAGGTAGAAAGTACCTCGTACCTGTTGGACAAGGTCCAGGGCTGAGGTTCCTCCATCGCTACATCCTGGGTCCCCATACCTTCCTGACTCGCAGTCACACCCTCCTGTCCCTGACCACTGACGAACTCTAAAGTACTACTTAACCTAAAGGGTGTGACTGCCTCCTGGAACAAAGTGTCCAGGTAACTCTCCCCCTCCACCGATGCATCGCAATGTCTGCAGCTCGTACTCCAGCTCAACAACTCTGAGCCGAAGTTCCTCGAGTTGCAGACACTTAACTGCAGATGTGGTTGCTCAGGATCGCGATGCTCTCCACAAACCCCCACATGCTGCAGTTACGACACACCACCTGCCCTGCCATCTCTAACCTTGTTTTATTTATGAATTAATTAGTTAAAGATTTTATTCAATCGATATTTTAGGTTTATTGTTTGATTATTTTATTTAGTCTAAGTTATTAATTTAATAAGTACTCTCAAGTTACAGTTTCTCAGCTCTTAATTTAACCCTCTTCCCTAACTTAGAGAGCAAAAAAGAGCTGTAATACTCACCAACCAATCACCTACCTGCTCTCCTGTGACGTCACTCTTTGATGTTGTTTGTGAATTGGAGCCTCGCCGCTGCTTTAATTCAGCTCCGCTATTTATCCTCTCGCCGCTGCCGCTGCTTTAGTTCCTGTCCGCTCTCAGGCCACTCTTTATCCTCTCACCGCTGCTGCTGCTTTAATTCAGGTCCGTTCTCGGGCCGCTCTTTAGCCTCTCGCCGTTGCTGCTGCTTTAATTCAGGTCCGCTCTCAGGCCACTCTTTATCCTCTCACTGCTGCCGCTGCTTTAGTTCCTGCCCGCTCTCGGGCCACTCTTTATCCTCTCGCCGCTGCTGCTGCTTTAATTCAGGTCCGCTCTCCAGAGTGACTTGGATACGGAAGAACAATTGGAAACTTTGACAAGATTTTCCTTTGCTGAAGAGGGTTAATCTCTACCAGCAGTCTTGAGCAATACAGCTGCTGAGTATCCTCTACACTCCGTTGGATCATTTAACACATTGCCTTTTGTAATTAACATGATTACTGTGCATCAAAAATACATCTGAACCCCATCCCATGTGCTTTTGCAAATGGGACTGAACACAAAATGCTGCATTCAATGAAGTGATTCTTTTAAATCAGTAGGGGAGAAGGGACAAGGTTATGATGGAAAAATGACAGCTTGTTCATCGTTCATTATTGGCTGCATGTGGTGACACCACAAGTCCCTACAGAATGGAGTTGATTGGGTAATTCCACCATCAATCACGCCCGGAGACCGTACTGCTGTAATTGACTGGGATTGATTTTATGCACATAATTTGTATTATGTAACTGTCCTCCACTCACTGCATTTTGCTGGAGAAATAATCCTGCGATACTCACAATATTTAGTTGGAGGAAATTTCTGCTCATCCAGTCGGACAAGCAGTCTAACAATTTAGAGACTGTGGAGGGGTCGAGAGAAGTGGTGGTGAGGTAGAGCTGGGTGTTGTCAGCGTACATGTGGAAACTGACGCTGTGTTTTCGGATGATGTCACCGAGGGGCAGCATGCAGATGAGAAATAGGAGGGGGCCAAGGATAGATCCCTGGGCGACACCAGAGGTAACGATGCTGTAGCGGGAAGAGAAGCCATTGCAGGTGATTTTCTGGCTACGATTAGATAGATAAGAATGGAAGCAGGTGAGTGCAGTCCCACCCAGCTGGATGATGGTGGAGAGGTGTTAGAGGAGAATGGTGTGGTCAAGCTTGTCAAAGGCTGCAGACAGGTTGAGAAGGACAAGGAGAGATAGTTTACCTTTGTCACAGTCACATAGGATGTACTGCGGCAGGGGCGGAAACTGATTGGAGGGATTCAAACTTGGAGTTCCGGGAAAGATGGGCATGGATTTGGGAGGCAACAACACATTCCAGGACTTTGGAGAGGAAAGGGAGGTTGGAGATGGGACGGTAGTTTGCAAAGATAGAAGGGTCAAGGGTTGGTTTTTTGAGGAGATGGGTGATGATGGCAGATTTGAAGGAGAGTAGGACAGTACCTGAGGAGAGAGAACTGTTAACAATATCAGCTAACATGGGAGCCAGAAAAGGAAGTTGGGTGGTCAGCAGTTTAGTGGGAATAGGGTCAAGGGAGCAGGAAGTGGGTCTCATGGACAAGATGAGCGCGGAGAGGTCATGAGGGGAGATTAGAGAGAAATTGGAGAAAGATGGGAGTTCAGGGCTAGTGCGGGGGGGGGGGGGGGGGGGGGGGGGCGGGGGGAACCTTAGAGGAAGTTTGGCCCGGTGGGCTAGGGGAAGGAAGGGAAGTGGCAGAGGCAGCTGATCGGACCATCTGAATCTTAGAGACAAAGAAGTCCATGAGCTCCTTGCACTTGTTGTTGGAGGTGAGGGCGGAGGATACAGGGGAGAGGGGTTTAAGAAGACGGTTTGCAGTAGAGAAAAGAAGCTAGGGGTTATCTTTGCATTCCAGAATGATCCTGGAATAGTGAGCAATTTTGGCAGACGAGAGCAGGGCCCGATAGTGCTTTATGTGATCCAGCCAGATCTGGCGGTGAATAGCTAAACCAGTTGTCCGTCATATCCGTTCAAGTCAGCGACCCTTGGACTTAAGGGAGCGAAAATGAGGGCCATACCAGTGGGAATGGCCAGGGTAAGAGCGGTCGTGTCCAGCCCTATACGGTTGAGATCGTCATACCCCAAGGCACACTAAGACATGCAAAACTTTCCGCTACTGGGAAGGGTCCTATATGGACAAAATGGCTAGTCTAGTGATCTTTAACTGGTTTTGCTTCAATGTAATCTAGTTTATTTTGTTCTCTTCTTCAAATAATAACACCTAAGATAGACTGGCTAAGTGAATATCAGCTGACAAGGCTGAAGAACAAAGGAAATCATGGTGTTTGTGCTGAAGGAGTGCTACACTGTCGGAGGTGCCGTCTTTTAAATGAGATGTTAAGCCTGAGGCTCCATCTTCTCTCTCGAGTGGACGTAAAGACCCTAGGGGACTATTTGAAGAAGAGCAGGGGAGTTCTCATCGGTGTCTGGGCCAATATTTATCCCTCAACTAACGCCACGAAAAACAAATTATCTGGTCAGTACCACATTGCTGTTTGTGGGACAGTGACTACACTTCAAAAGTACTTCATTGGCTGTAAAGCGCTTTGGGGCGTCCTGAGGCTGTGAAAGGTGCTATATAAATGCAAGTTCCTTCTTTCCTTTGTAACAACCTGTATTTTTGTACATTTTATGACATATAGCTGTCTGATTGGCACATGTCCTTTTAAAATAATATTTTGGACGCAAGAATACTTATACCTGGCTCTCAAAATCACAAAGTTTTTGGATTACAACCTTCATATCCTCAGCTGGACCACACTTCTTTCATCTAGTTTTGGACATGTCAGACTAACGATGTTTCTGTTTTTAACAGCTAGAATACCTTTCATGGTCCTGCACACAAAGGTACATGGAAGAAGAACCCGAGGAAGACCAAGGAAGCGCTGGATAGACAACGTCAAGAGTGACCTGTCACAGAATGCGATACAGATGGCTGAAGCAGCCGGGCTGGATCAGAACCAGCAATAATGGGGTGGATTCATTCAACTCCATCGTCACTGCTGAGCTGACGGGAATTTAGTGGTAGTAATAGTAATAGTAGTAATAGCTACATGAGGAGCAGTGATCATTCAGTCCCAGCATTAGCAGTGGTAGCCGTTTATTATTCAGCGAGCACAGCCTTCGCTGGAAATGATTCTAATTGTGTGTGTAATTTAGACAGCTTGGCTGTAGTAATGGCTTCATTTAGAGGTACAGACAGGGATGCAATTAAGAAAAAAATGATCATTCTGCTGCATCTTCAAAGTCCCTGACTCTCATTAAAGCCCTTTAAGAGCATACATTATACATGGTATCTGACAAACTGCCAGTCATTAGCTTTGCAGAGCCGTAGTGATGTTTACAGGAAAAACTCACAGCAACCTTATAACAGACAATTAAAGTGACATCTTCCATACCCATACCTCACGGTTATAGCTTTTCCTATGTTACAACACACTTCACCACCTTCAGGTGATAATGGAATTGTTCCTTCCCATGGCAGACTAACCTTTACGTCTCTCTAATCAAATGCCTCATCTTTTCTCTCGAGCAAGCTCAATCCTGGAAGGATTAAATGGATTTATAATCTCGTTAAGATACCTGGCAGCTCGCATTCTGCTTGGGTTGCCAACTCTGCTTGGGCGTGTTCCTGGAGGTTCCATCACATGACCTCCCGCCTCCAACCACCCCGCCCCCACCATTGGTTGCCCGGCACGTCCACCCTCACGTCACAGGCCAATTGGAAAACGATCAGACGCTTCAGTTTCCGATTGGATGATTCTTGACTGTCAGTCAAACAGCCTTATTCCCCATCGCCAATATTTTTACAACTAATAAATGAAAATGTTCAAAAAAAATTGAAAAAACACACAATTTTTTTTAATGCCCCTATGATTTTTCTCCAGGGTCGCTCGCAGCAGCGTCCAGGAGATTAAGTGGTACAGAAGTTCCCCGCTCCATTTAACAGAAGTCAGAGGTGTGCACGCTGCTTCTGTTAAAACTACAACAACAACTTGCATTTATAGAGCGCCGTAATGTAGTAAAATGCCCCAAGGCACTTCACAGGAGTGTTATCAGACAAAATTTGACCCCGAGCCACATAAGGAGATATTAGGGCAAGTGACCAAAAGCTTGGCCAAAGAGGTAGGTTTTAGGGACGGCCTTAAAGCAGGAAAGAGAGGTAGAGAGGCGGAGAGGTTTAGGAAGGGAATCCCAGAGCTTAGGGCCTAAACGGCAGAAAGCACGGACGCCAATGTTGGGGGCGAAGGAAATCGGGGAAGCACAAGAGGCCAGAATTAGAGGAATGCAGAATTATCGGAGGGTAATAAGGTTGAAGGAGGTTACAGAGATAGGGAGGGGCAACAGTGTGCTGTGCATTCACCCGAGAGTTTTCGGCTTCAGTGAGCAGAATAACTTTTAACCATTTTTAATTTGTTTTTTTCCCCTTGGCCTGAAGTACTTTAATCAACTTGCAAGTGTTGCTTTTAAAACTAAAGAGAATACAACTGCACTTTTATTCTTCGTGTTACAATGGGGGGTCTCTGTGTAACTTAAAACCTCATCGATAACAGGCCCAGGAACTGTATGAAATGGAGGTTTCAAGGGATGATATTTGACCCTTTAATATGCGAAGGACTTAACACAGCATTGTGGTGCTTTTGTATTACACGGAGTCGTGTATCGCGAAGATACATTTACTGGGGCTAAAACCAACTTTGCAGCATCAAGTACTTTGGTTCAGAATGCCAGCAGCCCCTTTGCTTTCTTCACTTCTTTGGGCGCGCACACCCGAGGTTCGATTTTCATGCCACCGCTTCTATCAGGCGGGCAGTGGCAGCTAACACCTGAATCAGAAATACAGACCCGGGGTCAGGGGGTGCTGTGGTCAACCTGGTAAGTGCATTGATGGAGATTTCCTCTGGTTGGTACTTCAATACTCATAGCAGCATTCTTTATAGAGACCAAAACATTTCTTCCCCTCCTGCACAGCAAGCCAGATGCCAAGTTACTATTCAGACCCTTTCGAACTGCCCAACCCTATTTTCAAATTAGCCAGCAGATTCACTGTTTGCTAAAATGTATTGGGGCAGTGTGGTGGGCGGACTGTCCTTCCATAGCTAACGTTCTCTATTCCCACATGCTGCGTTCCTAATCTGGGATAAATTCTTTTGAGTTAATCCCTTTGAGTAACAGGGAGCTGTCTTTCCTGTCTCATAGAGTGATTGATTGACATTATACGGGTAGGATAAACAATAGGGAACAGTGTTTTACAGGGAAATGAAACATTGATTGACTTAAGGACTGATAGCTCCCAAAAGCTGCAGAATTTGTATCTACTGTAACCTGAATTGAGACTGCCAGAATTCATTCGTCTTGTGACCTTTCAAGAGAACAACCTTAATCCCCTCTATCAGCATTTAATTCGAACCAGGGTTCTGAAAGTAGAAAAATATCCTTGAGTTGCAGTCAAGACAGAAAATCCGACAAAACTGCAAGTAAACTGTGGGCTTATTTTTTTCATTTTTCCAGAAAGGGGCCCTACTCTGTGAGCTGGCCAGCCGGAGGCAAGCGACCATTTGTGTTCTGCCGATGTTCAAATCTCGTAGACTGGTTAAGTTGCAGTGGTCCTGAAGTTCCACGGGGGATGAAGGATGGGGGGAGCATTGGGGGTTCTCCTGATCTCCTGCCGCATTGTTGGCAGGAGAACTGGCGGAAATGCCAGAGAAACAGACATTTTTGTAGGGGAGGGGGAGGGGTTCCCGCTGAAGTTACGACAGGAGAACCCCTCCCGGCAGAAGTTCAGAGCCAGTGTCTTTAAGCTGTGTAGCACAAAGGCTTCGCTAATGGAAGGTTCAGGGGTAAAGGCACCATTCAGTGTAGCACAGTATCGTACAGCACAGAAGGTTCCCTCAGCCTAGAAATTTGATTGTTTAGCGCCCCATTTTTTGGGCTCTAAACAGATGTCTAAACTTCCAATATGCAAGCCAGAAGTGCGCCGCCTGCCATATTGGTATAGGTGAAAACAATAGGCGTCCAGAGCCCAAGCCTGAAACAGACGTTCGGCCCTTCGCATATGCAAATAAGGGGTCTATTTAATGCCTGTTTGAGGACCTCTCTGCAGTTTGCCCTGAGGCAGCCGGTGCCTGCGCTGAGTTTCCTGATCTAAGCTGGAGCAGCAGTTGTTTCAGTAGAATTGGCCTCAGTACCCCTGGGCTAGGGAGGGTGGGAAAATTGAGCGAGGGGTCCAATTTCTGATTTCATCCACTAGAAGCTTCTGCTGGAAAGGGTGCATGTGTGGTGAATTAAGCATGTCTGTGATGCCCTCCTTAGTTGATTAGCCTACTGACACTCACTATCTAGGCTTACACATGAAGTATGAATCTTGGAAAAGAGTCAGTGCTTTTAGGAGGGGTGAAAATTGGACTAGTCAGGCATCATTATAGCACCCTTTTAATTGCTCACTTCATGGGTTCTAAAAATAGAAATCACAATTAGAAATTGTTTGGCACGGTCTCTTTTCCATGAATAAGGGCCTGTTTTCCATTGAGTGATAAGATCAGCTAACACATTAAATACAAATGATCCCTCATCATGTATATGCAGTAACTCCCAGTTATGGACGTCACACTGTTTTCAGACTACTGCCTATAAACACTGTTACTTTGGAAACCTTACAGGTATCTCATTAGCCAACTTGTTACCCTACCTTGCTACTTCTCGCCCCACCTCCTAAAGTTCCCATCCTGAAAGAAACAAAAAATTTGCATTTTTGTCTGAACTCAATCGTCGTTGGGTCAAATCCTGAACTCCCTACCTAACAGCACTGTTGGAGTACCTTCACCACACGGACTGCAGTGGTTCTAGAAGAGCCACCTTCTCAAGGGCAACTAGAGTTGGGCAATAAATGCCCACCTTTCCAGTGATGCCCACATCCCGAGAATAAATTAAAAAAACTAGAATAGGGAAAATGTTTGGCAAGGACCATTGTATAATGAGGTTGCAGGGAAACCAATAACCAGCAGGGAATTGCAAGGCTGTAAACCAATTGTAGTGTCCAGTTCATGCTTAACGGTGTGTTTATACAGCAACTTTAGCATAGTTGAGAAATGATTTCAGCTTCGCAGTTGCACTAAAGTTGCCTCACAACTTGAGCCGTCTCGGGGAAATGCCCTCCGTGCTTTTTCATTCTGCACGGAGGGGTTTCCTGTACGGGCTGCGCCTGCACACTCTCCACTTTGCCATCTTCGTCTGCTGTCCGGACACGCCTTGGCGTGCCATCTTGCCGTCAGGCGGAGGTCCCCAGTGGAGGGCTCTCTACGCGGGAGTCCTCCCTTTTTCTATTGGGGACTTGACCTGGAGGGTGTTGCATGGAGCAGTCCCGTGCAATAGGGTTTTAAACAGGTTCACAGACTCCCAGGCCGCCTGCCTTTTCTGCGGCCTGGAGGAGTCCGTGTTCCACGTATACACGGAATGTGAGAGGTTGCAGCCCCTCTTTCATTATTTGAAGGGGCTGCTCCTCGATTTTTGGCTGCCCTTCAGTCCCACGCTCCTGATCTTTGGTCACCCGGTGTGGAGGGGAGCGGGCAGATCGGAGGATCTACTCGTAGGACTTCTCCTGGGCCTGGCTAAAAAAAGCCATTAACTGGTCCAGGCAGCGGGCGGTTGAGGGGGTCGTTCGGCCCGATTGCCTGCCTCTCTTCCGCGGCCATGTTCGCGCCCGGGTGGCCCTGGAGATGGAGCACGCGGTGTCCGCCGGCACACTTGAGGCCTTCCGCGACCGATGGACGCCGCGGGGAGTGGAGTGCATCATCACCCCGGCCAGTCAAATTTTAATTTAAGTTGTTAAGTTTTATTTAAAGTTTTATTAAGTTACAGACCCAAAGTTTAATCACCCAAAATCAGAAGAGTACACTAAAGTTGCAATGTAACATGGGAGTTTGGGCCAGCCCTCACTCTGCAGGTGTTAGCCATGGCTCGCTCAGTGGTTGTGAGTTCAAGCACCACAAGAGAGACTTGAGCAGATAATCCAGGCTGACACTCTAATCCTGTACTGAAGGAGTGCTGCACTGTAGGAGGTGCCGTCTTTCAAATGAGACGTCAAACCGAGTTCCCGTCTGTCCTGTAAGGTGGACGGAAAAGATCCCACAACACTAGTTTGAAGAAGAGCAGGGGAATTATTCCCAGTATCCTGGACAATATTTATCCCTCAACCAACATCACTAAAAAAAAACAGATTATCTTGTCATTATCACATTGCTGTTTGTGGGACCTTGCTGCACGCAAATTGGCTGCCATGTTTCCTGCCTTACAACAATGGTTACACTTCAAAAGTACAACATTGGCTGTGAAGCAATTTGGGTCGTTTTGAGGTCATGAAAGGTATAGTACTTCCTTTTTCTTGTTCAACTTACATTTGCTGTTTTCAGTGGAGGCTTGGGGTAGAAATTGATGTCAATAGAAAAGACAATGGAGAAGGGTTTATAACTGTTTCGCTATCGGCAGTTTTACAGTATTGGCCTAGATGAGTTTCTACGCTTGTATGGAAAAGAATAAACCGACCAATATGCAATACTTAACATTTAATGTTGCGCTACTTTTTTTCAGACCGTTATATTAGATCATTCTATACCATTCCTACCACCATAGTTTAATTATTTGTATCACTGCTGTCCCAGGACTGCTGTTCTAATTGTTGTCCCTATATCGGTGTTAGAAAATGCACTGAACATATTGACAACACCCACCACTCCATGCTTTTCCCATCAAGTAATTGTTAAGTCTCTCATTGCCTTGGCAAAGAAGAGAAATGTTTGAAAAATGAACTAGTCATGGATTTTCAGGGCGGTAATGATTTACACTAATGTATTCCTTCATCTAAACACAGTTTTCCATTTAAAATTCAGTATGCCGAGGTATTATGAATTCTGATTTAATGGATTCCAAATAATTGGCCTTTTAGAAAGATGAATAGCTGCTTAAAGCCAGTGATAAGGAAAGAATGTTCAGTTCCCCAACAATGGGCCTTCTGAGGCAACACTCTGGATATGCCGTGAATTATTTTATTAATATTTCTTTAAATTGATATGCAAGACACAGGCCAATGGCAGATGGCAAATACCTCGCAAACAAGTGCCACTTAATGTGAGAAATGATAAGGAAATCATTGTTATTAAAGGGGGGAAAAAATAGGCCATTGAGTTGCAGATGCGGGTCTGCTTATATTTATTTATTCTTAGACTGTTGTTTAAACAGCATGCGTCTGCAAAAGTTTTCACTCTCGCAACATTCCTGTGCTGCAACCTAGTTAGAATTTAGTTTTCCCTAAAGGCTGTTGTCGGTCACCTTCTTTCCCATGGGGCCTTTTATTCTGCCTGTGGGTGGGCCGCACTGCGCACACACCACACCACAACAATAAAAACAAGTTGCATTTATATAGTGCCTTTAACAGAGTAAAAACATCTCAAGGTTGCTTCACATGAGCGTTATAAAACAAAACTTGACACCGAACCACATAGAGAGAGACACTGGGACAGGTTGAACAAGGAGATAGGTTTTATGGAACAACTTAAAGGAGGAGAGAGAGGTAGCGAGCTGGAGAGGTTTAGGGAGGGAATTGCACAGAGAGCAGGAAGGTCGAGGAGTAGTGAAGTGTTGGGGTAGGGATTTTGAAGTGTGGCAGAGTAAAAGAAAGAAAGACTTGCATTTATATAGCGCCTTTCACGACCACCGGACGTCTCAAAGCGCTTTACAGCCTGAAAAGGGAGAAATGAAAGGAGCCATGATGATAGGAGAGAGGGGCCTAGGAGAGGTAAAGAGAAAAGAAGAAAAAAGAAATAGAAATGATGGGCTCAGGACTGGAGCAGCAGAACGGGAAGAATGGGTCTTCTGTCTGTGCCCGACCGCCTGCATATTGCGTCCGTTGCACTATTCAGCTTGGCTTTTCAGCGATGCTCGCTGGAACACAGCTTTGCCTTTGTGTGGCCTTTGGCAGGGGCCTCCAAAGCCAGTCACTTTTGTAAAGAGGGAGTATGCACTGAGACAATGCAATGGAAAGGAGCCTACAAGAGCCCAAAGCAAAAACTTACTGAAGCAGACCTGCTCAATCAATTCATTTTATTCTCTGGCAGCCATCTCGGGTAGAGATAACCATCTGTATGCAGAAAGAACAAAACTTGAATCTCATTTAGTCTACGCTCACTGGAAGATGCTGGCCCCAAATTATATCACTGGACATAGGCAGAATTATTTATATTTACGTTTAATAAGGAAAATATTCAACGTTAAATAATAAATGCGTGTTTACGCAGATGGAAGGCCTGTCACTCTCCAGCTCAAATGTAACCCAGATTAGGTTTGCATTCTTAGCTCATATAAATGCGCATTGGAAATGTGAGCTGTCAATCAACCCTAAGAGATTACAAGCAAACGCTATCTCCACAGTGTCAGGGGCTGTGTTCAGGCTGTGGGTGGTATGAAGTGCCAGATGAAAAAAAACACAGACAAGCAGTAACATATTCTTTTTTTTAATCATGAAACTAAGTCTAAAGGACCAAAATAATGTATCAATCTAAAAATCCATTAGTGTACCCGGTGAATGTGCTTTCACTGGTATTTTATGAATTGCACTTCAACCCTTAATATACCAGTAGCAGTTCTGTGCTTGGACAAGAAAATAGCTCCTTCAAAAAATGATATCTGCTGTTTTTGTACCTGGGCATTCCTTGAATATTTATTGTACTCAACAATATAGAGGTCAGAGGCCAATAAAAATCTGAGCTGAAGCATCATTCATTTGATTGTAATTTTCACTTGAATCGTTCACTTTTGTCTCCTAAAAACACAATTTTTTTAATGATTTCCCATTATCTTCAACATTTATGGCAATGATTTCAACATTTTGCTGCCATAATCTTATGAGAACAAAATGGCAGCCAGATTGTATGGATGGCAATTCATATGTTACCTGCAGCACTTGTCTGGTGCTTGGTCTATAAGTATCCGTTCAGGTAGCTGGATGTTTGGCCCTGTTGATTCTCAAAAGAAAAAAAGAACTTACATTTATACAGCTCCTTTCATGACCTCAGGGTGCCCAAAAGCGCTTTACAGCCAATGAAGTACTTTTGAAGTACTTTTGGCTCCCGGTTAAGCAGCGCTTCGATTTCAAAATTCTCATCCTTGTTTTCAAATCCCTCCATGGCCTGGCCCCTCCCTATCTCTGTAATCTCCTTCAGCCCCACAACCCCCCCGAGATAACTGCGCTCCTCTAATTCTGCCTTCTTGAGCATCCCTGATTATAATCTCTCAACCATTGGTGGCCGTGCCTTCTGTTGCCTAGGCCCTAAGCTCTGGAATTCCCTGCCTAAACCTCTCCGCCTCGCTACCTCTCTTTCCTCCTTTAAGACGCTCCTTAAAACCTACCTCTTTGACTAACCTTTTGGTCACCTGCCCTAATTTATCCTTATGTGGCTCAGTGTCAAATTTTTTTTTGTCTTGTAATACTCTTGTGAAGCGCCTTGGGACGTTTTACTACGTTAAAGGCACTATATAAATATAAGTTGTTGTTGTTGATGCATAGTCACTGCTGTACTGTAGGGAAATGCAGCAGCCAATTTGCACACAGCAAGATCCTATAAACAGCAATGAGATAAATGACCAGAAAATACATTTTACTAATATTAGTTGAGGGATAAATTTTGGCAAGGACACGGGGAGAACTCCCCTGCTCTTCTTCGAATAGTGCCGTGGGATCTTTTACTTCCAGCTGAGAGGGCAGACGGGGCCTCAGTTTAACATCTCAGCTGAGAGACGACACCTCGGACAGTGCAACACTCCCTCAGTGCTACAGTGAAGTGTCAGCCTAGATTATGAGCTCAAGTCTATGGAGTGGGGCTTGAAACCACAACCTTCTGACTCAGAGGTGAGAGCAATACCACTGACCCATGGCAGAAACCTCCGAAAACACTGGGAGAGGCAAGCAAGTCTGGATCTAAACTAAAATGTCCCATTTTTAAAAAATATATGGTAGTGCTATGCACACATTGACAAAACGTCTCTTACATATGTGTACTATCACTTTACATAGAATTACACAGAATGTATAACACAGAACAGGCCATTCGGACCAACTGGTCCATGTCGGTGTTTATGCTCCACACAAGACTCCTCCCACCCTACTTCATTTAACCCTATCAGCAGATCCATCTATTCCTTTCCCGCTCGTGTTTTTTTTAGCTTCACCTTAAATGTATCTATGCTATTCACACCAACCAATCCTTGTGGAAGTGAGTTCCACATTTGTGTATCTCCACATTAGTCTCCTGTAACCATGTTAGGTAGAGTCTGTGGTTCAGATTGAATTAAAAAAAGATGGATGCATTGATTTTGTGTATATATTTTTAATTGGAAGAGAACAATCTACAGGAAACTCTTTATTAACCGGCACCGACGGGACCGGCGTGGTGCCAGTTTATCGAAAGTACCGGATAACGGAGAGTTATATCTACCGAGGCTATTTTTAACAAAGAAAAATAAATAAATCAAGAAATGTGCAGTAAACTTCCGACAGCGCCAGGAGGCCGAGTAGTGGCACTTTTGAAAACTACCCCTACTGACTAAATCGGCGTTCGCGGATTCGGACTCGGACTCGGGATCGGCAACATTGCCGGTTATTTGAGAGGAGTTTTCGGAGTACTCGGCGTTCGCGGAGACTCGACTGCGACTCGGCAACATTGCCGGTTATTTGAGAGGAGTTTTCGGAGGATGATTTTTGCCGGTTAAGCGAGAATTCCGGATATTTGGGTGCCGGATAAACAAAAGTTTCCTGTAATAAAGATTAGGTGCCTATTTTCTAGTGTGTTCTAGGAAGGGGAGAAACCAATCTCAATTGGTAAGGAACATGTCTGCTTTCTCTGGTAGTCTCATGACAGAGAATGTCTTCACTATCCCTGGTGGTTTTGGTGGTGGTTTCGGTGGGCTGAACCATTTTGGAGGGGGGTCCGCCATTGATCACTGCAATTCAGAGATGCATATTCATCCCTTTTCCTTCATCATAGCAGGACTAGCATTTGCCTTTCACAAATTCAGGACATCCTAAAGCGCTTCATAGCCAATGAAGTACTTTTAAAATGTGGTCAATATAGGAAATGAATAATATAACAGCTAGAATTTGTCCAAGTCTTATCCTGAGTTCCTAATCTCAGTTGGCCTGCTGTGATGGTTCTGAGACCATCCAAGGACTTCCCCAAAAGAAGGGAGGGAAAACTAATGGGTGAGTCATTCCTAGGCCACTCTCACAGCCTGTGGCTGGCTCAGTAAGTCATTGGCAGAGGCTGGTCACCTACCCTTTCAAGTCCAGTTGGTGCATGGCCTGGGCCAGATACTGGGAGCCAGGAAGAAAATCAAATCAAATCAAAACAGGAGCATAAAGAATCACTAAGGTATAGGTTTGGTGGCATGGCTAAGCCAGTAGAAGTGTGGTGGGGCGGAACTTTTGCCAGCCGTGACCCCGCGACCCCATCCTAAATTCCAGGGAAGGGGTCATATAAAAAATGGGAAAGGGCACCCATATCTGTAGCGGTCCAACAGAGGTCCCCGACCCCAAAGGCAGCGGAACACACAGTCCAAGGTGTGAAGAAAAAGATCAGCTGGTATCATTTATCATTTGCTTCTTGTTCATCTTCTTGGCCCTCACGAGGCCCAGAATGGGACAGACGCCTACTCTCAGCAGGTGTAAATTGCACTGGGCCTATCAACGGGCGCTTCAGGGCCGAAGTTGCTGGATTAGCCCAGGAACGTCCCACCACCTCCAACCCCCCAGACCACCGCCCCCCCCCCGCCGACCCCAGACATGCCCCCAACATGCTGGAGTTGTGTTCGTAGGGTGGGCATGAGATGCGCTCAACCCTTTCTGAGCATAATATTGTTCTGTGTTATCAATCAGGCAGAAACCCAGGTTCCATTCCAAATCCCACCCCCGACGGAAGTAACTTAGAATTGTGGTTCCCAGATCGTGCAATTTCAAGCCTAGTTTCTACAACATTGAGGCTGCATTTTCATTTCCAATGAGAGGTGAAGATCTATTTGATTCAAATTCGATGTTGTTTTATAGCAAGGGGAGTGGGACTGTGGATTGACAGGCCTCGATATTAACCACCCCCCCCACCCCCCCTCCACCCCCCCACCCCCACCCTCCCTCCACCCCCCCCCCCCCACCCATGATGGCCGGGAGAGAGTCAGGAGTGGATAAAGAGATAAATACAGGGAACGCGGCCCCAACACACCGTGCACGAACCCGTCACCTTTTTTACGGCGGTGGATATCATGGCTTCCGAGTGTCCGGCCATGGAGAGGTGGGACACTTCATTAATCTATTTAAATTGGGCTGCCACAGTGCAATTGGGAGGCCAATTTAAAATTCACTCCTGCTGCACGGGTTTCCCAGGGGTTGGGAAACCCGGCAGTGAAAGAGAGGCGGGAGCTGGCGGTTCCACAGGTAAATGCCTTTTCCAGCACTCCTTGTGGGCCAGGAGGAGCAGATGTGCTCCACTGGCCCCTCAAAGAAGCCTCACCTAACCCCGATCGCCAAACTCCCACCCACAGCCCTCCCAATCGGGGTCTCCGCTCCCCCCTCCCGATCACAGGCTCTCACCTGCCCCTCCCGATCTCGGGCTCTCGCCACCCTCCCGATTGTCGGGACTCTCCAACCTCCTGATTGCCAGGGACCATCTCCAACGGTCTACGGATGCAGCCTCCTGCCGCTAGTGTTCATTCCACCCCCGGCCAGGCTACTCACTTGGCCGGCTGCCGGGTGGGAAACAGAGCTAAAAAGTGTTACTGCGGTCCTGCCATTAGGTTCGACTGTTTTCAGCCTTCTCCGCACCCTCCTCGCCTCCTGTAAATATCAGGGCCACAGTGTCTAGTTAAACATTTGTTGGATGTGTTGGAGGAAATGCTCATAAATATCAGTGTACAGTCCTCAGACTCACTTGTATGCAACAACAACTTATATTTATATAACAGTCTTTAACATAGCAAAATATCCTAAGGTGCGTCAGAGGAGCATAAACAGACAAAAGTTAACACCGAGCCAAAGAAGGAGACATTAGGAGAAGTGACCAAACGCCTGGTCAAAGAGGTAGGTCTTAAGCAGTTTCTTAAAGGAGGGCGGAGAGGTGGAGAGGCAGAGGTTTAGGAAGAGAATTCCAGAGCTTAGAGCCTAAACAGCTGCAGGCACGGCCACCGATGGTGGGGCGAAGGGAGTATGCAATGCACAAGAGGCCAGAGTTGGATAAACGCGCAGTTCTCGGAGGGTTGTAGGGCTGGAGAAGGTTACAGAGATAGGGATGGGCAAGGCCATGGAGGGATTTGAAAGCAAGGATGAGAATTTTAAATTCGGGGTATTGCCGTACTGGGTGCCAATGTTGGCCAGCGAGCACAGGGGTGAGCGATGAACGGGATTTGGTGCAAGTTAGGATACATGCAGCAGAGTTTTGGATGAACTCCAGTTTATGGAATATGGAAATTGGGAGGCCGGCCAGGAGAACATTGAAATAGTTGAGTCTGGAGGTAACAAAAGCATGGATGAGGGTTTCAGCAGCAGATGGGCTGAGGCTGGAGCAGAGATGGGTGATATTACGGAGTTGGAAGTTGACAGTCTTGGTGATGGAAAGGATATGGGGTTGGAAGCTCAGCTCAGGGTCAAATAGGACACCATGGTTGCGAACAATCTGGCTCGGCCTGAGACAATGGCCGAGGATAGGGCTGGAATCGACAGCTAGGGCAATAGGAGCTGTTCAGTTCTATGGCAATCAGGGAGTTAAAACATTCTCAACAAGCAGTCACATATGTTTTAACTGTCTGCTTTTAATTAACCAGAACTTGTTTATAACTCAGAAATCTTTTCACATCTTTCCAAAGTAAATAGTTTGATATTCTCATGAGCATTATGAATACATATATTTTTTGTATCTTGGACTAGCAAGCATGGACTTATCTAAGATCTAGGACACCTGGGCCTAGTTGCACAGACTGGTCTGAAGTGCTGTAAGATGAGCAGATTTTTTTAAATAATGCTGCGATCAGTTGAGACATGGAGCTGGGTATAGAGGAATCCTAAAAAGATGTATAAAATAGATAAATGCCTAGAAATTCAATGGCACCACACACATTTTTCAGGCGCAGGACGGGCGCCTAAGTATCCAATACGGTTGGCAAGGTGTGCGTGCTCGAAATGCGCCACTGGCTGCATTCAGAAAACCAGGTCAACATGCGGCCTAACCAGAGGTTCTTAAAGGCACCACTGCAGGCCACCACCTAACCAAAAAGCTAAATTTTTATTAAAATTACTTATCTGAATGTGGAGCCGAGAGGAGCAAAAATATTCTAGGCAAAAATTTTGGAGAGCCAAACATTCTTTGTGAAGGAATCCTCCTCCTTCTCATGACGTCAGTGACTTAAGCTATGAAATGGCTCAGTGGCCATTCTTCGTGTGATTGTGGATAGTGAGCATCAGACTGTGGGGGGCATCACTGATGAACCTAACTTATTCTCAAGTGATATTTGCACGTGTTCATCCAGGAGAGCTCACTGAACAACAATCGGGAGCAGGAACCATGACCAAATATTCCCTTTGTGGCACCCATCATTAGTCGGACTGAGGTCAGCTAGTTCAGGGATTGAACCTGAGATGTATGGCTCATTACTGCGCTGTGCAGACTGAGCAATCACGGGGAGCCTAGTAAAAGGAACTTGAATCAAACACTGCAAAATCAATGGTGAGGACTTGAAGCAGTCACTGTCTGAAACCACAGCTATCCAGGACAAAGCCAACAAGAGCTAAACCTCAAAGGGAATGAGAGGAACTATCAATATGGATGTGGGAAAGAACAGTATTGCACTCCCAGAAACTAGCGCAGTTACAATGGGCTGATCAAGTTCTGAAAATAAGCAGGTGTGTCTTTCATTTAAGGAGAATGTGAAGTTAGGGCACAAGTACTGGGCTTAGTGGTGAATTCTGTCTCACCTTTCTATCCTGCTAGAGTGAAAATTTAGTAGTCAGGGAGTCAAAGTAAAATAGAGGCCTAGCCTAGTAAACAAACTCTGTGATGTCCATATTGTATGATTGGTGTGCTCTTTCCTAACTGAGAAAATATACAAGAAGTACTCCTTTCAAAGTACTAATCCCCTAAGGAAAGAAACAAACGAAATGGCAGAATTTTCACTCAACAACAGCTTGTGTGTATATATATATTCCACCCTCTATGGTATGAGTGCATGTAGAAAGGAATAAACTCAAACCAGGGCAAGATGGTAATATGGAATTAGAGAACGCCTTCTTTGAGGGTGACATAAAGTGAACGTTTTAATCATGACATTATTTCCCCAAAGAGACATTAAACCAAAATAACAAGGAAAGAAAACAATGGATTCCTTTTCTGACACCGGCCACTGAATTCTGTTTTCCTAGAACAGTGGTGAATAAGAATGAAAGGAGCAATGCTTAGCAACTCTAAGGCATAGATTGCTGATTGAGATTGTTGAACATATCCCATGAATCTCTGTTTGCATTAAAGATTAGCTGGTACTGGTGAGTTGGCTTAAGGACGTGTTCTCCTGCATAGGGAAGGGCAAGGTGGAGGGGGGAGGAGGAAAGAACCTTAAAAACTTCAAGCAGTTCTACGTGGTTGATATGAAACTTGATCAGACTCATTCTCAAAGACAGGATAACAAAATAAATAACCACCACCATCCGTAGAGGTATCCATCTGCAGAAACAGCAGTGGAGGAGGAGGGAGAGAGGATTATGGAAAATTAGAGCCCAGATTGGATATCCATCAAAGAAAGTTTGATTTAGCCTCTGGGACACACAGTTATCCCAAATGGCCATCTGTTGTTTGGTATCTTGTAATTCAGGAGCGTGTTTAAAAAATATGTAATATGAGGAAGCTGAAGGAAAGGCAAATATCAAGGCCACCAAGGTGTGCAGAACTTCTGCCACCTCCTACTAAGGTAGGTTGATGAGAACAAGAAGGATTAGCCAATCCTGCTTGACCGAGCTCTTTACCCCACTTCCAATTTTCTCTCTTGACCCTTTATCTCCTGAATGCAGCGACTCAAGTTCAAGTTCTGGTACAATTCCAGAGGTACCTGATACCCTCTGGTTCCTTAGCCAAGTGGCTATTCTTCATGTCTAGGCTTGAACATTGAATGTTAGTTGGCCATTTAACCATGGGTCATCGCAGTCAAGGCTGATCTTGTGCTTACCCAATGTGCACATACATCAACTTGCAGCAAGGCGACTGGATAGGGATCATGAGTGAGAGCTCCGGCTGGTTTATCAGCTCCTCAGAATAGGGAACTGTGGTTAATTGAAGCATTCCCATTGCTGCCCCAACTCACATGACCTGGATTGAACCGGAGAACTTCTTGGTCAGTCTGATATACAACAACAAGGGAACTCAAAGATCTTCTTTAGAGGAGGAATCATGCTAGCCATCCGTTGGTAAATTTAAAAGCTTTATGGCTTGAAAATGGCTTAAGCATATTGATCTGTAGTCTTAATAAATGGTGATAAATGATCCGAGGATGGAATTGGATGGGGATGCAAACAAAATATCATCAAGGTATATCAGCAGGCAAAAACCCAATCACAGCATAAGGTAACACTGACTGGAGTGATACAATAAAGATCCTCATCATAAATATCACAACCTTTTATTAGAACTGCGTATTACGAGGAAATCTGAAGTGGCTCTGCACATTGAGAAACTGTAAAGGTTGACTTTGACTATGGTATCAATCTTGACAGCAGTAACATTAGTCCTGCGAATGGTTCATGTTGAAAAAAGTATTAATGATAAAATCAAATTAACCACTTGGTACAGCCACTGATGTCTACAAAACTGCTACCAATATAGTCTACAGTACAGGTGGTGACTATGAAGATGTGTAGCCCCAGGACATTACTGCCAGAGCTCCTCAGGGAAGAGTCTTTGGCCCAACCGTCTTCAGCTGCATCATGACTTCAACGACTTTCCCTCTATCATAAGGTCAGGAGTGGGGCTGTCCACTGATGATTCGACAGTTCCATTCACAACTCCTCTAACAATGGCGCAGCTCATGTCAGCCTGCAGCAGAATCTGGGCAACTTCCAGGTTTGTACTGACATGTGACAGATAACATTGGTGCCACATTAATGTCAACAACAACAACAACAACTTGTATTTATATAGCGCATTTAATGTAGTAAAACGTCCCAAGGTGCTTCACAGGAGTATTATAAGACAAAAAATTTGACACCAAGCTATATAAGGAGAAATTAGGGCAGATGACCAAACGCTTGGTCAAAGAGAAAAGAAAGACTTGCATTTATATAGCACCTTTCACGACCACCGGACGTCTCAAAGTGCTTTACAGCCAATGAAGTAGGCTTTAAGGAGTGTCTTAAAGGAGGAAAGAGAGGTAGAGAGGCGGAGAGGTTTAGGCAGGGAATCCCAGAGCTTAGGGCCTAGGCAACAGAAGGCTCGACCACCAATGGTTGAGCGATTAAAATCAGGGATGCTCAAGAGGGCAGAATTAGAGGAGCGCAGATATCTCGGGGGGTTGTGGGGCTGGAGGAGATTACAGAGATAGGGACGGGTGAGGCCCTGGAGGGATTTGAAAACAAGGATGAGAATTTTGAAATCGAGGCGTTGCTGAACCAGGAGCCAATGTAGGTCAGCGAGCACAGGGGTGATGGGCGAGCGGGACTTGGTGCGAGTTAGGACACGGGCAGCCGAGTTTTGGATCAACTCAAGTTTACGTAGGATAGAACGTGGGAAGCCAGCCAGGAGTCTGTTGGAATAGTCAAGTCTAGAGGTAACAAAGGCATGGGTGAGGGTTTCAGCAGCGGATGAGCTGAGGTAAGGGCGGAGATGGGTGATATTACGGAGGTGGAAATAGGCGGTCTTAGTTATGCCGTGGATGTGTGGCCAGAAGCTAATTTCTGGGTCAAATATGACACCAAGGTTGCAAACATTGTGGTTCAGCCTCAGACAGATGTTAGGGAGAGTGATGGAGTCAGTGGCTAGGGAATGGAGTTTGTGGTGGGGACCGAAAACAATGGGCCAGAAATTCAGCTTTCAGGCTTCCTGCGAGTGCAAGCATCGCGCGCGTACTTGCCTACCGCGCCTGCAGTTGTGCTTTGGGCCCACGAGGACTTCGGGTCCTGGGCCTCCTCCAGCTGCCGGCGCGCAGTGCTTGTGTATCCCAGGGGCGCAGTTAGTTCAAAGCGTCCCCTGGGATCACGTGGGCCTTGGAGAGCCAATCCTAGCAGGGCATTTTCATTCATAGATTTGACAGGAAGACCTGCCAAATCTATGAATAGAGATCAGCCCCAAAACTACACTTAAACTTCAAATAAAATTTTTTAAGAACATCACATTTTTAAAATAACTATAAGTTAAATAAATTAACTACTTTAAACAAAAATTAAAATTTTTGAAAAAATTAATTATACTTTGTAACGGTGCTAAAAATAAACTTACCTTTCTTTAAAGTATCTAAAAAAGATAAACCTGTTGAAAAATGTTTTAAATTGTAATTAATTAACCACTTACCTTGTTAAAAACAGGCCTTGCGCCTCCTTTTTAAAAGTGCAGCTTCTCCATACTTACCTTCCCGGAGAAACCTGAAAAAAAAAATAAAGTTCGCTGCGTGCGCACAGCCTCTCCCGCGCACGCGTTCGACTTCTGAACCCCTCCCTTCAGGGGAACGGAAGTTCCAGTTTCCCACGCATGCGCAGTGCATGCAGGAAACCGACACTTCAGATGGCCTTACGGGTGAGTACACAGCGCGTACTCACCCGACAACAGCCGAATTTCTGGCCCAATAGCTTCGGTCTTCCCAATAACTACATCCAATCATAAAATGCCCAAGCACATCCCCCTGACCTTCAACAGCATCACTGTCACCAGGTCCCCCACCATCAATGTCTTGGGGGGACACCATTGACAAAGTCATCACAATACCATGACTACCAGAGCAGGTCAGAGGCTGAGTACTCTGCCTCATGACTGCTCATTGCCTCTCCAACATCTACAAGGCACATCATTTGCTGGGATGCAGCTGCAACAACACTCAAGAAGTTCAACACTGTCTATGACAGCACAGTCTGCTTGATGGGCACCCTTGCCTCTGAACACAATATCCATCCCCTTCCACCAATGGGGCACTGTGGCTGCAGTATGTAATACCTTCACGATGCACTACAGCAACTCACCAAGCTTACTTCAACAGCATTTTCCAGTCCTCTGACCTTCACCACCTAGAAGGACAAAAACAGCAACAGCATGGGAACTCCAAGTCACATACCATCCTGACGTGGTCATATCAGGGTAGAAGTTCTCCTGATCTCCCACTGCACCTTTGGTGGAAACCCCACAGATTTACATCTTTTCTCTAGGGTTTCTGCTGATCTTCTGCCATAATTATGGCGACAGATCGGGAGAACCCTGTGGAAATTCTGGCCAGTGCCGTCATTCCTTCATCCTCATTTGGACAAAAATTTGGAACTCTTTTCTGAACAGCATTGTGGGAAATCCAAGACTACAAGGAGTGCAAGGGGTTCTAGGAAAAGGTCCAGCACCACCTTTTGAGGGTATCTAGGGATTGGCAATAAATCTGGCCTTGCCAGTGTAGCCCACATGCTGAGAACAAAAATAAACTGCTCGTGGTGACCTAGAATTGCAATTTTCAAACATGACACGTAAGGGTAGACATTTGCAAGGCAAGTCATTTAAACATCTATTTCAGAATTTTGCATTGCCAGTATCAGTAGTAAGTCACACAAACCACCCACAAAAACTTTGTTCCTCTGACTCTAGTCTCTCTGCAACCTTCTCCCCCCACTGTGTTGATGACGGTGCCTTCAGTTACCTAGGTCCCACTCTCTGGAGTTCCCTCCCCAAACCCCACTGCCTCTCCAGCTCCCACCTCTCCATTAAAACCCTATTTTAAGCCTACATCTATGACTCCTCCTAAATCTCTTCTACTTTGGTTTGGCATCTTTTTTCCCAATGGATCTGTGAGGTACCTTGGGACAGTTTCTACAGTAAATACACCATTGGTCAAAGAGGTGGGCTTTAAGGGTTCAGGCTTGGTTCCATGGCAGGACTCTCACCTCTAAGTCAGAAGGTCATGGGTTCAGGTCCCACTCCAGAGACGAGCTCATAATCCAGGCTGACACTGTCAGAGGTGCTGTCTTTTGGATGAGAAGTTAAACCGAGCTCCAGCTGCCCTCTCAGCTGGATATAAAATATCCCACGGCACTATTTTGAAGAGCAGGGGAGTTCTGCCAGGTATCCTTAAACATCTATTTCAGAATTTTGCCAACATTAACCCTCAACCAACAACACTAAAACAAGTTATCTGTTCATTATTTCATCGCTGTTCGTGGGACCTTGCTGTGTGCAAATTGCTTAGTGCATTTGGCTATATCACAACATTGACTTCAAAAGTACTTCATGGACTGTAAAGCACTGTGGGACATCCCGGGTCATGAAAGGTGCTATATAAATGGAAGTTCTAAGTTCTTCAACAAGTAGTTGTTGTTATTGCTGTTGTATCAGAGAAAGGTCAGCAATTAGGGAATGCTCATATTCCACCTTTGGCTATTGACTCCTCTGTGCAGTTGGTGGGATCTCAACAGGTCAATAGAGGCAAATCTTGAGAGGGGAAACTGGAAAACATTGGTGAAGGAGATGACTGCGACAGGTGCCCTTATATTTCTTTACTTCGTATGATTCATTTCACTGATCAAGATGAGAGAGCGTTCCCTGCGGTAACAACAACAACAACTTGCATTTATATAGAGCCTTTAACACAGTAAAAACCCCAAGGTGCTTTGCACCAAGCCACATAAGGAGATATTAGGACAGGTGACCAAAAGCTTGGTCAAAAATCTAGGTTTTAAGGAATGCCTTAAAAGAGGCGAGAGAGGTGGAGATGTGGAGAGGTTTAGGGAGGGCATTCCAGAGCTTAGGGCAGAGACAACTGATAGTGGGCTGAAGGAAATTGGGTAACATAATAATAATGGACTGGATCATTTCAGAAATAATAGCCTAGCAATAGAAGATAACTTTCTGAGGCCAGTTACGGCAAATAACTGAAGAGTTAGAAAGCAAGAGGAGAAAAGGACTTGATTAGCTAAAGAAGCCGCAACAGCATGTAGATAGCATATTGAACAGGCCTTACCATCCGACTTCATAGATTGCTCATTCTAGATACCACAGATGATTTTAGTTCTATTATTTCTCCACAGTTATTAGGCGTTAAACCAATTTATAATGGACACCTTTCACAAGGTAGTGGTTAACATGAACATAATATTTAGTTAGGAGGAGCATTCAAGGTTTGACTGTGTGTAGTTGCAATGCCAAAGTGAGGTAATTGAGCCTTCTTAGGCGGCTGAGGAATATGAACACATCCATCTCCATTACACCTCTAGAAACTGGGCAAATACTCACCATTAGTTCACCAGGGAACACTTCTATTCCGCGACAGGACTATCAGTATTGAGTGGCCCTCATTATTGTGAATTTTCAACACTAAATCCCAGAAGAACAAAGCTACAGCTTCTCATTCCTGAACTGACAAAGACACATACAGTAATCCCTCCCCAACCACGGGGGATACGTCCCTGAAAACCCCCGTGCTTGGTAAAACCGCGGTTGGCAAATATAAGACCCTATGGGAAAAATGAGTTAGGGGAACGCGGCCGCATTTACACTCGTCAGAGCCTATGTACGTTGCTTGTTCTTTTAATAAACACAAATAAAATACACAATAACCTAACAAAAACAATAAATGTTCAAATAACACAATAAAAAAGATCAACTGGGCGGTTTCTTAAAGAATTCTGCGATGGATGGTTGACTCATTTTTTTCTGAATATCTTTCTGGACCTGCTTGTATGGTCTCATTAAATCCTCCAAACCTCGCTTGAATTTTAAACTACGCTCCAAGAATGGGTCAATCTCCATAAAGAGGTCCGAGAGATTATTGGCAAGGAGCATTGCTTTGCTAAGGTTGGCACTTGTCATCTTTGACTTCTCCACCATATCCTCGTCTTCATCCTCATCCTCTGCCTCACTAGAATGCTGTATCAGCTCATCAAGGTCCTCCTCCGTCAACTCCTCGCCGTGCAACTCAAGGAGCTCCTCGATGTCATCAGGCTGTATGTCGGCCAGCCCCTCGCCTCCCAAACGTCACGCAACCTTCAGCGTCAACTGTAGGGAAGCCTCAGAAGTCATTCACTGCCTCCTTCCAAAGTTTACCCCAGCAGGCGTTGATTATCGTCCTCTTCAGTTCATCCATCGATTCTTTTATGTTGGTGATGCAGTCAGCGATGGTGTAATCCTTCCAACAAGTTTTCACCGTCAGTGTTGCGTCATCCTCCATAGCCTCCATAATGCGGTCAAAGCTGTGTTGTATGTAGTATGCCTTGAAGGTGGCTATCACACCTTGGTCCATGGGTTGAAGGAGTGATGTCGTGTTGGGAGGCAGGAAGACGACTTCAATATTAGGGTGGGCGAATTGAGTGCTGTTGGGTGGCCGGGGGCATTGTCGAGGATGAGTAGGACCTTGAAGGCCAGATTTTGTCTCGCAAGGTACCGCTCCACGTCATGCACAAAACAGTTATGAAACCAGTCCATGAAGACTGCAGCAGTAACCCACGCCTTGCGATTAGAACGCCAAAAGACAGGTAGATAGTTTTGGTTTTTGCCCTTCAGAGCGCGGGGATTCAGAGAGCGGTAGAGCAGCATCGGCTTCACTAAACAGTCTCCCTCGGTGTTTGCACAAAGGAGAAGGGTCACCCTATCCTTAGCCACCTTGAATCCCGAAGCATGCTCTCAGCCATCGCGATGAAAGTTCGGGAAGGCATCCGCTTCCAGAAGAGACCAGTCTCATCCACATTAAATAGCTGCTCCGGCAGGTAACCCTTCTCGGCGATCAACTTCTTCAGCTCTTCCGGGAACTTGGCAGCGGCCTCGTGATCGGCTGAGGCCGATTCCCCCACAACCTGGAGATTAGTCAAGGTGAACCTCTTCTTAAAATTTTCCAACCAGCCCTTACTCGCCTGAAACTTTATGTCATCTACACTTTCCCCGGCAGCCACAGTAAGATGCTTGTAGATACTGAGGGCCTTCTTGCGTACCCATGCGGAATTAACATTCGCTTGTTTCTGGTTCTGGTCTTCCAACCAGATATTAAGTGCCTTCTCCATTTTTTCAAGCTTATGGTCCCGTGGCATAAATGACACTTTAGCACTTTTTGAAGAGCCACCCGCAATACTAGCCCTTATTGACACCTCACTTTTTTATATGGTTCTAATGGTGGACTCGTTAACCCCCATTAGTCGTCCAACCGACACTGTACTTTCACCATGGGCAAGTCTATTAACGACATCTAATTTCCTATCTAAGGTTAGTACATTCCTTGCCCTTTTCGCTATTGATTCACCTTTACCACTGAGATTACGCTTAGGGGCCATGATTAAGGGCTAAACGTTCACACAGGTACAGTACAGGTACAGTATATCCACGAGTGGAGCGAGACCACGCATGGTAGTAATTATGCTGAAAAGAGCGGCGCGGATGAATGCAGTCTCGTGTTTGGAAGCGCGACCTGTGAAACTTGAAAATTAAAAACCGCTTATACGCAAAATTCACTGCCGCGGTTGGCAAAAATTGTCGCAGAGAGGAAACCGTGTATACGTGAAATCCACGTATGGCAAAACCGCAGTTGGGGCGGGATTCCTGTACTTATACTTATATACTTCTATGTACACATACGTGATCACTGCATCATTAGAAACCTAAGAGAGTCCTCCCAGAATTAGACTATTAGGGATCTTACGAATATATGGAAATGACGGGCAGGAAAAGACTGAACCTTTATGGCTAAACACTTCTTCCCTCCCCTGACCTGCCCCCACACCTCACATGCCCCCACCCCACAATGATCAGATGCATTACCCATAAGATCAATGAAAAAAAATATACTTTTATTGCTTTGTTGCAGCTACAGTTGCCAGGTAATCACAATAAGAGATAACTTGCTAGAGGCAAGGAAAATTATATTACATACGCTACCTCTCTTAACAAGTTTTGAAAGGGACAGGCGCCTTAATCCAATACGGGCAAAAAATGACCCACTGCTGGTTTCTAGTTCGACTGAGCAGTCATTGCTAATCTAGACTCATGTTGTATGTCGATAGGCAGCAGCTTCTAATAAAATCAAGCTGGCTCATGAATTCTGATCCAAGCATAGAATTCCCATGTAGCAAACCACTTACTGTTCACTCACATTATGTGCAGTTTCTAGTCCAAGAAAAACATCTCTGACTATTATCTTCATCCAAGCGTAATATCTTCGCATGTCTAGTGCTCAGCGCTGTGAATGTTACCAATTTCACTAAAAGACTGAAACACACATCGAAAGTTAAATCTGTTGCGCAATTAGCTGCAAAATAATGCAGGTTTCTTTTTGCAATAATAGTGTGTTCAATTCTTATCACAGGATAACCTTGTAAATTAGCCATTGTTTTAACATCCATAGAGATCGCAATCTGAGAATTAGTCTTGTCCAAACACAATAGTTCTGAGCAAGCTAGTTTTGAGTTTAGCAGGAGTCACCTATTGTGCTCATAATGGCCAGTCAAACTAATAAAAAAAACTGTTTACATTGATCATTCAACAAATAACAATACCCGAGGGCAGTCAGGTATAGATGGGCCAGACCCGAGAATCCTTTTCGTCAATGAATCACTCCTGCCCTCCACCCTGTCACAGACCCTTCCCTTTCTTCTTTCCCTGCCTCCCACCTACACCACCTCCCCCACCCTTTTTCCCTGGCTCTCCGTTTGCTTATAAACTGTTAAATCCCTAATTTCTTTCAGTTCTGGTGAAACGTCATCGACCTGAAATGTTGGCCCCGATATTTCCTGGGGAGGCGGGGAGGGTGCGGCAAGGCAGGGATGCCATTCTTAACGGAGAGGCCCACGATCAGGAGCGGGGAGCGCCCTGCGATCAGGAGAGCGGTGGGGTGGTTGGCAATTGGGGCTGGTGGGAGGGGATGAGGCTTGTGAGCGCGGCTGGGGGAGGCCGAAGGCTTCATTGAGCAAGCTGGGTGGGTTGTGAAAAAGGCACTTACCTTATGGAGCCGCAGCTCCCACCTCCGTTTCACTGCCGAGTTTCCCGACCCCTGGGAAACCCGTGCTGCAGCAGTAAATTTCAAATCACAATCGCACTGTAGGAGCCCAATTTAAATATGTTAATTAAACGTCCCACCTCTCCAGCATTTTCTGTTTTTATCCTGGAACATGTTTGTTCACTTTCTTTTCCCAGCCCATCCAAACTCAACAATCCTACTTTCCAGCACTTTTCACAATCTGGGCTGTATTTTCATCATCACTCAAAAATCGGGTAAATACCCTCTTGTACATTTTAATTGACCGGCCACTTGCAAAAGTACAGGAATGTGTCATTTTGAATTTGCGCGAGTTCGAAGGATGCGGTTTCATCAGTGATACTAAAAAACTGGTGCTCAATCATATTCACGCGTAAGTAATGATCCTTGAACACTTGGTGTGCAACAAATGAGCCACTTAACTGGCGTAAATGCGGTTAAAATGGGGAGGGGAGCCGTTGAATGCACCCAGGACTATTTCCTTAATCAGTATGTTGCATGTCCAAAGCAGGATTCAGTGCTAAATCTTCTTCTGGGTAATGAAGTAGGACAGTTAAGTGACCTGAAGGCAGGAGCTAGTAGGGAATGGTGACCATTACTGAATTAAAGGGGTCTACAATGTGACTTTAGGTGCACTAAGTGCTGCTATGCTTTGGGTGGCAGAGCCTGGTATTATTGGGCAAGTTTTATGCCGCATGTGCACTACATATGTAACAATGACCCAGAAGAACTCTGAATGCTTCAAGGTTGCCCACACAGGGGTAGGTTTTGGTTTGGGCCCGCTGGTGAGCAACGATCGGGAGGGTGATTTAATGCTCCTTCCGGCTCCACAATCAGAGGCAAGTATCTACTTTTTTTGTTGCAAGTATTCTGTGGGGTTGCTTTCCCCGTGTGCAGCCAGCGATGGTGCTGGCTGTCTCTTTCAGGGCAAACCGATCTTGCATAGGGGACCTCAAGCAGGGGTTAGGCCCCTTATTTGCAAAGGGCCCAACGCCATCTTCAGGCATGGGTAAAGGACGCCGCTTGTTTATCTGTCCTGACCCAATAGGGCGGGCGGCGCACTTCCGGGTGGAAGTTTTCACGCACTTCTTGCTCGTCATTGAGGATTTAAGAGCTTGGGTAGCGCCTGAAAAACGGGCGCTACGTGGCCTGATTTGTAGGCCTGTGACTGTGTGGACAGACTATTTGAACTAGGTAGGCTAGGGAATATTAGCGGTCGTGAGTATACGTTATGCCAGCAGAGGACTAGGTTTAGATATCAGAAGGATTTTTTTTTTTACACAGAAGGTTATCAACACTGGGAACAAGTTACTGGCTTGTGTTAGAAACTTAGAAACTTAGAATCTAGGAGCAGGAGTAGGCCATGCGGCCCGTCGAGCCTGCTCCGCCATTCAATACGATCATGGCTGATCATCCAAATCCAGTACCCTGTCCCTGCTTTAATCCCCACAGTACACATATCCCACCCTACCCCCGTAACCCCACGTATTTAATTCCCCCTAACATATCCCATCCTATCCCCATAACCCCACATATTTAATCCCCCCTTACACTAAGGGTCAATTTATCACAGCCCAATCAACCTAACCCACACATTGTGTGGTGAGTGTAGATTCGCTGTTCATAACAGTTCAAAAAGTAGCTGGACAAGTTCCATGTAACAGTGACCCTGAAGAACTCTGAATGCTTCAAGGCTGCCCACACAGGGGTAGGTTTTGGTCTGGGCCCGTTTGTGAGTGATGATCGGGAGGGTGATTTAATGCTCTTTCCGGCTCCACATTCAGAGTCAAGTATCTACCTTTTTTGTTGCAAGTTTTCTGTAGGGTTGGTTTCTCCATGTGTTTCCATGCTGTGCTAATATCACTGCGTACAAAAAGGTATGAGTTATATCGAGTTACAAGTCTACAGAACGAAAATGGTCATTCGGCCCAACTGGTCTATGCCGGCATTTATGCTCCACATAAGCCTCCGCCCATCCCTCTTCATCTCACCTTATCAGAATACCCTTCTATTCTTATCTCCATCATGTGCTTATCTAGCTTCCCCTTAAATGCATTTAAGATATTTGCCTCAACAACTCTTTGTGGTAGCGAGTTCCACATTCTGACCACTCTCTGGGTAAAGAAGTTTCTCCTGAATTCCCTATTGGATTTATTAGTGACTATCTTATACTTATGGCCCCTAGTTTTTGAATCCCCTATAAGTGGAAACCTGTTCTCTATATCGATCCTATCAAATCCCTTTATCATTTCAAAGACCTCGATCAGGTCACCACTCAACCTTCTCTTTTCTAGAAAAAAAAGCTCCAGCCTGTTCAGTTTTCCAGATAATTATAACTTTGAAGTTCTGGTATCATCCTTGTAAATCTTTCTTGCACCTTACCCAATGTCTCTATATCCCTTTCATAATATGGAGAGCAGAACAGTGCACAGTACTCACAATGTCTAACCAAGGTTCTATACAATTTTAACATGATTTCCCTGCGTTTCAATTCTATCCTTCTAGAAATAATCCCCAGTGCTTTGTTTGCTTTTTTATGGCCTTATTAATCTGTGTCATTACTTTTAGTGATTTGTGTATCTGTAACCCTAGATCACTTTGCTTCCCCACCCCATTTAGATTCTTATTACCCAAGCAGTATATGGCCTCCTTATTCTTCCGAATAAAATGCACCACCTCATACTGACCTTATATATACCCCCTGTAGTGTCGCTCAACCCCTCCTCCTCCAAATGTTGAACTCAGCCCCATCTCCTCCCAATGCGTCACTCAGCCCCTCCTCCTCCCAATGTGTCGCTCAGCCCCTCCTCCTCCCAATGCGTCACTCAGCCCCTCCTCCTCCCAATGTGTCGCTCAGTTCCTCCTCCCAATGTGTCACACAGCCCCTCCACCTCCCAATGCGTCACTCAGCCCCTCCTCCTCCCAATGTGTTGCTCAACCCCTCCTTCTCCCAATGCATCACTCAGCCCCTCCTCCTCCCAATGCATCACTCAGCCCCTCCTCCTCCCAATGCATCACTCAGCCCCTCCTCCTCCCAATGTGTTGCTCAACCCCTCCTTCTCCCAATGCATCACTCAGCCCCTCCTCCTCCCAATGCATCACTCAGCCCCTCCTCCTCCCAATGTGTCGCTCAGCCCCTCCTCCTCCCAATGCATCACTCAGCCCCTCCTCCTCCCAATGCATCACTCAGCCCCTCCTCCTCCCAATGTGTTGCTCAGCCCCTCCTCCTCCCAATGTGTTGCTCAGCCCCGCCTCCTCCCAATGTGTCACTCAGCCCCTCCTCCTCCCAATGTGTCACTCAGCCCCTCCTCCTGCCAAAGAGTCACTCAGCCCCTCCTCCTCCCAATGTTTCACTCAGCCCCTCCTCCTCCCAATGTTTCACTCAGCCCCTCCTCCTCCCAATGTTTCACTCAGCCCCTCCTCCTCCCAATGTGTTATTCAGCCCCTCCTCCTCCCAGTGTCACTCAGCCCCTCCTCCTCCCAATGTGTCTATGAAACCCTCCTCCTCCCAATGTGTCACTCAGCCCCTCCTCCTCCCAATGTGTCACTCAGCCACTCCTCCTCCCAATGTGTCTATCAAACCCTCCTCCTCCCAATGTGTCTCTCAACGCCTCCTCCTCCAAATGTGTCATTCAGCCCCTCCTCCTCCTCCCAATGTGTCACTCAGCCCCTCCTCTTCCAATGTGTTACTCAGCCCCTCCTCCTCCTCCCAATGTGTCGCTCAGCCCCTCCTCCTCCCAATGTGTCGCTCAGCCCCTCCTCCTCCCAATGTGTCACTCAGCTCCTCCTCCCAATGCATCACTCAGCTCCTCCTCCTCCCAATGCGTCACTCAGCCCCTCCTCCTCCCAATGCGTCACTCAGCCCCTCCTCCTCCCAATGTGTCACTCAGCCCCTCCTCCTCCTCCTCCCAATGTGTCACTCAGCCCCTCCTCCTCCCACTGTGTCACTCAGCCCGTCCACCTCCCAATGTGTCTCTCAGCCCCTCCTCCTCTCAATGTGTCGCTCAGCCCCTCCTCCTCCCAATGTGTCGCTCAGCCCCTCCTCCTGCTCCCAATGTGTCGCTCAGCCCCTCCTCCTCCCAATGTGTCGCTCAGCCCCTCCTCCTCCCAATGTGTCACTCAGCCCCTCCTCCTCCCAATGTGTCACTCAGCCCCTCCTCCTCCCAATGTGTCACTCAGCCCCTCCTCCTCCCAATGTCACTGAGCCCCTCCTCCTCCCAAAGTGTCACTTAGCCCCTCCTCCTCCTAATGTGTCACTCAGCCCCGCCTCCTCCTCCCAATGTGTCGCTCAGCACCTCCACCTCCAGCCCAATGTGTCACTCAGTCCCTCCTCCTCCCAATGTGTCACTCAGCCCCTCCTCCTCTCAATGTGTTGCTCAGCCCCTCCTCCTCCCAATGTGTCACTCAGTCCCTCAGGTCTGAGAGCGTTAAAAAAAAAAGCCTGAAGGCTTTGTGTCTTAATGCAAGGAGCATTCGGAACAAGGTGGATGAATTAGCTGCGCAAACAGAGGTAAATGAATACGATTTGATTGGGATTACAGAAACATGGCTCCAGGGTGGCCAAGGCTGGGAACTCAACTTCCAGGGGTATTCAATATTTAGGAAAGATAGGCAAAAAAGAAAGGGAGGTGGGGTAGCATTGCTGGTTAAAGAGGGGATTAACACAATTGAAAGGAAGGATATTAGCTCTGCTGATGCGGAATTTGTATGGGTAGAACTGAAAAATAACAAGGGGCAGAAAACGTTAGTGGGAGTGGTATATAGACCTCCAAACAGTAATACGAAGGTTGGGGACGGCATTAAAAGGGAAATTAGAGAAGCATGCAGTAAGGGCACAGCAGTCATCATGGGTGACTTTAATTTACATATAGATTGGGCTAACCAAATTAGTAAAAATACTGTGGAGGAGGAATTCCTAGAATGTTTACGGGATGGTGTTCTGGAACAATATGTCGAGGAACCAACCAGAGATCAGGCCATCTTAGACTGGGTATTATGTAACGAGAAAGGATTAATTAGCAATCTTGTTGTACGAGGCCCCTTGGGTCAGAGTGATCATAATATGATAGAATTCTTCATTAGGATGGAGAGTGAAGTAGTTGAATCAGAGACTAGGGTCCTGAATTTAAATAAAGGAAACTACGATGGTATGAGGCGCGAATTGGGTAGGATTGATTGGGGAATGTCACTCAAAGGGTTGACGGTGGATAGGCAATGGCAAACATTCAAAGACTGCATGGATGAACTACAAAATTTGTTCATCCCTGTTTGGCATAAAAATAAAACAAAAAGGGTGACTCAACCGTGGCTAACAAGGGAAATTAGGGATAGTTTAAGATCCAAGGAGAGGGCATATAAATTGGCCAGAAAAAGCGGTAACCCTGAGGATTGGGAGCAGTTTAGAATTCAACAAAGGAGGACAAATGGATTAATTAAGAAGGGGAAAATAGAATATGAAAGTAAGCTTTCAGGGAACATAAAAACTGATTGTAAGAGCTTTTATAGATATGTGAAGAGAAAAAGATTAGTGAAATCAAGTGTAGGTCCCTTGCAGTCAGAAGCGGGGGAAGTTATAATGGGGAACAAAGAAATGGCAGACCAATTAAATGCATATTTTGGTTCTGTCTTCACAAAGGAGGACACAAATAACCTCCCAGAGATGTTGGAGAACATAGGGTCTGATGAAAGGGAGGAACTGAAAGAAATCAGTATTTGCAGGGAAATGGTGTTAGGGAAATTGACGGGATTGAAGGCCGATAAATCCCCAGGGCCTGATAATCTACATCCTAGGGTACTTAAGGAAGTGGCCCTAGAAATAGTAGATGCATTGCTGATCATCTTCCAACATTCGATGGAATCTGGAACTGTACCCATGGATTGGAGGGTAGCTAATGTTACCCCACTATTCAAAAAGGGTGGTAGAGAGAAAGCGGGGAATTACAGACCGGTAAGCCTGACATCGGTAGTGGGGAAAATGCTGGAGTCCATTATAAAGGATGTAATAGCTGAGCACTTGAAAAACAGTGACAGGATCGGACAAAGTCAACATGGATTTACAAAAGGTAAATCATGCTTGACTAATCTACTGGAATTGTTTGAGGATGTAACTGGGAAAATAGATAAGGGAGAACCAGTAGATGTGGTGTATTTGGACTTTCAAAAGGCTTTCGATAAGGTCCCGCATAAGAGATTAGCGTGTAAAGTTAAGGTACATGGGATTGGGGGCAAGGTATTGACTTGGATAGAGAACTGGTTGGCGGACAGAAAGCAGAGAGTAGGAATTAATGGGTCTTTTTCCGAGTGGCAGGCAGTGACTAGTGGGGTACCGCAGGGATCGGTCCTTGGACCCCAGCTATTCACAATATACATTAATTATCTAGATAAGGGAACTAAATGTAATATCTCCAAGTTTGCAGATGACACAAAGCTGGGTGGGCGTGTGTGCTGCGAGGAGGATACCGAGAAACTCCAGGATGATTTGGACAGGTTGGGTGAGTGGGCAGAAGCGTGACAGATGCAATATAACGTGGATAAATGCGAGGTTATCCACTTTGGTGTCAAAAACAGAAAGGCAGACTATTATCTGAATGGCAATAGATTGGGAGAAGGGGAAGTGCAATGAGACCTGGGTGTCCTTGTGCACCAGTCGCTGAAGGTAAGCATGCAGGTGCAGCAGGCGGTGAAGAAGGCAAATGGTATGTTGGCCTTCATAGCAAAAAGGTTTGAGTATAGGAACAGGGATGTCCTGCTGCAGTTGTACAGGGCCTTGGTGAGACCACACCTTGAATACTGTGTGCAGTTTTGGTCACCTTCTCCGAGGAAGGATATTCTTGCCATGGAAGGAGTTCAGCAAAGATTCACAAGACTGATACCTGGGATGGCATGAATGACATATGAGGAGAGATTGGGTCGATTGAGCTTATACTCGCTGGAGTATAGAAGAATGAGAGGGGATCTCATTGAAACATATAAAATTCTGACAGGTCTGGACAAACTAGATGCAGGAAGAATGTTCCTGATGGTCGGAGAGTCCAGAACCAGGGGTCATAATCTAATGATAAGGGGTAAGCCATTTAGGACAGAAATGAGGAAGAATTTCTTCACCCAGAGAGTGGTGAACCTGTGGAATTCTCTACCACAGAAGGTAGTTGAGGCCAAGTCATTAAATATATTCAAGAGTGATTTAGATATATTTCTTAAAGCTAAAGGTATCAAGGGATATGGGGAGAAGGCAGGTACAGGGTACTGAGTTTGGATGATCAGCCATGATCTCATCGAATGGCGGAGCAGGCTCGAGGGGCCGAATGGCCTACTCCTGCTCCTATCTTCTATGTTTATCTTCTATGTTTCTATGTGTCGCTCAGCCCCTCCTCCTCCCAATGTGTCACTCAGCCCCTCCTCCTCCCAATGTGTCACTCAGCCCCTCCTCCTCCCAATGTGTCACTCAGCCCTTCCACCTCCCAATGTGTCACACAGCCCCTCCTCCTCCCAATGTGTCACTCAGCCCCTCCTCCTCCCAATGTGTCACTCAGCCCCTCCTCCTCCTCCCAATGTGTCACTCAGTCCCCCTCCTCCTCCCAATGTGTCACTCAGCCCCTCCTCCTCCCAATGTGTCACTCAGCCGCTCCTCCTCCCAATGTGTCACTCAGTCCCCCTCCTCCCAATGTGTCTCTCAGCCCCTCCTCCTCAAATGTTTCACTCAGCCCCTCCTCCTCAAATGTTTCACTCAGCCCCTCCTCGTTCTAAGGCTCCACTGAGACCCTCCTTCTTCTTATGTGCTGAGATCAAGGAAGGTTGTAGGGCTGAAGGAGGTAACAGATATCGGGAGGGGTGAGACCATGGAGGGATAGGGAGGGATTAAGGATGAGAATTTTAAATTCAAGGTGCTGCCTGACTGGGAGCCAATGTAGGTCAGCGAGCACAGCGGTGATTGGTGAACGGCAATTGGTGCGAGTTAGGATAAGAGCAGCAGGGTTTTGGAGGGTGCAAGGTGGGAGAGTGGTCAGGAGCGCATTGGAAGTCGAGTCTGGAGGTAACAGAAGCATGGATGAGGGTTTCGGCAGCAGATGGGCTGAGGCAGGGGGGGTGATGGGCGATGTTACAGAGGTGGAAGTAGACGGTCTTGGTGATAGAGCAGATATGTGGTTGGAAGCTCAGAGAACTCTGCGCTCCTCCAATTCTGGCCTCTTGTGCATCCCCGATTTTCATCGCTCCACCATTGGTAGCCCTGCCTTCAGCTGCCTAGGCCCTAAGTTCTGGAATTCCCTCACTAAACCCCACCGCCTCTCTACCTCTCTCTCCTCCTGTAAGACACTCCTTAAACCTACCTCTTTAACCAAGCTTTTGGTCACCTGTCCTAATATCTCCTTATGTGGCTCGGTGTCAAATATTGTTTTGATAACACTCCTGAGAAGCGCTGTGGGATATTTTACTACATTAAAGCTGTCAGATAAATGCAAGTTGTTGTTGTTGGCGCTAAAGCTTTCTCCCGCGTCACACCGTTTTTTTTACTCTTGCCTACTGTCTGTATCAGAGACAGGAGAAAGCTTGTCCCTTTGTATTTTCTACATTATTATTACTTTTATTTCAATATCTTTCCATGGAATCAAAATATAAATTTCAGCAGGCAAATTAGTCACCTATTCACAGATTATAAATTGCCACGGCCCCTCTAACCAATCAGGGTGACATATTCCGTGCCTCAGTAGGTGCTCAATGAGTAAAGATGTATCTCGTGCCTGCCCTTTCTATCAGAGAGCATGCTGTTCCCATGGTGCCTCTTTCTTAACAAACAGGATCTATTTATAAAAAATGTATTAAGCACTTGCCTCCATGTTGTGAGTGCTTTTGCTCGACTCCCTTCTGTGTGCTAGAAATGTTCAATTGATGTGTCGCAGTTCCAGAGTATGAAGGGCAGTCTCATAAATGTGTTCATAGCGTGAAGGCAAGGAACTGAGTGTTATCATCAGACCCCAACATATCAATGCATGATAACCTGTAGGACCGAAAGAGATTTAAAGGCTGTCCTATTGCCAAAAGTGCCTGTTTGAGATCGGTATCTGCATATTGTAACACAGTCGGCAGACCTGATTTACACTACTGGCTACACTCACTGTGCATTGCACTCTCTGCTCCTAGAAGAGGGTTGTCCACTCCCTGGGTGGCAATTCTTAATTATATGAGAGAATCTGTGGCCACTCTCTCCAAAATTAAAAATCCATACCAAGTTTGAAAAGTTCCCATGGTCAGGGTTAGGGTGCAATGAACCACCTGGCCACTTTAAAAAAAAAAATTTGGCTTTGCATTGGGCTGGAGTTATACTGTAGCCAGTGCAACATCAAGGCTGTATGATCAAGGCTGCTAGATACATCAGCACAATTGTCACCTGGAGTCACAGCATTGTCCTAATCACTAAGTTACACATTGGCGTCTCCCCCTACTCCTCTAGCACCTTCTTTGAGTACCTCACCTAGTTCTACCACTCTCACCTTTCTTTTAAACATCTTGAGGGAAAAATTAGGTTGCTTTGCGCCCCGTTAGCGCCTCCTTGGGTGCGGCACCACTAACGCCTCCTGCAAAATGCAACGCCCCGCTTGCATCCTGGCTGCAAACTTGGCTCGCACTCCCTGACCTACCGCTGGACGCTATGTCCAACAGGGTCAGGGTAGCGTTTTTGTGGCCGGGGTGGCGCAAATTAAAGGGCAGGTGCCGGGCGGCCATCCTCTTGAGTGCTGGGCTCTTTTGTCGGCACCCCGCTCCCCGGTGGTCCAGTTGGGCCCTGGTGCGCACTGTGCTAGGCCCCTTCCCTTTAATCAGGGGAAGGAGGCCTGCAGTACCACGGTGCTATGTGCCGGCGCGCGTGGCGCTGTTGCACGTAGCGCCATGATATTCAATGGGAGCGCCCCAAGAGGGAGGGGGAGCGCTTCCAGTAGCGCCCCGCCTCCTGCTTGGGGCGCTCCATTCACCTTCGAGGGCAGGGGCACTTCAGGACGCTACTTTTGGCGAAGTTAGCACCCCAGAGGGGGCGCAACCCAATTTTCCCCCCTTGTCTACTGTCCAGCACTCCAACCTGAGTTCCTCCCTGAGATATTTTCCCACCTTTCCTGACTCAGCCTCTGCAGTGAACAACTCCTCATCCTCAGTGATTTCAATCTCCACCTCAGCTTCCTTTGCTCTCTCTCCTCTGAAATCACTGCCCTCCTGTCCTCCATAAACCTCTCCCTCCATATAAGCTCTCCTATCGATATTCACTGCCAATACCTCAACCTCGCCATCTCCTGTGGTTTCTCTAACCCCATGGTCTTGACCACTGACGAGGCCATCTCTGACCACTTTCTTACTCAACCATTCTCTCACCCCCAGCTTCGATGTCCTTGTCCCCAGCAAAGTCTCCCTCCTTAGCTGTTCCCCCTAGTTTGGCCCCTACTTTCACTCGCTCAAGTCCAAGGGGTGCAAATGTGAGTATATCTGGTGCACAACTGGCTTAACCACTCATCGCCAGATCTGGCTTGACCACGGCGAGCTCACTGTCCGCTGTCAAAACTGTCCACTACTCTAAGATCATCTTGGGGAGCAAAGATAACCCCCAGCTTCTTTCCTCCACTACCAATTGTCTCCTTAACCATTCTCCCCTGCCCCCTCCATTGTCACCTATAACAAGTGCAAGCTGCTCATGGATTTCTTTGTCTTCACCATAGACACCATCCATTGAACTTCCCCCTTCACCTTACCCACTAATTCCAAACACCCTGCAGGTAAAAATGGAACTATGGGAGGATAGTCCATTGGTTCTGGATGATAGAAACTAAGGGGGCGATTTTCCCACTGGAGGAGAGATGGAGGCAGGTTTCGGTTTGGGTGGGTTTGAAACCCGCCTCCACTGATAGTTTTCAAAAAATTGCGATTTTCCCCTGATTGGCCACTTGATTTCAGAGGTGTGGGATGCCCTTGGTCAATTAGTGTTTTGGGACCGAAACTCGCCTCTGCTGGCATCACTTTTCCAGCCTGATTTTATGGCTTCTTGCTCCCTTGGCTCATTCCACAGGATTTCTGCCTATGCTACACCACCTGCAACATATTCTGAGAAACCACTATGTCCAATTCCAAGGCAAGGGCCTCCCCGAGGCTCTCGGATGAGGTGCTGCAAATGTTGTTGGAGGGGGTGACAGCTAGCAGGGAGGTGCTCTTCCACTCATCTGGGAGGAAGAGGTCTCCAAAAGAAGGCTGTGTGGGTACAGCTGGCAAGGGATATAACCTCCAGATCGGTGTGCAGATTGGAGAATGTTTCTGTGTATTGATGAAATGTCATCCCTGTTGGAAAGCATTAAAATGATTTGATGCCAAAATGTTGGCATTATGGCATCTGTTCTTTCGCCTTAGGCAGCTACACATTGTGGGCTCCGCAACACTTGCGTTGTCAGGTTGGTGGCCTGAGTGAAAGGAGGCTAGAGAGTCATGTCCATTGTCAATGATGTCTTAGGATGGAGCCAAGGACATGTGCCAACTTGGGCAACCTATGCAAATCTGGCCAGGATAAGTTCATCCCTTGCATCCCGGGCAGCCATGTGCTCGCGTGCTGCCGCTGGTCGATACACCGGCGCTCTGACCTCCTCCTGGTCCTCCTCCTCCTCTTCCTCCTCCTCCCGATCCTCCTTCTCCTCCAGATCCTCCTCATCTGAGGAGGTCTGGAACTGAGCCGCTTGCTCATCAGGAAGCTGCAAGCCACGACGCTGTGCGATGTCGTGCAGTGCACAGCAGACCATGACCATTCTGGAGACTCTGTATGGTGTATACTGCAGGGCTCCACCTGATCGGTCAAGGCAATGGAAGTGCATCTTTAACAACCCAATGGTTTGCTTGGTGATGGACCTGGTCGAAGTGTGGCTGGCAATATAGTGCTCTTCTGCCTTGTTAGCTGGCCTCCTGATCGGCGTCATTAGCCACTTCTTCAGGGGGTAGCCTTTGTCACCAAGGAGCCATCTGTTACGTTGGTTTGGTGGATTGAAAAGCGGAGGAACACTAGAGTGCCGCAGGATGAAAGAGTCATGGCAACTACCACAGAACTTGGCGCAAACATGCAAGAAATCCTTCTTGTGGTTACACACCAGCTGTACGTTAAGGGAGTGGAAGCCCTTATGGTTGACAAAGATAGCTGGGTTGTGATGGGGTGCCCTAAGGGCCACATGTGTGCAGTCTATGACGCCATGCACCATTGGCATGCCTGCCATATTTGCAAAGCCAACTGAACGGGCGGTTATACTTGCTTGATCCCTTGAGAACTGGATGTAATTGTGGGCCTTAGCAAAAAGGGCATCGGTAACCTGCGTGATGCAACTGTTGACGGCCGACTGGGAGATGCTGCTGATAATCCCTGGAAGGAGCCTGAGGCAAAGATGTTGAGTGTGGTGGTGACTTTGACAGCCACTGGTAAGGGGTGTCCACCCGTTCCTCTGGGCACCAGGTCATTCTGCAGCAGTCCGTAGATCTCTCGGACAACCTCTCGAGAAAGTCTCAGCCTCCTTTGGCACTGCTGCTCACTCATGTTGAGGTAGCTCATCCTTTGTCTGTAAACCCTCTGTCGGGGGTATCTCCTGCGGCGAGGTGCCTCGATGTGCTGGCGTCTTCTGCCTTATGCAGCATCAGGTGGCTGAGCAAAAGGTTGGGGCTCCTGCTGCCGTTGCTGCTGAGCTGCCTGAGCAGGAGGTTGGGGCTCCTGCTGCTGTTGCTCCTGACCTGCCTGGTTCTGCTGCTGCCGTGGATGCTCCTCATCCTCATCTGAGGCCCATGGAGAAAGAAATCGAATGGTTCCCATGCTGCTTGCAGATGCCTCCGTTGGGGAAGCGCTCATTGTAACCCGGGAGGGTGTCTTCCACAGGTGATAGATTCAAGCTGCAGCACCTCCAACTTTGAAGGCCTTCTAAAAGTGCTCATAGACCTTTTAAAGCAAAGTTCTGGCACCTGCAAGTAATCCTTGATGAAATAAACGATGTATTGTTGGACCTGCAGCTGTGAGGAGACCACCCTCGAGTCAACCCGCCAGGTTTACCTGGCATGGTTTAGGAGGATCGTGGAACACGCCAAAATGCTCAAAAAATCATGAGGGCCTCTCAAAATAGGCCTAGAGAGGCCCTTAACAAGCATTTAATGATCATAAGTATCGCTCTGGCCAGCTGGAGGCGGGACCGTTTCCCAACCTCCAAAACTGGCACCGGCAAAATCCCGCGGAGGCGGGTTCTGAACCCGCCCTCATTGATTCTGATTTTCCTGCCTTTCCCACCTCCAAACCCGCCTCCTCTGACGTCAGAAAATTGCCCCCTAAGGGCTGAAATTTGCCGGCGCTCAGAGTGCGGGTTTGGAAGCGTGTCAAAATCGAAATGATTGACAGCGGGTTGGGAACCCGCTCCGAACCTGCCTCCATGCAAGTTTCCAAAGTGTTGGGTCTGCGATTTCAGAACAAACCCAACACCAAGCGGTGGGGGGGGGGGGGGGGTGGCATTTAAGACAGTTAAATGCTTGTTAAATGCTTGTTAACTACTATTTTGACAACCTATTTCTATTTTACCACTTTTTTAAATGAGGTTCCCGTCGTTCGGAGATCACGTCAGGTAAGTAGGTTGAGTTCTCTATGTCTCCCCATTGCTGTGAATAGGTGACAGCTGCAAAAGTGGTATGAAAGCTACCATTTCACAGCTGGTCACTTTCCAATGTCAGAAGCTTGAGCCTTCAGGACTTGGAAGACACTTTTGAGCTGTATGCAGTTTGGAAGTGTTTGGAGTAAACTCTCTATCCACTGTCACCTCCTCAGAGCAAGCTCTCTCACCATTGACAGATAACTTCTGTCATCTCAACTTCAGCTGCCATCTATTCCAGCAACATCGGTGCCCTTGAAAAAATCTCACCTTGGTCCTCTGAATCCTTCCACGATCAGCCCCAACGCCAACATCACCAGGCACACCAACATCACCAACAACACCACCAACAACATCACCAACAACATCACCATCAACACCAACAACATCACCAACAACACCAACAACATCACCAACAACATCACCAACAACACCAACAACATCACCAACAACAACACCAACCTTCTTCGCAATCACCTGATGCTGCACAGGACACAGGGCATCAGCACCTGACCACATTGCTGCCCAGGAGGCCAGCAATGGCCTCACCATGGCTAGATTTACTTCACTTGATGCTGTGCACCCTGGCTGCCACATGATGCGCCAGGTTAACACCGCCCCACACCAGCGCCATAAAGCATCGCTATAATATCCAAGCCATTCCTTTCACACTCATCACAATTGGGGGGGGGGGGAGTTATGTCTCACCATTCACTGGAACTCACTAAGCCACTTCTAAAAGATGAGCACAGATCTGTCCAATAAGGTAAAGTGTTGAAAATATAGATTTCAATGTTTGACAACACATTAACAGAAACTACACATTAACATTGGCTAAACCACTCAAGTGCCTACCCTTGTGTGTTGTTAGGTGATATGCTTGCAGTAGGATGAGGGTGAGTGTGAGGGGTGGCAAGTGAGATGGGGAAGTGATAATGTAGATAGAGAGGGATGGGTGGAGGCGGAATGTAAGTTGGTGTGAGTAAAGATGTGCAGGAGTACAGTAGGGAAGGCAGAGTGATGTGGATGTGATGAGTGGCACATCAGGATGAGGTTGAGTGTGGCTTGGCAGTAACTTTTCGTGATCTACTCAGAAAGGAAAGAAAGGAAAAGAAAAGAAAAGAAAAGAAAGACTTGCATTTATATAGCACCTTTCACGACCACCGGATGTCTCAAAGCGCTTTACAGCCAATGAAGTACTTTTGAAGTGGAGTCACTGTTGTAATGTAGGAAATGCGGTAGCCAATTTGTGCACAGCAAACTCCCACAAACAGCAATTTGATAATGACTGCAGCCTGGTCCTCCTGACGACACCCCTGCTTGTGCCCTCCTATACCATGTGCAACCAGGCTGCGTTGATGTCCTGAGGGGGTCTCTTCCGCCCTTGGAGGGAGTCATGCAAGAGCCTGGGTGCAGCCGTCTACCTTTGTGCAGTGCTTGTCAGTGTTTGCAGCACCTGAATGCTGTAGAACACTGACAGCACAACTGTCAAAATGAATGTGGACATGGCCACTTTAAGGAAACCGGCTGATGACATGTCATCAAATGACATCATCAGACCCGCTTCCTTTTAATTGGCCGGGAAACGTGTAGGGCGGGCTTAACAAGCCCAATCTACGTAAAATCACTTGGAGAGAGCGGGCTGGAGCCAGGAGCAGGACCGGGACCCGCCACGATCCCAGCTCCGCTGGCGAAATCACGGCCCAAGTGTTGGTGGAGGATAGTGTGGTCAATCATGCTGAATACTGCAGGAAGGACAAGGAGGGATCATACACTATATCTGTAGTCACAGAGGATGTAATTTCTAACTTTGGTTAGGGCTGTTATCGTATGGAGAGAGCCACACGAGAGTTTCAAACAGGGAGTTTTGGGGGAAATGTGCATGGAGTGAGATGCAATGACAAGTTAGAGAACCTTAGAGAGAAAAGAGAGCTTGGAGATGGGCAGTAGTTGGAGGGAATGGATAGATTGAGGCTGTTTTTTTAAGGAGGGGGCTGATTAAGATGGTTTTGAAGGGGTAATGGACAGTGCCTGAGGAAAAGGAACCATTGAAGATCTCAGCTAACATGGGAGCCAGGAAGGGGAGTTGGATGGAGAGGGGATCAAGGGAGAAGCCAAAGATTTCATGGACAGGGGAAGCTTGATGAGCTTGGTGAAGACAGGGGAAGGGGGTGAGAAACTGAAAAAAGATGGGGTCTGGAGTGGGTGGGAGACTTGGGGTGGGGGGGAGATTGGCACTGAGGGTAGGGAGAAAAGAAGGAAGCAACTCTATACTGAGCTTAAATTCTGTCTAAAGTTCTGAACTGTGGATTGGAAATTTTCTGCACATAGTATTGAAGCTAAGTACAGATTTATGTCATGGGAATCCTTTCATTTTACAACTTTGATGTAAGCTATCACACCTTGCAAGGTGGGGTGTGAATATCTGGTATAATCACTTTCCTGCAAACATCTCACTTTAATGGTTCAGCAATCAGAGTAATTGACTCATCTAATCCACAGTCTGCTTATCTTCATATGTTAACATTTCAAACAGCCACTCTAAGCCATTGAGTAACTTGTGTCTTAATTAATTTCTGAATAGAGGTGTTGACATAAAGAAAATCAATCCAAGACTGACCTCTTCCATTGCCGTGGTCAACTAAAGGTCTACAAAAGAGTTTCATCCAAGGCTTGTGCCACTTACCAAATCGTGTAAGAAATACGCTCAAAGAAGGTTATCTTAGTCTCTCGTCGACTGATTCCATCACTATTGTTTTAGGTATTATAATTTCAGTAACTTGTGATTTTCTGCTTCTGTGTAATTTTCTACGGTAAGTAAATCTACCTATGGACGTTGATTGGATGACACGGCAATTTTAACAAAGAATTACATAGAAATGACAACACGTAAACAGGCCGTTTAGCCCAACCAGTCAAAGTTGATCTTCATCCTCCACACAAGCAGTAGTCTTAATCCCATGTGCGCCCACACCACCCCCCCGCCCCACCCCCATTCCCCTATCTCCCCAGTGAGTTCTCCCTGGTGTCCTGGCCAATATTTATCCCTCAACCGACTCAGTAAAACAGATTATCTGGTCATTATTTCATTGCTGTTTGTGGGATCTTGCTGTGTGCAAATTGGCTGCCGTGATTCCAACATTACAACAGCGACCGCACTTCAAAAAGTATTTCATTGACTGTAAAGTGATTCGGGACGTCCTGAGGTCGTGAAAGGCGCTATATAAATGCAAATTTCTTTCTTTCTTTATCTGCCTTTCCTTCAATCACCTATTCTTCAAAGTTAACGTGAACTCTGCTTCAATCACTAACTCGGATATTGCATTCCACAGTCTCAAAACCTCTGTATAAAAATAGTTTCTCCTGCTCACTGTCCTAAATCTCTTACATTTAATCCTGTATCTATTTCCCCCATTCTACACACATCAACCACTGGAAACATTGTGGGTAATTTTCACCTTGACTGACGGAGTGGACCAGCTGCCTGTTATAGAACGTTCTCGGTTTTAATTACTATCTAATCTGTCCTTTCTCTTTCTAATTTTAAACACTTCTATCAAACCACCATTTAATCTCCTCTGTTCTACCAAAAACAGCCCCAGTTTTTCAAATCTTTCTTATTTCCTCATGCCAGGCAGCATCCGAGTGATTCGGTGCTACGCCCTTTGTAATACCTCAACATCCTTCCTATAGTGTGGAGGCCAAAACTGATACACAGTACTCCAACTGTGGTCTTATTAAGGTTTAGAAAGATTGATTATTACATTCTGACTTTTACATAGCTCTTGTTATAAAACCGAGTATTAGCTTTTTTAATAGCCTTATTAACTTGAGGAGTCTGCTTTTAGGGCGCGAAATTCGGTTACGCCCCGTTTGGGGGGCGATAACCGCGTTAAGGCCGACATTTAGCGCCCGGCGCAGAAGTACTGCCCTGGCTGCTAAATTCGGTTTACCGCCCCACACAGGAAGCGGAGCACTGCCGCGATTCAACGCCCCTCCCCTTCAGTTAAAGGGGAGGGCTGCTGCGCACACTGTAGGGCCTCCGATGGCCCACACTAGGCCACCAGGGCGGCATGGTGCCACAGCCACAGCCCGGCACCGAGATGCAGTGCCGGGCTGCGCAATGGCGGCCAGGTCCACGCCACAGCAAACCATGGAGGGCCGACCTGGAAGACGGCCAAAAAAAGAAAATGCCGGCGCGGGCCGCACCTCCCCTTTAAATACTGCCCTGCGAGGCTGGCGCTGACATCGCCCACGGCAGCCTTGCGAGGCACAGCCGAATTTCTGCCGTGGGGCGTTAAGGGGGGGCGGTGGGGCGTAAAGGTGTCACGGTGCACGGCAATGATGTCATTGCTGGCGGCGCAGTGGCCCGGGATGCTACCGGCTGGGGCGCGGCGCTATCGGGTAGCGCCTCAGCAACGCCCCACCGAATTTCTCGGGAGGCGCTTTTTCTGTCCCCCCCCCGGGCGATAAGCCCTTTGCGTTCCGTTAGCGCCCCCCGGAGGCGCTAATGGCAGGCGCAAAGGAGCCAAATTTCTAGCCCTTAATGTCTTGTGAACCTCAACTCCCAATCTGCTCTTCCACATCACCCAACCTTCCCCCATTTAAGGGTAATTATTACTTTCTCTTGAAGGAGTAAGGAGAATGTTATGGGCATTGTATCTGATCTCCAGTGACTGGTCACAATAAAGGGGTAATTGTTAACCTTGGACACACCATCTTATTTAGGGTTTGTATAAGGGTCCAGGAGATTCTGTCTGCTTATGAAAACTGCCTTTTCACAGTGAGCACAACAGTAATAGAAGAAAACCCAAGCCATAACAAGCACCTAACAATTCTTAGCAGAACCCACGTCTCAGACTGGACACCAAGTTTTCTAGACACAAAAGGCATCAAGGGGTATGGGGAGAGAGCGGGAATATGGTATTGAGATAGAGGATCAGCCATGATCATATTGAATGGCGGAGCAGGCTCGAAAGGCCAAATGGCCTACTCCTGCTCCTATTTTTCTATGTTTCTATGTTTCTTCCAATTTTACAGTGCCTGTGTTTATGTATCATGTCTCCTACTTTAACTCCCAATAACAGATCAGAATTAATCAAATTTTAGGCAACACAACAAAAATAGACTCTAAAGTCATCTTCCGAACTGACACAATCGTTGTGATTCTCTGCATGAATACTGATCTCAAAATGTTTAAGCAATGACAGCTTAATTTCTCCTGTCAATTCTTTCTCATTAAAGTAAATAGAAAACATACAGGCTGTTCAATAGATATATAGCAAGTGACCAGAAGTGTAGCTTTTATGGTTACAGCATTGTGGCGATTGCACTGAAGTGGTCTGTCTACAAATGTGTACGGTCTCTACTCAGATCACTTTTACATAATGAACACTCAATTGAGAAGAGGACATTCACATTCAAATGAGATTTGTAGACATGGTAATTGTGCAACACTTAATTTGTCACTCAAAAAAAATATCATAATGATAAGAATACATCAATTGTGACTGACATTGCCAAACTTTTATAAGAATATGCTCCCCAGGTACTCATAGATGACTGGCATGGCTTGGTATAACAATATGGCCTCAAAACATCCACAGACATGCAGGTTGATCTCGGGTCAAAGTTCAACCATTGCTAAGGCCTACAACTAAGGCCTTTGGTGGTTTCATCTCGATTACTGTTAAAATAGAAAGTTTCAATCTCTGAGGAGTCCGATGATTGTACAGTAGCATTTTATAACAGTAAAGGATTCAAAGTCCTTAGCCGTTCCAAGCTACTTGGATAACTGTATTTAAGTTCCAGACTGTTGAACAACATAAGTCCTTTCAGTTCCATTTAGCTAAGGGAAGTGTTATCCAGTCAGATGATACAATTGTGGTTTACAAAGTGTGGGTTATAAGTTCTTCACAGTTTATTCAACAGCAGAATTGAGAAGTACCACTCGGGACCTAAAGTCATGAAAATTAAGCCATCTTAGGACTCTTCAAAAGAGCCCAAAGTTGACCCGCTTCATTACGCTGGCTCCTAAGCTTAACTGGAGTGGATTTGGGTAGGAGATCCGCTGACTACCCGGTCTCCCCCACCACTTCTGGGAGTTCCTGCCGGAAGTGATGGGAAATGTACAATAAATCTGCGCTGGCTGAAATAGTATGCAAATGATGGAAACTATTTCACATGAATTATTTTCCATCATTTGCATCACAGCTGGATGCAGGAATGCCTGTTCATCCTTGGTGTCCAGTGTTGCTATGAGCGACAGAGGAGCCATTTTAATTGTAATGAGCCAAAAAGCCCATGCGATCAATTGCAAAGAGGTTGATTACTAACTAACATGACACCTAAGCATAGGCAAAGAGGCCATCAGCCACACTACACTGTGGCAGTTGCCGAGGCTTGCTACAACAAATCTCTGTTCCCCCCCCACCATCTCCTCTCAGGAGGACTCCCCAGCAGTGTCTGCTAGAGCACGATCTTGCCAGCCCTGGGGAGGCGGGTATGGAGGCGGGACTGCCGGGAAAATGGCTGAATTTGGGGGCGGGTGCCCAACCTACCCCCAACCTGCCTCCGAGCCATCTTGCCAGGAGGCAGGTAGCCGACCCACGCCAGGTCCCATCTCCTTGGAGGTGGGAAGGGATTACAGCCACTTAACTGCCTGTTAACAGGTAGTTAACAGGCAGAAAATAGTCTTATCACCATTTTGCCCACACAAGTGCGGGCTTCCCGAAGGCTCCAAATCCCGCCAGGTCAGCGAGGCGAGTAGTGGGTCTGCGGGGTCTGTGGGGTGCAAAACTGTGCTGTGGAGGTGAGTGATGGGTGCAAGTGTGAAGAGGTGAGTATGTGAGGTAAGTGCAAAGTGTTAGAAAAAGTGTACTTACCTTTGTTTCTTCCTGCAGGCTTCAGTCGGTGGGTATGCGGAGAGTCTCACACCTCCGCGGTAGAGATGACAGATGGCAGCTGCATTCTCCAATGCAACAACCATCTAATTTCTGCAAAAGAAAGAGGTTTGATGAGGTCTTGAATTCAATTTGACAGATGAAACGTCATACGTTGACGTTCTCTGCAACCAGCTTTCCTTTAATTGGCCTGCTAAGCCCACTGGGCGGACTTAACAAGGTCAATCAAGGGAAAATAGCGTGGCCAGAAGTTGATGGAGGCGGGACTGAAAACCGACAAGTGGGAGTCCCGCCTCCAAAAGCTCCCCATTGGCAAAATCACCCCCATAAATTCAAATTACTCTGTCCCTGGACTAGGTGGATGCCCTGGTGGTGGGTAGCATCCCCACCTGGATATCTGTGGTTGGAGATACAGCAACATTGGTAGTTTTTTTTTAAATGAGTGTTGCATTTCATTTTTTTATTCCCGGTGGTTTAGTGAAGAGGAGGTTAGCTCTGTATTTCCCTGATGACCCAATGAGGAATCGTTTTCTGGTTGTCTAGTTTCGGAGTGTCGGGAAGTAATCCAATCACTGGTGACCTAAGGGTGGTGTAGATAGGACCTCATGGTACAATAGAATATAGAATATCACCCATGGCTCAGTTGGTAGCACTCTCACCTCTGAGTCAGAAGGTTGTGGGTTCAAGTCTCACTTCAGAGACTTGACACATAATCCAAGCTGACATTCCAGTGCAGTACTGAAGGAGAGCTACACTATTGGAGATGCTGTCTTTCAGATAAGACATTAAACTGAAGCCCCGTCTGCCCTCTCATATGGACATAAAATATCCCATGGCACTATTCTAAGACGAGCTGGGGAATTCTACCTGGTATCAATACTTATCCCTCAAAAAACTGATTATCTGGTTATTATCTCATTGCTGTTTGTGAGACCTTGCTGTACACAAATTGACTGCCGTGTTTCCTACATTACAACAGTGACTACACTTCAAAAGTACTTCATTGGCTGTAAAGTGCTTTGTGTAGTCCTGAGCTCATGAAAGGCTCTATATAAATGCAAATTCTTTTTTCTCAGTCACTGCCTTAAACTTCGGAAAACACATAAAATCCTATGTTCGACTGTTACTGAACAATAGACACCAATACTTCACCAAATATAAAACCCAATGTTCGACCGTTACTGAACAGTAGACACCAAGGGGGAAAAATTTGGTACTAGCACCCGGGGTGGTGCCGCCAACGCCTCCCGCGAAATTCAGTGGGAGGTTAGCAGCGGCGGTAACTGTTAGCGCCCCGCGGCACTGCGCCACCGGTGATGGCACCCTGGCCGCGATCTTCGGTAGCCCCCCCCTGACTTACCGCCGGACGCTATGTCTGACAGGGTCAGGGGGGCCTACCTGCGGCCGGGGCAGCGCTAGTTAAAGGGGAGGTGGCGGGCGGCCATTTTTGTTGCTGGCTGCCTGCCAGCACCTGCCCCTGTTGCTGTCCCCGGCTGCCGTGAAGTCCCCCCGCTGGGTGCCAGCTGCTCTCCGTGAGCCCGGCACTCCTCTTGAGTGCCGGGCTCGTTTGCCAGCACTCCCGATCCCTGGTGGCCCAGATGGGTGCTGACTGCGCCAGGCCCCTCCCCTTTAATAAGGGGAGGAAGGCCTGCAGTACCGCAGCACGTAGCGCCGCGATATTGCCTCGCAGCGCCCCAAGAGGGACGCGGGGCGCTTCCAGTAGCGTCCCTCCTCCCTCTCAGGGCGCTACCTGGGAAAATCGGCCGCGGGGGCGCTAATTTAGCGCTCCAGCGAAGTTAGCTCCCCAAAGGGGGCGCGACTCAACTTTTCCCCCCAATACTTCACCACACTGATATTCCCATCAGCTAAAGGAAGCTAATTTTACATGCGACTGATTTCAGACTTCATCCTGTTTAATATTCCAGGGCTAATGAGTTTTTATAAAAAATTCCATCATGAATATGAAGTTTAATCCTAACTAACATTGCCACAAAGCTCTTTACTCAGTAGTTAACGTTAGAAAAAGCTCTGTAGGTGTTTGAGATGAGCTGTATATCAAAGAACATGACATAAATCATTCTAAAACAAACCTAATCCATAATAAATCCTAGCATTAATGCTAATTTCAAAATAATCTAATCAAACTGTCTGGGATTTGCACACCATGTCAATGGAAGAATTCCAGAAATACTCCTTAAGCAAACACAGGAATGAGCACTTTCACTACCACTGCACCTAAAGGTACTTCCATCCGCAGTTGTGCATCTTTCTTAACACAAATCTCCGTAAGAAACAACAGGCCAACATTTTAAAGGGGATGATAATCCAGTTCTGCCCGCAGGCCTCACATTGGAGGCTGTTCTGAGCCAAAAAGATGGTCAAGAAATGTGCAGACTCCTGTGGCTAAACTACACAGAAAGAGAAAAACAGGTTCAATTCCAGATGATGAGCTGCACTATAGAAGAACCAACATGTGAAGCAGAAATCACTTTCAAAATCAGCCAGGAAAAGATAAAACAAGCTATTTAGACCTGTGCATCCTGGTAGGACTAAGGGTACCAGTGTGCCCCCCACCCCACCTCCCTTTCCACCGCTTGACCTGAACAATTGTGGAAGAAGCCACATTTTATCAGGTAAAGTCATCCCTCTCTGTAGCTCCGATAAAAATAAAAGAAAGTCTCGCATTTATATAGCACCTTTCATGATCTCAGGACGTCCCAAAGCACTTTACAGCCAATTAAGTACTTCTGAAGTGTAGTCACTGTTGTAATGTAGGAAATGCGGCAGCCAATTTGTGCACAGCAAGCTCTCACAAACAGCAATGTGAGAATGACCAGATAGTTTTTTTTAGTGCTGTTGGTTTGGGGACAAATATTGGCCAGGACACCGGGGAGAACTCCCCTGCTCTCCTTTGAATAGTGCCATGGAATCTTTAACGTCCACCTCAGAGGGTAGACGGGGTCTTCGGTTTAACGTCTCATCTGAAAGACGGAAAAATGAAGGGCTAATCCCATAGAGTACAATAGAGCATTCTTATGTTTAAATAACAGTCTGCTCCTGAGTAGGAAACTGCTGTTTAACAATTCCACTGGGGAAATCCACCATTGATTCAAGCTTTGGTCAAAGAACTTTTGGAAATTAGTCTTGCTATTCTGGGTTGGCAACCAGACAGTTTAAGGGAGCCAGCTTTTCCCTGTAGCATTATTTCAATCGACTATTGGTTTAAAGACTGTAAATATTGATTTTGCCTTTGTATAGATTGAAGGGAAAGTCAAGGAGAAGCCAAATGCTGGGAAGTCATTGCATCCTTGGACAATCTTTTTGGACTATCAAGTAGCTGAAGAGAGTTTAAGCACGGTCTCACATGATTACTGAGTGGTAAAGGGCGGCAGCGGTTTCATCTGAAGGATGTGAGGAATTGCGTGTAATTAAAATCTGTATAAAGACTGATGAGTGCGTGCGAGAAGAATAGTGTGAGAGTCACCATTACTGTACTGATGCACAGGTACAATGGGGATATCCTCCCTAACATATGTTAGGATGTCTTTCAGATAAAGGATACAAGCTACATACATACAATGAGTGTTAGAACTGCTAATAGAAATGACTCCACTTACAAACTACCCATTCTTTATAAATCCTTACTTATTACAGACTTAAATGTCCAGAATTTTGTGCAATATTATTCTCCTGGCCTGCCTCCCACCTTCCACCTTTCATAACTTTGAGCTCATCCAAAACTCTGCTGCCCGTGTCCTAACTCGCACCAAGTCCCATTCACCCATCACCCCTGTGCTCGTCGACCTACATCGGCTCCCAGTCCACCAACGCCTCGAATTAAAAATGTTCATCCTTGCGTTCAAATCTCTCCATGGCCTCGCCCCGCCCTATCTCTGTAATCTCCTCCAGCCTTACAACCCTCCGAGTACTCTGCGTAACCTCCAACACTGGCCTCTTGTGCATCCCCCACTTCCTTCACCCCACCATTGGCGGCCGTGCCTTCAGTTGTCTAGCTCTGGAATTCCCTCCCTAAATCTCTTCACCTCTCCACCTCTCTCTCCTTTAAGAAGCTCCAAAACCAGCCTCTTTCACCTGTCCTAATATCTCCTTATGTGGCTCGGTGTCAAATTTTGTCAGATAACGCTCCTGTGAAGCGCCTCGGAACATTTTCCTACATTAAAGACACTACATAAATGCAAGTTGTTGTACATAAATATGTTATGCACACCAAGAATGGATTGTCCATTTACAACATTACAACTCGACCAGAGATAGAGAGCGTGGGAGTAAACATAGAAACATAGAAACTAGGAGCAGGAGTAGGCCATTCGGCCCGTCGAGCCTGCTCCACCATTCAATACGATCATGGCTGATCATCCAAATCCAGTACCCTGTCCCTGCTTTCTCACACAGAATCCCCACATCGAGCCTACACCTATCCCACCCTATCCCCGTAACCCCACGTATTTAATTCCCCCTAACATATCCCATCCTATCCCCATAACCCCACATATTTAATCCCCCCCTAACACTAAGGGTCAATTTATCATAGCCAAATCAACCTAACCCGCACATTTTTGGACTGTGGGAGGAAACCGGAGCACCCGGAGGAGGCTTAAATCGGTAAACGAGAATGCAATTGTTAGTGCAACGGAATATGGGAAAATACTGACAAAAGTGCCCATACCTTGTACAAAACAAACAGCTGAGCCCCGATTTTAACACAAGTTGCCTGGCCTAAAAATCGGGGTTAAGGTGTTACGTATTTGCACTAACTTTGCATTGAGTGAATGCCTGCGTGTAACATTTAGCACGGCATGATCTAGCTCTTTATATGCAGATTGACTGTATAGAGGGGGACTGCAGTAGGTAAGGATAGGCCTGGATGTGCAGCTCCACCTTATGCTGAGGGTTACACCTCTGACTGTAACATCCTTCCACTTCATACTGACTGCTTTCCTCCTTTTGCCACATTGCTTAAAAATCTCTGAGGTAATAATTCGGATGATGGGGTTTACCCTCTCTTCTGTTTGCACATCATGACTTGATGCTCTTCCAAAGTGACTATGGGACTGGATAGATTCTGCATAGTCATTACTACAGGGAAATGATCACACACCAATCTGAAGTATGCAATCGAGCAGACCACATCAAACATTGAGCAGAATACCATTAAATATCCACTCCCTCCATCACCAGCGCACCATGGCTGCAGTATGTACCATCTACAAGATGCACTGCAGGGCAAACATTTGGCAGATGGAGTATAATGTGGGAAAATGTGAGGTTATCCACTTTGGTAGGAAGAATAGAAAAGCAAAAAATATTTAAATGGAGAGAGACTACAGAATGCTGCGGTACAGAGGGATCTGGGTGTCCTCGTACATGAAACACAATGTTAGCATGCAGGTACAGTAAGTAATTAGGAAGGCAAATGGAATATTGGCCTTTATTGCAAGGGGGATGGAGTGTAAAAGTAGGGAAGTCTTGCTACAACTGTACAGGGTGTTGGTGAGACCACACCTAGAGTACTGCGTACAGCTTTGGTCTCCTTATTTAAGGAGGGATATACTTGCATTGGAGGCAGTTCAGAGAAGGTTCACTAGGTTGATTTCTGGGATGAAGGGGTTGTCTTATGAGGAAAGGTTGAACAGGTTTAGCCTATACTCATTGGAGTTTAGAAGAATGAGAGGTGATCTTATTGAAACATATAAGATTCTGAGGGGACTTGACAGGGTAAATGCTGAGAGGGTGTTTCCCCTCGTGGGGGAAATTTAGAACTAGGGGGCATAGTTTCAGAATAAGGGGTCGCCCATTTAAGATGGAGACGTGACTCCAGGATGATATGTTGCCTCCCTGGTGCCAGGGTCAAGGGTGTCACTGAGCAGCTGCAGGACACTCTGAGGGGAGAGGGTGAACAGCCAGAGATCGTTGTCCATATCGGTACCAATGACATAGGCAGAAAGAGGGATGAGGTCCTGCAGGCAGAGTTTAGGGAGCTAGGAGAGAGATTAAAAAACAGGACCTCAAAGGTAGTAATCTCCGGATTACTCCTGGTGCCACGTGCTAGTGGTTACAGGAATAGGAGGATAGAACAGATGAATGCATGGCTGGAGAGATGGTGCAGGAGGGAGGGCTTTAGATTCCTGAGGCATTGGGACTGTTTCTGGGGAAGGTGAGACCTGTACAAGCCAGATGGGTTACACCTCAACAGAGCCGGGACCAATATTCTCGCGGGGAGGTTTGCTAGTGCTGTTGGGGAGGGTTTAAACTAGCTTGGCAGGGGGATGGGCACCAGCATATAGGAGTAGAAAAGAGGAATAAGGTGCATAAAAAAGTGATGTGTTGGATAGTACTAGAGAAGATAGTACTAGAGGCAGTAGTAGTACCATATTAGATAGGTGCAGACTAAGAAAGACTACAAAAATTCAAAAATGGGTTTAGAATGCATGTACGTAAACGCACAAAGTGTGGTGAATAAGGTTGGTAAGCTACAAGCACAATTAGCCATGTGACAATATGATGTTGTGGCAATAACGGAAACGTGGCTTAAAAACAGTGAGGACTGGGCACTTAATATTCAAGGGTACAAGGTGTTCAGAAAAGATAGGGAAGGAAAAAAGGGAGGTGGGGTGGCAGTACTGATTAAGGAAGACATTGTAGTGTTGGAAAGGGAGGATGTTCTTGAGGGGACAAGGACAGAATCCATTTGGTTAGAGCTAATGAGCAAAATGGGTATGATCATGCTAGTGGGGGTATTCTAGAGGCCTCCAAATAGTGAGGGGGAGGTAGAGGAGCAAATCTGCAGGGAAATCGCAGAGATATGCAAGAGCTATTGGGGAAAAAATTCAGTTGGTTGCACCTCCCGTTAGCGCCTTAAGAGGGCGCTTATGGGGCGCAAAGCTACTAGCGCCCGGGCGTGGCGATGTTTGCGCCGCTCATGAAATTAACTGGACATTTTGCGGCAGCGCTAAACAGTACTGCCACGATCTCCTGCACCGGCAGATCATGACATCAGTCGAGTGCGCAACGCCCCGGTAGCGCCCCGGAGCGGATATTGAGTGGCGCCCCCTGCCTTACTGACTGCCGCTAGCAACGACAGGTTGAGGGGAGCGTTTTGCAGTCAGGAAGGGACTGGGGGGAGCGCTATTTAAAGGCGAACGCTTCTTTGCCTTTTTTTGTTGCTGACATTTTTGAACCACGCATTCTGAGAGAGAGAGAGAGAGACTTCTGGAGAGATTCAATGCTGTGTGAAGGAGTTTTGGGTACTGAGCAGCACTTTGCAGGTTCATTTTGATTTGCCCGTCCTTGTATCTATTTAGAAGAGACTGTGGGGGTTGCACTCTGAGCTCTTTCCCTGGTACTCTCCATTGTTCTTTCCAGCAGATTTGATGTACAGCTCTCTCCAGGCCGAGATTCAAGGTTGCAATGAGCAGGATGTGGATGGAAAGCAAGATCAACCCTCTCCTTTAAGAACTGGCCGGCGCCATTGTGTCTGTGTTCCATTGCTGACTGACATCACATGAGCTTCGCCAGCGCTCTGAATTAGCGCCTCGCTCCTCGGCCTTCGCGCCTTAAGACAGATGTGTAGCGCCTGATTTAGCGCTTCAATCACCTCCAGGGGCGATAAAAGTCAAGTTTGTAGTCGGAGGCGATAATTAGCGCCAGGCGCTAATCTTTGCGCCCGGCCGATAATTGCGCCCCAAACGGGGCGATACTGAATTTTCCCCCCATAGAGTGGTGATATTGGGGGACTTTAATTACCCAAATATCGATTGGGATAATGCTAAGGTAAAGGGAAAGGAGAGGAAGGAATTTCTGAAATCTGTTCAGGAGAATTTCCTTGAACAATATGTTCTTGGCCCAACTAGGAAGGAGGCATTGCTGGATCTGGTGCTGGGGAATGAGGTGGGCCAGGTCGACCAAGTGTCTGTGGGAGAACACTTGAGTACGAGTGATCATCGTATCATAAGATTTAGATTAGCAATGGAGAGGAGCAAGGAACAATCTAGAGTGGAACTTCTAAACTGGAATAGGGCTAACTTCAATGGGATGCGAAAGGATCTAGCCAGGGTAAAATGGAACCAAAGACTGACAGGAAAAACTGTAATGGAACAATGGGTGATCTTTAAGGAGGAGATGTTCCAAGTACAGGCTAGGTACATTCCAACAAGATGGAACAGTAAGGGAACCAAAGCAAGGGCTCCTTGGATGACGAGGGAGATAGAGAAGATGATGAAACAAAAAAAAGAGGGTGTATGATGCACGTCAGGTGAATTCTTCAAGGGAGAACCAGACCAAATACAATAAGTTGAGAGGGGATGTGAAGATGAAAATAAGATTGGCAAAGAGAGAATATGAGAGTAGAATGGCGGTTAACATAAAAGGGAACTCAAAAATCTTCTACCGGCATGTAAACAGTAAGTGGGTAGTAAGAGGTGGGGTGGGGCCTATTAGAGACAAAGAAGGTGATATATGCTTAGAGGCACAGGGCAAGGCTAGAATACTCAATGAGTACTTTGTATCAGTGTTTACTAAGGAGATGGATGCTGACAAAATATCAGTAGAAGCGGAAAAGGTAGAAGCAATGGAAGGGGTGAAAATTGATAGACAGGATATACTAGAAAGGCTGGGTATGCTTAGAGTGGACAAGTCACCTGGTCCAGATGGCTTGCATCCCAGGTTGCTAAGGGAATTGGGGAAGGAGATAGCGGAAGGGCTTGCCATAATTTTCCAATCTTCCCTAGATGCGGGGGAGGTGCCTGAGGATTGGAAAGTGGTAAATGTGACACCATTGTTCAAGAAAGGGTGTAAGGACAATCCTAGTAACTACAGGCCGGTCAGTTTAACATCAGTGGTGGGTAAAGTTTTCGAAACAATAATCAAGGAAAAAATTAACGGGCACTTGGAGAGGTTTAAGCTAATTAAGGAGAGCCAACACGGATTTGTAAAAGGCTGTTTGACTAATCTAATTGAATTTTTTGATGAAGTAACAGAGAGGATTGATGAAGGGAATGCAATGGATGTTGTCTACATGGATTTTTGGAAGGCATTTGACAAAGTACCACATAGAAGGCTGGTTAAGAAAATTGAGGCTCATGGAATAGGTGGGTCAGTGGCAGCTTGGATAAGGAATTGGCTTAAGGACATAAAACAGCGAGTTGTGGTAAATGGCTGTTTTTCAGACTGGAGGATGGTAGACAGTGGTGTTCCCCAAGGGTCAGTGCTGGGGCCACTGCTTTTTTTAATATATATAAATAAATGACCTGGATATTGGAATAGAGTAGAATTTCTAAATTTGCCAATGACACCAAACTTGGGGGTGTGGCAAACAGTGATGATGATACCAATCGACTGCAACAGGACCTAGAAAGGCTAGCAGAATGGGCAGACAAGTGGCAGATGGAATTTAATACAGAGACGTGTGAGGTGATGCATTTTGGCAGAAGGAACAGGGAGAGGCATTGAGTACAAAAGTAGAGAAGTTATGCTGAACCTTTATAAAGTGCTGGTTAGGCCACAACTGGAGTATTGCATCCAGTTCTGGTCACCACACTTTAGGAAGGATGTGAAGGCCCTTGAGAGGGTGCAGAGGAGATTTACCAGAATGGTTCCAGGGATGGGGGATCTTAGCTACAAGGACAGGTTGGAGAAGCTGGATTTGTTTTCATTAGAGCAAAGGAGGTTGAGGGGTGATTTGATAGAAGTGTACAAGATTATGACAGGTTTGGATAGGCTAGACGGGGAAAGGCTGTTCCCACTAGTTGATGGTACAAGGACTAGGGGACATAGATTTAAGGTTTTGGGCAAGAGATACAGGGGGGATGTGAGGAAAAACTTTTTTACGCGAGTGGTGATGACCTGGAACTCGCTGCCGACGGAAGTGGTGGAAGCGGAGACACTCAATGTTTTCAAGGGGAGACTGGATAAGCACTTGAGGGAAATAAACTTGCAGGGCTACGGGGATGGAGCGAGGGAATGGGACTGACTGGATTGCTCTACAGAGTGCCGGCATGGACTCGATGGGCCGAATGGCCTCCTTCTGTGCTGTTATGATTCAATGACTCTATGAGGAAGAATTTCTTCTCTCAGAGGGTCGTGAATCTTTGGAATTCTCTACCCCAGGGAGCTGTGAAGGCTGAGTCATTGAATATATTCACGGCTGAGATAGACAGATTTTTGAACTACAGGGGAGTCAAGGGTTATGAGGAATGGGCAGAAAAGTGGAGTTGAGGCCAAGATCAGATCAGCCATGATCTTATTGAATGGCAGAGCAGGCTCAAGGGACCAAATGGCCTACTCCTGCTCCTATTTCTTATGTTCTTAACTTGCCAAGGCTTCTTCAACAGCACCTCCCAAACCCGTGACCTCCACCGCCTAGAAGGACAAGAGCAGCAGGTGCATGGGAACACCATCACCTCCAAGTTCCCCTCCAAAGTCACACACCATCCCGATTTAGACATTTATCGCTGTTCCTTCATCGTATCTGGGTCAAAATCCTGGAACTTCCTCTCTAACAGCACTGTGGGAGTACCTTCACCACATGGACTGCAGCGGTTCAAGAAGGCGGCTCACCAACACCTTCTCAAAGGCAACTAGGGTTGGGCAATAAGTGCTGGCCTTGCTAGCGACGCCTACATCCCGAGAATTAATATTAAAGTAAAGACTACGCTACCATTCTGTCTGGGGGTTTGTTTTTTCCTTGTAGCCTGATCCTAAGTGTTCCAGCAACATTTTCGATGGTCTAATTTGCAGCAATTAAGCACAAATCCAAGTACAGTAAACTCTTGTTTAAACGGCACTAAATCATCCGGAATTCTTTAATAACTGGCAAAATTCAGGAGTAGGTTTTGAGGCTTCCGCCCCAGAAGGAACGGGGCAGTAGTGTCCCGAAAATGGTGGGGAATGACTTCCCACTTGTTCCCGCCGTCGCTGTGGGCGCAGCAATCTTCCCCGCACAGTATCAGCTGGCCGTCCAGCCAGAGAGGAACCCAAAGGTAAGTTTTACTGTATATTTGTGGGGCCAGAATAAGCAGGTGTGCTCCTTCGGCTTTTACAAAACCAGCTTGGGCCGAGCCACTCCATGTCCCACCTCCCCTCGTGAGTTCGGAACACCCCCACAGAATTACCTTCTTCTGGTCTGAGGTCGGCCGATATATAAATTGCCTCAGTAGGTATACCTCTCCATTATCCGGAATTTTTAATCAACCGGCACCATCCCGGTCCCGTAGGTGCCGGATACGAAAGAGTTTACTGTATGTAGGTGAAGGGGAAGTAATTAGAATTCAGAAGCTCCTTTGGTTTCTTGACATTATTATTACCCAATACTGTTAAACCCGACACAGGAGTTGGCAATGATGTCGCTTATTATCAGTATTCTTTTAAGTGGCTTTCCTGCTTTGCCGTCCACCTCGTTTTGTTAGTTTTGAGAGAGTTAAGGGTGACTCAATTTGCTTGACGCACAGAAATAAATAGTTGTAGCGTCTGCTGTGTGTTCGAAAGCGATCTAGCACTGTTCCAGGTCATCGAATAGTCCGTCCAGTGCACGGAGACGATTTTAAATTTTAATTAATACTGAGCGTGAATGCTGGATTCAAAGTTTTGGAATTGTTACGAATGGTCTGTTGTCAATGATCAGCTGTACCTGGGAGGAGAGAAGGGGGCGATTTTCATGGCCTCCTTCAGGTGGAAATGGGGTGGTAGCGCTCCAAACATTGCTGCCATGTTCCCGCTCCTGATGCGCCCGTCGCCATTTAAAAAATAATTCTCGGGGTGTGGGTGTCACTGCCCAGGCTGACATTTATTGCCCATCCCTCACAACTGAGTGGCTTGCTAGGAGTCAACCATGTTGGTGTGGGACTGGACTCACATATAGACCAGACTGGGTAAGGATGGCAGGTTTCATTGCCTAAAGGACATCCAGCATGCAACTATAACCAAAGTACATGATAGTCTTTTCAGTTTGGTCTAATTTGAATACTGGAATCTTGGTTTTGAAGTTTTCTTCAATTTATTTGTAATGGACTGTTTAGATTGATTGAATTATTGATGGCATAATTATACAGTGTTACATTGGATTCCGACAAGGCCAGTAGGGAATTGTTGTATAAACAGTGACACATTTTGTAAAAACAAAAAGATTAGAACATGGAATAGAATTGTGGACTAAAAAAAGGTAAATATGTTATCTTAATTCTATCATCTTTGTACTCCCTGGACTCCCAGCTTGGAGAATAGATGACCAAACGTTTTCATCTCCATGATCTCAAGCATTACTCCTCTGTGCGAACAGCCAGTAGAGGGCACTGAAGTACAATCTAACATGGAGCCTTTATTGATTTACCCTCCCTCCCATCTACTAGGCCCTTGACCATCGGTTGGTGCTGTACTTGAGGTTCCAGGCAAGATTGATAATTTGCCATCTGGGCAACGCCCAACACTGAATATCAACTAAGACTAGGAGTTTAACCCAGGCTTCCCAATACATTACGATAGCAAAATACTGCGGATGCTGGAAATCCGAAATAACAACAGAAAACGCTGGAAAAACTCAGCAGGCCAGGCAACATCCGTGGAGAGAGAAAGAGAGTTAACGTTTCAGGTCGAAACCCTTCATCTGTTACATTACTGTGCTGCCATGCAAGATGTGATTGAATAGAAATAGTGGATAAATGGTCTACGGACTAGTAAGCTGAACTATTTAAGTATTTAGTTTTGTTTGAGTGGTAAATAAAACTATTTTTCATTCCAGACAAATTTAGTGCTTTTTTTTCTCATGCCAAAGATGGGCCAAGATCCAGATTCAGATTCTGTTTTCATTGAAACTACTGAGTAATTGGGGTTAAAGTTTTAGTTTTATAGAGAGAGAGTCTGATCATTAAACTACCTTTATATGCCGAAGATCCCATGTGCATTGCAAGCAAACGGCATCCAAGAATAGGCGTGTTGCTGCAGCTTTTCCCACTGTATCTGTTTATACAAGGAATGGTGTGGAATCCAATCTGTCTCGGGATGCTGGTTTCTCTGTGGAATCAGGGTTGAAAAGGTAAGTGGTTTAATGGTAAGAATGAAATATTGAAGCACTTATCCTTTTGACTACAATGCTCCAATATTTCCAAATAAATAATAATCTATATTAATACTGACCATCGCAGTAATTGCCACGTAAATTAATGGCCTTAAAAGGGCAAGAACATTAAGGTGTACAATGAACTCAACAACAAATCAGAAAATTCAATTGTGGGCACATCTCTTACTGGCAATGATTCAGATTCAATCAAACCAACCTAAGTTAGCTAAACCTGTATGGATTTGGTTATCTCTCACTCTTTGGGACTGGTCCTTACTGTCGTTGATCTGTAGATGAGAACTGGGAATGGAAACTTGGCTGAAAAGACATCAACTGTGCAATCCTGTCCTTCAGTCAAGCTGCCTCTACGTCATCATATCCCACTGTGCTCGACCTGTTGGGCCGAATGACCCGTTTCCGTGCTGCAAATTCTAAAGGATGGCCAAGCTTCTCCACAATTGCTTATCTAGAACTAAACTAAGTAGGCTCTAAGCTAATACACTTGATTAAATGGGAATATAATGAAACACATTCTGATAAGATCAAATCCTGTCTAAAAGATTGAGGCCTAGAAATTCGTCTCGAGCGGTGGCGCTAAACGAGCGGTATCGGATCGGCTGCCTGTTACACGCAGCGCCTGAGATTCAGTTCCATTGCAGTCATATAACGTATAACGGGCGGCCGATCCGATACCGCCGTTTAGCGCCACCGCCCAAGGTCGAATTTCTGGGCCTGAGTGTCACAATCAATGCCCCTTGAAAAAAAAATAGTCTTATAGGATCATTTAATCATGATATTGCAAAATATGTATTTTTAATATTATGATGATACAAACTTTATTTTCTATAGTAGTTGGAAGAAATTTCCATATGATCCAATTAGCTTCAAGGAAAAGAGAATGTTGAGCAGGATTTTGCTTATAATCATAGAATTACGTAGTATATACAGCTAAGAAACAGGCCATTCGGCCCAACCAGTCCATGCCGGCATTTATGCTCCACCCGAGCAACCTCCCATCCTTTATCATCTAACTCTATCAGCATAACCCTTTATTCTCTTCTCCATCATTGGCTTATCTAGCTTCCCCTTAAATGCGTCTATACTATTTGCCTCAACTACTCCCTGTGGTAGCGAGTTCCACATACTCACCACTCTCTGGGTAAAAATGTTTCTTTAATCATGATGTCAAAGTGTGACACAGGAAGTATGACATGACAAACAGGAAATGCATGCAGCCATACAGTTGTTGAATATGAACATAAATCTAAGGCCCTAGTAACTTTTATGGTACTGCTTCAGTCATGGGGTGGGGATGGGGCTAATATGAACCCAATTCCCCATTGGGAACAGGGTGGGAGCGTTCAGCTTTACCAACTGCAGGAATCCTGCTGGCCACCACTTTAATTGCTCTCTGCGGTTCGGTGGCTGAGGCCCCTGCCGGAAGCAGGCAGGAGTCTCCTAAAGCCATGCAAATTGGGGTCTCATTACATCAACGGGACCCCAGTTGGATTTGAACTCAGGCCTGAGCGGGGAAGTCGGCCCGGCTTTCCCGCCAGGTGAAGTCAGGTCAGAAACTGTCAGCAAGACGAGGAGGCACTCCAAGGCAAGTGGACATCATTCCTTTGTGGGACCAGGAGGAGCAGGTGTTTTCCTCTGGGTCCCACAGGGATCGTCACAGCCTCCGTTGCCCCAAACAATCCCCCCGCGCGCCACCTCTTCCCACCCGCAAGACTCTCCGAAAAACCCTCCCTACAACTTCAGGCTGGCGAGGCTTCCTTTGATGCCAGAGCTTCCGCTCCCACCCACCGACCAGCTGCCGCACTCCGCCCGTTTCGAGCGAGCAGTTGACAGTCGGCATGACAAAGAGGCCCGGGGGGGTTAAAATACCCCGAGCCTGGAATCTGGGTCTGCGGGTGCATTTTGCACTCGCCCCGAACCCCAACGGCCCCACGAGTTAAAATCCACCCCATGATCTTGTACTGGACTGACAACCTTGTCACATCTCGTCAGTGTTCTAGAGAATGGACTCCTAGGGTCATACCTGTCAAGCTAAAACACTTGGAGACAGCTTCAAAAAAGCCGACAACTTAAAAAACAATGCACAACTGAAAAAAATGTCTCGAATAAAAGCCTATAGAAACATAGAAACATAGAATCTAGGAGCAGGAGTAGGCCATTCGGCCCGTCGAGCCTGCTCCACCATTCAATACGATCATGGCTGATCATCCAAGTCCAGTACCCTGTCCCTGCTTTAATCCCCACAGTACACATATCCCACCCTACCCCCGTAACCCCACGTATTTAATTCCCCCTAACATATCCTATCCTATCCCCATATATTTAATCCCCCCCTAACACTAAGGGTCAATTTATCATAGCCAAATCAACCTAACCCGCACATTTTTGGACTGTGGGAGGAAACTGGAGCACCCGGAGGAAACCCACGCAGACACGGGGAGAATGTGCAAACTCCACACAGACAGTCACCCGAGGTCAGATTCGAACCCGGGTCCCTGGCGCTGTGAGGCACCAGTGCTAACCACTATGCCACCGTGTTGCCCATGGCCATGTTATACCAGAGGCCACTGTCTCAAAGTGACTGAATGAGTTAAATTTCCCTTTTTATTATATTGGTTTTCCAGGATTTTTATTAGTGTTTTGGGATCACATTCCACAATTTAGTTTGTTTTTTCTGTGAAAACTGAAACCTCGTGCACTCTGAATTCAACTCTCTGGCAATTTAGTTATAGATATGAGCTCAAGCAATGGTGAATTAGATAGTGTAGGAGGAGAGCTCAATGTCCAGTTCTTGGTAATCTTCCTCAGTTTTAAGGCTCACTAAATAGATGGCAACTGCTGGGCTCCATTTATATAGAATCATATAGCACAGAAGGAGGCCATTCGGCCCATCGTGCCTGTGCCAGCTCCCTAAAAGAGCTATCCAATTAGTCTACTCTCTGCTCCTTCCCCATAGCTCTGATTTTTCCCTTTTTAAATAGAGACCCAACTCCTTTTTCAAAGTTACTGTTGAATCTGCTTCCACCACCCTTTCAGGCAGATCATTCCAGAAGATAACAACTCGCTGAGTAAAAAAAGATTCTCATCGTCCCCCTGGCTTTTATTGCAATTATTTTAAATCTGTGTCCTTTGGTTACCAACCCTCCTGCCAGTGGAAACGGTTTCTCATCTTTGATAAATTTGTAAAGTTAAAGCCTGTAAAAAACTCGAATGATCTTTACTAATTAGCTAGTGATTGAATTAACCAGAATAATTCCAAAGTATTGTGAATACATATGGCTTTTCTAGCTTCACCAGATGCTTCCCCACAACACACGGATTAGATTCACTGTTCAGGATTATCATTTTGAATATAAGTTGGCAATCATTTATTTGCCGCTGTGCATTACATTGAAATGGTCACTCAGGTTTAGGCTAAACATTTCACACTCAGAGCTACACCTGTAGAGTGCATAACCATGCATTTCCTGCAGGGGGCAATGGTGGGCATTTTATTTTTGAGGCCTTTCAATCACCAAATCACTTTATTCAATTATCAGTCTTTTTCCAAGCTTCCTTGCTCCACTCCCCTCCGCTCGCCTGCACCCCCCCCCCCCCCAGTCCCACTTCCTTTCCCAGTCTGGACTGGATCACGTTAGTTACTCTGAGCCGAGTAATCGCTTTTTGGATGCCTTACGGGTCATTACAGACCAAGCTTGAGGACGACGATTAAAATCAATTTATCCTGCTGAGAAAAAAAACGATTAACCTTTAAAAGTAGTATTGCAACAAAACTTAGCTTATCAATTTAATTTTAAGGTTCCTGACTTGGGACTTGTGTATAGATAAGTCAAGAGCATCATCCATGTGCTAATGTTGTCCATATTTAATTATGATATTTTGCAAAAGTTCCTTATAGAAGGGCTATATGTTTTTGCCCAGTTAAATTGCATTGTAAATCCAAATAAAAATTCCGGACAATTATTTCCTGATTTATAGAGGACACAATGACTACCAGTCATTGCAGGGAGGTGGGTGCATTTTCAGCGGTGAAACTACAGACATTAGGAATGATGTTCATTTTCCCTGTAACTAAATGGCCACTTTCAACCTAATCATACTAAGGGGATGATAAAGCAGTTATTAGATATACAGAATGCTGACACACTGAAAAGATACATGTCTGCGGTGTACTAATGGAGCCCAGCCTATTGCCAGATAACCCAATGAGCACACATGTATCTCTAGAACTGACCTTTAACTTCATTGCTGTATTATTTAATTTATATTGTCTGATTTTTATCTTGTTTTTATATGCCTTAATTGCTTTATGACAATACATTTGAAAACAGTAGTGGCCTATGAATTCGGCCAAGCAGCGTCCGATTTTCAGGCACTAACTGGCCTACTAAGTCCCCATTGTGACGGGTAGGAAGTGCGCTGCCCGCCATATTGGGAAAGGAAAAAACCAGGCGTCCAGGGCCCACAGCTGTTTAAGGCCCCCACTTCAAGATTGGTTTGCCCCCCCCCCCACCCCTGTCCAATTGCCGCTGCTCCCCCACCCGGCCTCAAAATCCCACACCTAATCCTCCACCACACCCCTGCCCCCCTGCCCCGGCCTTCTATCCTCCCTGACCCCCTCTGTTTCCTCTCCAGACTCCTCCCTGGCCTCCTTTCCTGACACCCAGCCTCTGATCTCCCCCTCCCTGGCCTCTTCTCCTGACTCCCGGCTTCCAATCTGCCCCCCACCCCCCGGCCTCCTCTCCTGACCTCGCACCTCCGAACCTCCCTCTCACGCCCCCAGCCTCATATATTTCCACCTCGGCCTCCTCTCCCAACCCCCAGCCTATGATCCTCCCCTCCCACACTGGCCTCCTATCCTTGCCACCCCCTTGACTATCCTTACCTGCCGCCTCCCCCCACCCCCCCACCTGCCTCTACTTCCGACCCCTGGCCTCCTATCCTTACCCCCACCCTGGCCTCTGAACCTCCACCATCCCCCGGCCTATCCTTCCCCCTACCCCAGCCTACAATCCTTACCCCCATGGCCTCTGATCCCAACCACTAGTTTCACTTAACTGAGGGTCACTGCAATGGCAGCAGTGGCCCAATTTTGCACTCCTCTTCATTGGCTGGCTGTTCACACCACACCAGCTCCATTGGAATGAGGCCCAAAACCCAATATCTGGGGCATTTCAGGCCTCACCATGTAAGCGCAGGACAATCACCCTGCTTCCCCCGCCCCCGCCTCCGCTACCCCCGCACACCCAAACATCAACATTTCTAGGTCATTAAGTTTTAGTATTTAAACTATCAAAATTTGGGCTCCTTACCTAAGGAAGGATATACTTGCCAAGGTTCACCAGACTGATTCCTGGGATGGGGGGATTGTCCTATGAGGACAGATTGAGTAGACTAGGCCTATATTCTCTAGAGTTTAGAAGAATGAGAGGCGGTCTCATTGAAACATACAAAATTCTTACAGGGCTTGACAGGGAGGGTTGACTCCCTGGCTGGAGAGTCTAGAACAAGGGGTCACAGCCTGAGAATAAGGGGTCAGCCATTTAGGACTGAGATGAGGAGAAATTTCTTTACTCAGAGGGTGGTGAATCTTTGGAATTCTGTATCCCAGAAGGCTGTGGAGGCTCAGTTGTTGAGTGTATTCTTCTATGATAGATTTTTGGATGTTAAGGGAATCAAGGGATATGGGGATAGTGCAGGCTTTAAGTCCCATTAAATTCTCCAGCACTATTTTTTTTACTAATTTCCTTTAATTCCTCCTTCTCACTAGACCCTTGGTTCCCTAGCATTTCTGGGAAGATATTTGTGTCCTCTTCTATGAAGACAGAATCAAAGTATTTGTTTAATTGCTCTGCCATTTCCTTGTATCCCATTATAAATTCTCCCGTTTCTGACTGTAAGGGACCTTCATTTGTCTTCACTAATCTTTTTCTTTTTACATACTTGTAGAAGCTTTTAAGAACATAAGAACATAAGAAATAGGAGCAGGAGTAGGCCAATCGGCCCCTCGAGCCTGCTCCGCCATTCAATAAGATCATGGCTGATCTGATCCTAACCGCCAATCTACTATCTACTATCACAGAACCATCTCCTGCATCTAACAGAATTGCACACACGAAATAGGAGCAGAATCAGGCTACACGGTCCCTGGGCCCGCTCCACTACCCACAGGGCCATGATCGATCCGAACCTAGACTCATGTCCAAATTCCTGCCCGCTCCCCGTAACCCTTAATGCCCTTTACTTCTAGGAAACTGTCTATTTCTGTTTTAAATTTATTTAATGATGTAGCTTCTACAGCTTTTTGTGGCAGCATATTCCATGGACCTACCACCCTCTGAGTGAAGTAGTTCCTCCTCATCTCAGTTTTGAAAGAGCAGCCCCTTATTCTAAGACTATGTCCCCTAGTTCTAGTCTCACCCGTCATCGGGAACATCCTCCCCGCATCCACCCGATCCAACCCCTTCACAATCTTATATGTTTCAATAAGATCGCCTCTCATTCTTCTGAACTCCAATGAGTAGAGTCCCAATCTACCCAACCTCTCCTCATATGACCACCCCCTCATCCCCGGGATTAACCGAGTGAACCTTTTTTGCACTGCCTCGAGAGCAAGGATGTCTTTCCTTAAGTAAGGACACCAAAACTGTATGCAGTATTCCAGGTGCGGTCTCACCAATACCTTGTACAACTGAAGCAATACCTCCCTATTTTTATATTCTATCCCCCTAGCAATGAAAGCCAACATTCCATTTGCCTTCTTAATCACTTGCTGCACCTGCATACTAACCTTTTGAGTTTCGTGCACCAGGACCCCCAGATCCCTTTGCACTTCAGTACTCTCCAGTTTCTTGCCATTAAGATAATAAATTGCTCTAGGATTTTTCCTGCCAAAGTACATCACCTCACACTTTCCAGTGTTGTATTCCATCTGCCAAATCTCTGCCCACTTACTTAGCCTGTCTATGTCCCCTTGCAGGTTTTTTATGTCCTCCTCACTCACTACTTTCCCTCCCATCTTAGTATCATCTGCAAATTTTGATATGTTACACTTGGTCCCTTCCTCCAAATCGTTAATATAGATTGTAAAGAGTTGGGGACCCAGCACTGACCCCTGTGGAACACCACTAGTTACTGATTGCCAGTCTGAGAATGAACCATTTATCCCAACTCTTTGCTTTCTGTTAGATAGCCAATCTGCTTTTATGTTCCTTGCAAGTTTACTCTCATACTTTATTTTTCCCCTCTTAATCAATCTCTTGGTCCTTTTTTGCTGAACTCTAAACTGCTCCCTATCCTCAGGCTTGCTACTTTTTCTGGCAACTTTATATGACTCCTCTTTGGATCTAATACTATCCTTAATTTCTTTTGTTGGCCATGGTTGGGCTGCTTTTCCTTTTGTGTTTTTGTGCCAGAAAGGAATGTATAACTGTTGCAATTCATGTATTCGTTCCTTAAATGTTAGCAATTATATTGAGAGGGTGATGGTCGAAGGTTGTTTTTGTGACTGGAAGCCTGTGTCCAGTGGTGTACCGCAGGGATCGGTGCTGGGTCCTTTGCTGTTTGTAGTGTACATTAATGATTTAGATATGAATGTAGGAGGTATGATCAGTAAGTTCGCAGATGACACGAAAATTGGTGGAGTGGTAAATAGCGAGGAGGGAAGCCTCAGGCTACAGGACGATATAGACGGGTTGGTCAGATGGGCAGAACAGTGGCAAATGGAATTTAACTCTGAAAAGTGTGAGGTGATGCATTTTGGGAGGACTAACAAGGCAAGGGAATACACAGTGAATGGTAGGACCCTAGGAAGGACAGAGGATCAGAGGGACCTTGGTGTGCATGTACATCGATCCCTGAAGGCAGCAGGACAGGTAGATAAGGTGGTTAAAAAGGCATATGGGATACTTGCCTTCATTAGCCGAGGCATAGAATATAAGAGCAGGGAGGTTATGATGGAGCTGTACAAAATGCTAGTTAGGCCACAGCTGGAATACTGTGTGCAGTTCTGGTCAGCACACTATAGGAAGGATGTGATTGCATTGGAGAGGGTGCAGAGGAGATTCACCAGGATGTTACCTGGGCTGGAGTGCTTCAGCTATGAAGAGAGACTGGACAGGCTGGGGTTGTTTTCCTTAGAGCAGAGAAGGCTGAGGGGGGACCTGATTGAGGTGTACAAAATTATGAGGGGCATAGATAGGGTAGATAGAAAGGAACTTTTCCCCTTAGTAGAGGGGTCAATAACCAGGGGGCATAGTTTCAAGGTAAGGGGCAGGAGGTTTAGAGGGGATTTGAGGAAAAACTTTTTCACCCAGAGGGTGGTTGGAATCTGGAACTCACTGCCTGAAAGGGTGGTAGAGGCAGGAACCCTCAACATTCAAGAAGCATTTAGATGAGCACTTGAAACGCCATAGCATACAAGGCTACGGACCAAGTGCTGGAAAATGGGATTAGAATAGACCGGGCTTGATGGCCGGCGTGGACACGATGGGCCGAAGGGCCTCTTTCTGTGCTGTATAACTCTATGACTCTATGACTCTCAGTGGAGTTGAGATAGAAGATCAGCCATGATCTTACTGAATGGCAGAGCAAGCTCAAGGGGCCGAATGGCCTACTCCTGCTCCTATTTCTTATGTTCTTATTAACATTGAGTGCTTGAAGCCAAAATCATTGTCCCATTTCTGTGTGTGTGCTTGTGCTTGCGTTTGAATAATCACATTTATACACTTCTGAATTTGCGTTTGTGTGTGAGTTTCTATGTGTCTGTGTGAGTTTCTATGTGTTTGTGTGTGAGTTTGTGTGTGGGTTTCTATGTGTCTGTGTGGGTTTCTATGTGTCTGTGTGTGAGTTTCTATGTGTTTGTGTGTGAGTTTGTGTGTGGGTTTCTATGTGTCTGTGTGGGTTTCTATGTGTCTGTGTGTGAGTTTGTGTGTGGGTTTCTACGTGTTTGTGTGTGGGTTTCTATGTGTTTGTGTGTGGGTTTCTATGTGTTTGTGTGTGAGTTTGTGTGTGGGTTTCTATGTGTTTGTGTGTGAGTTTGTGTGTGGGTTTCTATATGTTTGTGTGTGGGTTTGTGTGTGAGTTTCTATATGTTTGTGTGGGTTTCTATTTGAGCGCTCATGCACGAGTGCGTTACTGTTTGATTGTTTTTTGATAGATTGAATTGGTAAATAAAATCTGGGCACTTAGGCCTTTTATTGTGATGCAGACTCGATTCCCATGAGCCTTGCAGCCAGTTTTTAAAGTCACCCTGGGCCTAGATTGTACAGTGGCGAGCAGAGGAAGGCATTCTTCAAACACGTGTAAATTTGGAAATCCCTCAAAGCAAATTATGTGATGTTTCAATGTCATCCTTTTGGCAGAGGACTCAAAGCTTTCTGAAATTCAGATAATTAATAGTCACAGCTCAAGGATCTGAAGTTGACAAAATAAGATGTGGAATGCTGCTCGATATCTGAAATCAAGATTTTGATGTTTTGCATGTAAGACTCAAATTAATTAAAGCTATTTAAAAAAAAAAAAATTCTCACTGGGTAACATTTGACGTCACCTTTTTTCCGGGTATGCTGCTTTCTTGGTTTGTTCTCAGATTGAGGTCATGTGACCAATCGGTGACTGACCTCTACCAGTGCCAAACCATATCTAACAAGTTGACTCAAACACGAAGTTATTTGAAACAGCCCAGCCCCATAAACAAACAGTGGGATTTATTTTGGCCAAAGGGTGAAAACAGGCGCTAAATGGGTGCAGTGCTAATAAGACACGTCTGTTTGAAAGTCTGGATTTAGCACACAATTTTCATCCTAATTGCTCATTACCATCATTTGAACTTGCCTGTTCACCAGACACCTACAGGTTTAGCACTCAATTGCTGATTAGACGCAATTTTCGTGGAGCAGTATATGTGGTCTCCTCGCACCCACTTCCACTGAAGGTGTGGAGCGCTCCGGCTGGCACACAGAGGCATGTTGCAGGATGGCTCAGGGACCGAGGGAGAGGGCACACAGCTTCTCGGACACAGCACTGGAGGTCCTGGTGGAGGAGGTCCCGTAGAGGAGGGATGGGGGGTTGGAGGAAGGAAGGACCCATCCTCACCCTCATGTCTCTCTCTCCTGCAGCATCTGGTGCTGTTCTGCCTGGCCTCATGTCCTCCTTCCATTCCTCGTCCAGATCAAGGGGGACCCCTAGCAAGTTGCCCATGACTAAGCACTCCCTCTCTCCTGGTGCCTTCAACAAGCTGTCCAATAAGGTGGAATAGCACAGCACTTACACTTTTTAGGTGAAGCCCTCAGAAAATTTCCAGAATAAATGTTGCCAGAGTGTTGGTGAAGTCTTGACAAAGTGTCCCAGAAAGTCTTCTGATGTGTTTCAAAGGCCCTCTTCACAGCGCCAGTAGCAAGTGAACATGAAATGGTGAGCATCCCTTTAAGTGGTGAGTATCCCTTTAAGTAGCACTTGAAATCCACATCAACACCCTGTTTAATCCCAAACAGCTGGTCGCTGTTTTTTTTTGTTCTCAAATATTTTTATTCAAAAACAATAATACCTGTACAACTCATCAATTACATAGTAAATCCATTACATAGTAAATCCATTACAATCATCCATCACAGTAAAAAATAAAGCCTTAAAAACAGCCTTATAGTTAATATAAATGCAATGATTAACTTTACAAATAATCAATAATGTTTACAGTACAAATACCCTTAAACAATACCACACAACTTTTTAGATTTAAAATAATAAATCTCAAAGTTAACTCCACATAAAACAAAAACCATTTCAACACCAGTGTACAAACCCATAGCACCATCATAATCCAATTAAATGCCACAGATAACATTTATTCCAATAAACCAGGAAAAAACCCATTTTACGCCAGTCCTACTGGCATTGTTCGTTCGATCATTCGATCATTCATTCAATTGTTCGTTCGTTCATTCAAGCGTTTGTTTGTTCGTTCGATCGAGCGTAAGTTCCATTATGTATGTCTGAGTGCGTGCGTGCGTATCATTTGTCTAAGTGCGCGCCTGCGTGCGTTCGCTCGAATCGTTCGTCTGATCGTTCACCACGCGATCATTCGTTCGATCGAGTGTAAGTTCCAATGTAGCTGGTCGCTGTTAGGAGAGGGCGTTGGGCCAAGTGCTAGCCACCAAAATGCCATGCAGCCTCCTTAATGAGCACTAGCAGGCATTTTAAGTAGCAATCAGCCCCTTAACGAACCTCCAGGTCGTTCCTGGCGTGCGCTTCAACTCCTTTGCCAAGATAGCATCTTGCGCTTAACGCGACATAACCAGTGTTTCAGTTCAAGACCCCATCTTGGCCACCTTGGAGGATCTTTAGCGCCTGAATCCGCTGCCGAAAATCGCCCCCAGTGTTGTGTAAATCAGTTTGGCCTTGTACATCGAGAGCTCTCTAAAAATCAGTTTGGCTTTGCATACATGAGCTGAAGTAATTGGGGGTCATTTTAATTTTGAGGGATATCAACATTCCCTTCCATCGGAGATAAAATCGAGCGAGGTGTATGATGGTCGGCTAATTTGATATCGCCCATTTTATCCCATTGTCCTAAGTGTATTAGTATATTCTACGCGTACTAATTACCGCCAAAGACTGTGAACAATAAAACTCTCCCATTAACCCCTGGATAATATTTGCACAGAGAGACAGACAGGCAGAGAGAGAGAGAGAGAGGTCATTTTAACATTTGGTGATAGAATAAAACAGTTTATGAGGGATCAGCCATTTGGAAAGGAGTATCAGGAGAGATGTGCAAAAAAGAGAAAGGCTTATGGGAGTAGGACAAGAGTACACGCTAGCAAAAGTAAAATTAAAGACTGATATCAGGAAGTACTTTTTCACACAAGTGATCTGGATAGAATAGCGGAGACTATTAAGAAATAACTAGGTGCTGAAATGCGGTGGGGGGATTGTAGGGTCTTTCTGAATGAATGGATTAAGACCTGCTGAATGGCCTTCCTCATCGGTAATTAGCTTGTGATCTTGGAAAGTTATGGGGCCAGTTTCCAACCCGCTGACAGGTGGGATGGGTTGGTTAAAAAAAATAGACTTGCATTTATATTGCACCTTTCATGACTTCAGGACATTCCAAACCTCTTTATAACCAACGAACTATGTCTGAACTGTAGTCTCTGTTGTAATGTAGGGAAATGCAGCAGCCAATTTGTACACAGCAAGGTCCCACAAACAGCAATGTGATAATGACCAGATAATCTGTTTTAGTGATGTTGGTTGAGGGATAAGTATTGCCCAGGACACCTTGGAGAACTCCCCTGCTCTTCTTCGAAATAGTGCCATGGGATCTTTTACGCCCACCTGAGAGGGCAGATGGAGCTTCAATTTAATGTTTCACCTGAAAGACGGCACCTCCGACAGTGCAGCACTTGCTCAGTATTGCACTGGAGTGTCAGCCTAGATTTTGCGCTCAAGTCCTGGAGCGCGAACCCACAACCTTCTGACTCATAGACAAGAGTTCTACCAACTGAGCCACAGCTGACAGCTGATATAAAGGGCAGCTGATCCGATATAGCCTGCTTCATCACAAAAAATTTCAATTATCCCCATTCGGTCTGGCTCAGTATATACAAGATTTTGGGGGAGAAATTGGGTTGCTTTGCGCCTCTCGTTAGCGCCTGAGTTTAACGTCGGCGGTAGCCAGTAGCGCCCCGCTCCGCTGCCGATGATGACGTCATCGCCGTGCGCCGTGCCCTGTTTGCACCCTGTCTGGAAACCTCCCTTGCTTCCCCTGAACTATCGCTGGACGATGGGACCGACAGGATCAGGGAGCAGTTTTGCAGCGGCGGTAACGGGCGGCGGCGCTACTTAAAGGGCCGGTGTCGGGCAGCCATTTTTATTTTGGCCGACTGCCAACACCTGTCCACCTTTAACATTTCTATGCGGGGTGCTGGCCGCGATCACTCAGCCCAGCACTCTGAGTGCTGGGCTGTTTCCTCGGCACCCCGCTCCCTGGTGGTCCAGCAGGGCCCCGGTGCGCGCAGCGCTAGGCCCCTCCCCTTTAATCAGGGGAGGAGGCCTGCAATGACGCCGTGCTACGTGGCCCAGCTGCACGTAGCGTTGCGACATTGAGTAGTAGCGCTCCAAGAAGGAGGTGGAGTGCTTCCAGTAGGGTTCCGCCTCCTGCTTGGGGCGCTACCACTGAATTAGCACCCTGGCGACGTTACCCAATTTTCCCCCCTTTGTCCTCAGCACATGGAGCTGTCAATGTTAATCTGTAAATCAGTCTGGCCAATTTAACAGAGAGCTATGAAACTTAAAGAGCTATTACCAAATAATATTGCATGAAAAAGTTGTGAACTAAAGCTTGATAGTAAACCTTCCAATCTATTTTTCCGAATTCATTCAATCCACATCAGAAGGGACAGGGTACTGGATTTGAATGATCAGCCATGATCGTATTGAATGGTGGAGCAGGCTCGACGGGCCGAATGGCCTACTCCTGCTCCTAGATTCTATGTTTCTATGTTTCTAATGTTTACCGGTGTACATGTGATCTTATCATGTCGGGCTGCACGCAGTCATTTCAATTGGGTGAGAGAACTTGCAAAATCCAGTGTTTCATAACATGTTACCTTAAAGAAGCTGCGTCATCCGAAGTTAAAGATCTGCTCATCAAAGAGATAGGCCTCACAACGGCACGGTTGAGTGAGGAGCCATTACAATGACGTTAAAGATGGTGGCAAAGCGTCCTTGTTTGTTGCCCTGAATCGCTCCGGGGCAGTATTGAGATTAGGAAAGAAAATCCTCCAGAAGAAGTGGTGTTAAGAATGACACATTCTGATGTATCAAGGACACGATGAATGGAGCTATCACCACTTTCATAATAGGTGTTATGCTATGATTGATTTTACAGCATCGCACCGTTTCGCAAGTATGTTATTCTTGTTTTGGGGAGTCTTTAGAATGAAAACGATTATGTTCAGATAAAGAAAGAAAGCTGATAAAGAGATAAACAGATAAAGCTTATCTCTTTCCATACCAAACAAGTTAGAACACAACCTTTCAGACTACAAAGAGGTGATTTAGATCTGATGGAGCCGGAATTATGTTTCCTAGTGTTTTGACACAAACAGAATATAAGTCAGCAAAAATACTACTAGCGTATACCATAATATTTGATGCATAATTCCCAGTTTGAAACTGTGATTATAAGGGAATCTCATATAATCGGTTGGTAGCTCCCTCACCTCTGAGTCAGAAGGTTGTGCGTTCAACTCCCACTCCAGAGACTTGAGCACAAAATCTAGGCTGACACTCCAGTGCAGTATTGAGGGAGTGCGGCCTTGTCTGAGGTGCTGTCTTTTCGATGAGATATTTAACCAATGCCCCATCTGACCTCTCAGGTGGAGGTAAAAAGATCCCATGGCACTATTCAAAGAAGAGCCGGGGTACCCAACTACCATAAAATTGTTATTTCCGAGGTATCTTCACTGCTCTCCTCCCTCAGCCTCTGCACCGAACGACTTCTCATCCTCGGTGATTTCAACCTCCATCTCAATTCATCATGCTCTCTCTCCTCTGAGTTCACTAGCCTCCTATCCTCCCTTAATCTCTCCCTCCATGTAAAGTCCCCAACCCATATTCACGGCCATCCCCTCGACCTTGCCGTCTCTCGTGGCCTCGCTACTCCCATCGTGTCAATCGCAGATAAGGCCATCTCTGACCACTTCCTCGTATAGCTCTCCACCAACATCCCCCTTCTACCTAGCCCCCGCCCGCCGCACCCCCACCCCCACCCCCCAACCATACTTCCATCCGTGTCTGCCCCTGGAAAAAACTCTCTCCCATCTCTCTTACAACTGCACTTATGAAATCCCGACTGTCCAGCCTTTGGCCCTCCATTCACCACGACATTTCTGCCGCTAACGATCTGCTCAACCACACCCTCACCACCACCTTTGATGCCCTCGTCCCTATTAAAACAATTACTCTCTCTCACTCTGGCCCCTCCCCCTGGTACGGCCCTCATCTCCGCTCCCTTAAATCCAACGGACGCAGACTTGAATGGATATGGCGGATAACTGGTTTAGCCATTCACCGCCAGATCTAGCTGGACTACATAAAGCACTATCGGGCTCTGCTCTCATCTGCCAAAATTGCTCACTATACCAGAATCATTCTGGAATGCAAAGATAAACCCCGGCTCCTATTCTCTACTGCTAACAGTCTTCTTAAATTCCTCTCCCCTGTCTCCTCCACCCTCACCTCCGACAAGTGTGAGGAGCTCATGGACTTCTTTGTCTCTAAGATTGAGACCATCCGTTCAGCTGCCTCTGCCACTTCCCTCCCTTCCCCTAGCCCACCGGGTGAAACTTCCTCTAAGGTTCCCTTCATGACCCCTCCGCGCTCATCTTGTCCATGAGACCCACTTCCTGCTCCCTCGACCCTATTCCCACCAAACTGCTGACCACCCAACTTCCTTTTCTGGCTGCCATGTTAGCTGACATTGTTAATGGTTCTCTCTCCTCAGGTACTGTCTCCCTCTCCTCAAATCTGCCATCAACACCCCTCTCCTCAAAAAACCAAACCTTGACCCCTCCGTCCTTGCAAACTACCGCCCCATCTCCAACCTCCCTTTCCTCTTCAAAGTCCTTGAATGTGTTGTTGCCTCCCAAATCCGTGCCCATCTTTCCCGCAATTCCATGTTTGAATCCATCCAATCAGGTTTCCGCCCCTGCCACAGTACCAAAACGGCTCTCATCAAAGTCACAAATGACATCCTTTGTGACTGTGACAAAGGTAAACTATCCCTCCTCGTCCTTCTTGACTTGTCTGCAGCCTTTGACACGGTTGACCACTCCAACCTTCTCCAACGCCTCTCCACCGTCGTCCAGCTGGGTGGGACTGCACTCGCCTGGTTCCATTCTTATCTATCTAATCGTAACTAGAGAATCACCTGCAACGGCTTCTTTTCCTGCTCCCGCATTGTTACCTCTGGTGTCCCCCAAGGATCTATCCTTGGCCCCCTCCTATTTCTCATCTACATGTTGCCCCTTGGCGACATCATCCAAAAACACAGCGTCAGTTTCCATATATACGCTGACGACACCCAGCTCTACCTCACTACCACTTCTCTCGACCTCTCCACGGTCTCTAAATTGTCAGAATGCTTGTCCGACATACAGTTCTGGATGAGCAGAAATTTTCTCCAATTAAGTATTGGGAAGACTGAAGCCATTGTTTTCGGTCCCTGCCACAAACTCCGTTCCCTAGCCACTGACTCCATCCCTCTCCCTAGCATCTGTCTGAGGCTGAACCACATTGTTCGCAACCTTGGTGTCATATTTGACCCTGAAATGAGCTTCCGACCACATATCCACAGCATAACTAAGACCACCTATTTCCACCTCCGTAACATCGCCCGTCTCCGCCCTTGCCTCAGCTCATCCGCTGCTGAAACCCTCATCCATGCCTTTGTTCCCTCTAGACTTGATTATTCCAACACACTCCTGGCTGGCCTCCCACGTTCCACCCTACGTAAACTTGAGGTGATCTAAAACTCGGCTAGCCCGTGTCCTAACTCGCTCCAAGTCCCGTTCACCCACCACCCCTGTGCTCGCTGACCTACACTGGCTCCCGGTTAAGCAACGCCTTGATTTCAAAATTCTCATCCTTGTTTTCAAATCCCTCCATGGCCTCGCCCCTCCCTATCTCTGTAATCTCCTTCAGCCCTACAACCCCCAAGATATCTGCGCTCCTCCAATTCTGGCCTCTTGAGCATCCCTGATTATAATCGCTCAACCATTGGTGGCCGTGCCTTCTGTTGCCTAGGCTCTAAGTTCTGGAATTCCCTGCCTAAACCTTTCCACCTCACTACCTCTCTTTCCTCCTTTAAGATGCTCCTTAAAACCTACTTCTTTGACCAATCTTTTGGTCACCTGCCCTAATTTCTCCTTATGTGGCTCGGTGTCAAATTTTTTGTCTTTTAATGCTCCTATGAAGCACCTTGAGACGTTTTACTACGTTAAAGGCGCTATATAAATACAAGTTGTTGTTGTTGAGTTCTGATGTCCTGGTCAATATTTATCCCTCAACCAACATCACTTAAAAGAAACCTGATTATCTGGTCATTATCACATTGCTGTTTGTAGGGGCCTTGCTGAGTTTCCCACATTACAACAGTGACTACACTTCAAAAATACTTCATTGGCTCTAAAGCACTTTGGGATGTCCTGAGAAATAAAGAATTGCATTTATATAGCACCTTTCACAACCTTATGTGCCTCAGTTTTCAAATATGCAACTGCACAGCAAATATGAAAGCGAACACATAGCTTGAGTAAACATTGCAAAGCTCTGTGAGAATATTCAGTGCATGCCAAGAAATGACTGACATGAGAATACATAGCGAGCAACTTATTCTGTAGATTACATAAACCAAAGGTTAAAAAAATGCTACTTGTAGTCTTTTGTTCCAAGTCTTTGTTTCCCATCTGAATTGTGGAAGTCTTCAACTCTCCCCAGTCTTTCCTTCCTGCTACAATCCTCAGGCTTTTAAAATCCAAGCTTGCCTCACATAACGACCAATCCTTCTGTCTTTAAGGAGCCCACATTGCTCTTAGCCACCCTCTTTTTCTTAATATACTTTTAAAAACCTTTAATGTTGTCCTTGTTATCCCTTGCAAGTTTTTTCTTGCATTCCTTTTTTCAGCTCTTACTACTTTCATTGTATCCCTCTGCTGTTCTTTATATCTCTCCCAGTACACAGGATCTCTACTATTCTTTGCATTCGTATAAGCCCTTACTTTTAGTTTTATATTATCTCTCACTTCTCTTGTTGACCAATGTTTCCTGCACTGGGAGCCTTCCCAATGTATTTTCTTTAAACTTTAGTTTGTATTAAAAGTGATCGAAAATCTTTTACATTAGGAGTGGGTGCGAGATGTCTGATCACAACTTGCAAAACTTTCGAAAGGAGCCAAGTCTTGCGATACACTATTTACCTTTACAACATTTGGCTATGATAAATTGACCCTTAGTGTTAGGGGGATTAAATACGTGGGGTTACGGGGATAGGGTGGGATATGTGTCAGTGCAGCCTCGATGGGCCGAAATGGCCTCTATCTGCACTGTGGGGATTCTGTGATTCTGTGATTCTGTGAACATCAGGCTTTAAGATACCACCCAGAAAATGCTGGTCAGCATAGATAAGTTCTGCTCAGCAGTAACTGCCGCCATCGATGTTGTAAGTGTGACAAACAAGAAGCAGAACAAAACCGAAAAAGATTATCCCTGTTTCTGTTGCTACTTGGGAGGAGAGATTACTGGAAAGGTTTTCTGGTTCAAATCTCTATTTCCTGAACATGCAGGCCTGGGAAATCTAAAGCTTGGAAAGGGAGCAGCCCAGAAGGAAAACCAATTTGCTGCAATATTTCTTGATATATTTTTAATAGGGAGGAAAATGGATTGCACTATATTTCTTTCCCACAAATGTATGGGCTCTAGGGCTCTCTTAATTGCTATTGCTGTATTGGCTTTTATGAAAGTCTACAGGAATTCTGCCTTGCTTTCATCGAAGCAGAATATCACAACCGCTCTTCAAACAGGTTGCTGGCCTCCTACTTTGAATTCATTTCTCTCCTTCCATCTCTGGCACTGGGTCACTGTCGTCATTCGCAGATAACAAGACCGGACTTAAAAGCCACAGGACAATAGACACTACAACTTATCCTGAAAGTGGTTTTTGCTAATGATTAGTAAAGGCCTAAGGAATGTCATAAAGGAGAAAGGAATGGATTGAAGAAACATGACACAACACACACACTATCAATCATAGGGGGTAATTTTGACTTTGAGTGATTCACCTGCCTGTTCTACATCTCTCCCAATTTTCATTTCCACCGGGAGAGGCGTATAACAGACAACTGAATTGATATTGCCCATTTTATACCAGCAGACAAAGTCAAAATTACTCTCATAGTATCATACAGCACAGAAGAAGGAGGCCATTCGGCCCATCGTGGCTGTGCCGCCTCTTTGAAAGAGCTTTCTAATCAGTCCTACTTACCTGCTCATTCCCCATAGCCCTGCAATTTTTTTCCTTTTCGAGTATATATTCTCTTTTGAAAGTTACTATTGAATCTGCTTCCACCATCCTTTCAGGTAGTGCATTCTGGATCATAATAATTTGCTGCATAAAAAAAATTCTCCTCATCTCCTCCCTGGTTCTTTTGCCAATTATTTTAAATCTGTGTCCTCTGGTTACCAACCCTCCTGCCAGTGGAAACAACTTCTCCTTAATCAAAACCCCTCATAATTTTGAACACATCTATTAAATCTCCCTTTAACTGTATACATATATTACATAAACCCTCAGATCGTCAGATTATAACTTTAAATAAGGAAAATGCTAAACATTGTTAAGAAAAGCCAAATGGTCTAAAATAACTTGAGTGAATATGAATCAGGGATGGTAATTATATCTTGAAGCTCACTCGTTGAAAGATAGCCATCAACGAAGCTGTTCAGAGTTCAGCTCCTACAAATTTGTGAAGCTGAAACATTCATTGTTATTATACGTTCACCCTTAACATTTTTTAAATTGATTTTCAAGTTTAATCACTCGATTCTGTTAATAAATTGTATTAAAATTAATATAGCCAAAGTGTAGGGAGGAGGCTTCTCGGAATTAAAAACCTTCATATCGCTTTAATGGCGTCCCCAGGGCAAAAGAACTGGAAACTGTGCAGCTTAATGAAGGCATGAAATGTTGCCCGACAATGGGACATATTGGCAACTCTGAGCTGCCGATCTGTCACTTTGTGAACAAACATTCAACCGCATTAGGCAAAGTGCCATAATCTATTGACTGATGTTAATTGCCCATTCAGAATAAACCACTACGCCAGAGTACAACTGCGCCATAGTCATTCACGTACCCGTTTAGAGTCCTGTTGCCAACCCTCCAGGATTGTCCTGGAGTCTCCGGGAATTTAAGATGAATTTCTGGGCCACTACTTCTAGCAACTCTGGAGGAAAGTTATAGAGGCATTAAACAAAATGTGGGTTTTCTTCCAGTTACTTTGAACACTTTTGTTTATTAGTTCTAAAAAATATTGCAGATGGGTCAAGAATCATCCATTGGGGTAATGAAGAGTCTGTTCACTTTCCATTTGGCGTGGGAAGGCAGTGTGCACCGTAATAATCGGTGATTTCAACCTTCACCTCAACTCATCAAGCTCTCTCTCCTCGGAGTTCACTGCCCTCCTATCCTCCCTAAATCTCTCCCTCCATGTAAACTCCCCTACCCATATTCATGGCCACCCCGTCAACCTCACCATCTCACGTGGCCTCGCTACTCCCATCGTGCCAATCACAGATAAGGCCATCTCTGATCACTTCCTTGTATCCTTCCCCACTCACATCTCCCTTCTCTCTCCCAAGCCCACTACATTCTGTATCCGCCCGTGGAAGAAAATGCTCCCTCAAGTCACTTACAACTGCACTTTCAAATTCCTGACCGTCTAAACTCTTCTTCCATTCACCACAACATTTCTGCAGCTACCAATTTGCTCAATCACATAGAAACATAGAAACATAGAAGATAGGAGCAGGAGCAGGCCATTCAGCCCCTCGAACCTGCTCCGCCATTCAATGAGATCATGGCTGATCATCCAAATTCAGTACCCTGCCCCTGCCTTCTCCCCATATCCCTTGATACCTTTAGTTTTAAGAAATATATCTAACTCCTTCTTGAATATATTTAATGAATTGGCCTCTACTGCCTTCTGTGGTAGAGAATTCCACAGGTTCACCACTCTCTGGGTGAAGAAATTCCTCCTCATCTCAGTCCGTAATGGCTTACCCCTTATCCTTAGACTGTGATCCCTGGTTCTGGACTCCCCCGCCATCGGGAACATTCTTCCTGCATCTAGTCTGTCTAGTCCTGTTAGAATTTTATAAGTTTCAATGAGATCCCCTCTCATTCTTCTAAACTCCAGCGAGTATAAGCCCAATCGACCCAATCTCTCCTCATACATCATTCCTGCCATCCCAGGTATCAGTCTGGTGAATCTTCGTGCACTCCCTCCATGGCAAGAACATCCTTCCTCAGATAAGGCGACCAAAACTGCACACAATACTCAAGATGTGGTCTCACCAAGGCCCTGTACAACTGCAGCAAGACATCCTTGCTCCTGTACTCGAATCCTTTCGCTACGAAGGCCAACATACCATTTGCCTTCTTAACCGCCTGCTGCACCTGCATGCTTACCTTCAGCGACTGGTGCACAAGGACACCCAGGTCTCGTTGCACTTCCCCTTCTCCCAATCTATTGCCATTCAGATAATAATCTGCCTTCCTGTTTTTGACACCAAAGTGGATAACCTCGCATTTATCCACATTATATTGCATCTGCCATGCTTCTGCCCAATCACCCAACCTGTCCAAATCATACTGGAGTTTCTCGGCATCCTCCTCACGGCACACACTCCCACCCAGCTTTGTGTCGTCTGCAAACTTGGATATATTACATCCAATTCCCTCGTCTAGATCATTAATATATATTGTGAATAGCTGGGGTCCTAGGACCGATCCCTGCGGTACCCCACTAGTCACTGCCTGCCACTCGGAAAAAGACCCATTTATTCCAACTCTTTGCTTTCTGTCTGCCAACCAGTTCTCTATCCAAGACAGTACCTTACCCCCAATCCCATGTGCTTTAACTTTGCACGCTAATCTCTTATGCATGACCTTATCGAAAGCCTTCTGAAAGTCCAAATACACCACATCCACTGGTTCTCCCTTATCTATTTTACCAGTTACATCCTCAAAAAATTCCAGTAGATTAGTCAAGCACGATTTACCTTTTGTAAATCCATGTTGACTTTGTCCGATCCTGTCACTGTTTTCCAAGTGCTCTGCTATTACATCTTTTATAATGGACTCTAGCATTTTCCCCACTACTGATGTCTATAATTCCCCGTTTTCTCTCTACCACCTTTTTTGAATAGTGGGGTTACATTAGCTACCCTCCAATCCAAGGGTACTTTTCCAGAGTCTATCGAATTTTGGAAGATGACCAGCAATGCATCTCTTATTTCTAGGGCCACTTCCTTAAGTACCCTAGGATGTAGATTATCAGGCCCTGGGGATTTATCGGCCTTCAATCCTGTCAATTTCCCTAACACCATTTCCCTACAAATACTGATTTCTTTCAGTTCCTCCCTCTCATTAGACCCTCACCTCCACCTTTGATGCCCTTGTCCCCATTAAAACCATTACTCTCTCTCACCCTGGTCATTCCCCCTGGTATGGACCCCATCTCCGCTCCCTTAAGTCCAAGGGATGCAGACTTGAATGTCTATGGTGAACAACTGCTTTAACCATTCATCACCAGATCTGGCTGGACCACATAAAGCACTATCGGGTCCTGATCTCCTCTGCCAAAACTGCTCACTATTCCAGGAATGCAAAGATAACCATCAGCTTCTCTTCTCCATTACAAACCATCTTCTTAAACCCCTCTCCCCTGCCTCCTCCACCCTCACCTCCAACAACATGGGCGAGGAGCTCATGGACTTCTTTGCTACTAAGATTGAGGCCATCCATTCAGCTGTCTCTGATGCTGCCCTCCCTCCCCAGCCCACCGAGCCAAACTTCCCCTAAGGCTCCCAACTGCCCTAGCCCTTAACTCACATCTTTCTCTAGTTTCTCTCCCATCTCCCCTCATGCCCTCTCTGTCATGAGATCCACTTCCTACTCCCTCGACCCTAGTCCCACCAAACTGCTGCCTACCCAACTTCACTTCCTCGCCCTCACGTTAGCTGATATTGTTAACAGTTCCCACCCCTTCAAATCTGCCGTCATGACCCCTCTCCTCAAAAAACCAACCCTTGACCTCTCTGTCCTTGCAACCTACCGCCCCATCTCCAACCTCCCTTTCCTCTCCAAAGTCCTTGAACGTGCTGTCGCCACCCAAATTCATGCCCATCTTTCCCGCAACTCCATGTTTGAATCACTCGAATTGGCTTTCCGTCTCACCACAGTACTGAAACAGCCCTCATCAAAGTCACAAATTACATCCTATGTGACTGTGACTGTGGTAAACTATCCCTCCTCATCCTTTTCGATCTGTCTGCAGTCTTTGACACGGTTGACCACACCATCCTCTTCCAACGTCACTCCTCCATCGTCCAGCTCGGTGGACTGAACTCGCCATGTCCTTGCTTATCTATCCAGTCGTGAAGCCAGAGAATCACCTGCAATGGCTTCTCTTCCCGCTCCCGCACTATTACCTCTGGAGTCCCCCAAGAATCTATCCTTGGCCCCCTCCTATTTCTTATCTACATGCTGTCCCTCGGCAACATCATCCGTAAACACAACATCCTCCACCCGCCTTCAACATTCCTGCTCCCACGCTCCTGCCATTGATCGCCCGACACAACAAACACAACTTGCATTTATATAGTGCCTTTAATGTAGTAAAGCATCCCAAGCCGCTTCACAGGAGCGATTATCAGACAAAACATTATTATCATTATTTGACACCAAGCCATATAAGGAGATATTAGGACAGTTAACCAAAAGTTTGGACGAAGAGGAAGGTTTTAAGGAGCGTCTTAAAGGAGGAGAGAGAGGTGGAGAGGCAGAGAGGTTTAGGGAGGGAATTCCAGAGCTTAGAGCATTGGCAGCTGAAGGCACGGCCACCAATAGTGGAGCGATTAAAATTGGGGATGCACAAGAGGCCAGAATTGGAATAACGCAGAGATCTCGAAGGCTTGTAGGGCTGGAGGAATATGTCCAACCAGAGTTGGCAACCCTAATGTAGAATAATAAATTCACATAGATCATATGGGATCCTGTCCCTTCCTTGGGCTCACTGACTGACTAGCTGATTGACTTTGTTCCTATGCCACTTAGCTAATAGAAATTGCAGTCTGACCCTGATTGGAAAAGTTCCTCCTGGCTCATGGTCGGCTTAGAATGTACTGCAGTAACACTGTTTAAATGTGTATTACATAGAATTATATAGATTTCACAGCACAGAAACAGGCCATTCAGCCCAACAGGTCTATGCCGATGTTTATGCTCCACACGAGCCTCCTCCCACCCTACTTCATCTAACCCTATCAGCATATCCTTCTGACGAAAGGTCATCGACCTGAAACGTTAACTCTCTTTCTCTCTCCACGGATGCTGCCTGGCCTGCTGAGTTTTTCCAGCGTTTTCTGTTGTTATTTCAGCATATCCTTCTATTTCTTTCTCCCTCATGTGTTTATCTAGCTTCCCCTTAAATGCATCTACGCTATTCGCCTCAACTACTCCCTGTGGTAGCAAGTTCCACATTCCAACCACTCTCTGGGTAAAGAAGTTTCTCCTGAATTCCCTATTGGATTTTTTAGTGGCTATCTTATATTGAAGACCCCTAGTTTTGGACTCCCCCACAAGTGGAAACATCTTCTCTACGCCTACCCCATCAAACCCCTTCATAATTTTAAAGACCTCAGCCTTCTCTTTTCTAGTTCTCTGTTCAGTCTTTCCTGATAGTTATAACCTCTCAGTTCTGGCATTATCCTTGTAAATCTTTTATTGCGCCTTCTCCCATGCCTCGATATCCTTTTTGTGATATGGAGACCAGTAGCAATGCAATAACTGTAAATGCATGCGGCTAGGTATGACTGTAACAAGGATAAATGTCTGAGGAAAAACTGCAATGATGGAAATCTGAAATTAAAAACAAAATGCAGCTCAGTCAGCATCTGTAAAGGAAAGAGATGAGTTATGAAGTTTCGGGTGTGCACTCTGTATCAGAATTCTCTGTGATTTTCCTTACTTTCTCGCATTGTTGTTTGTTTGGATCTTTCTTGTGTCTTTCACTGCCCTACCACTATTTGGACATTCCTGTGCCCTTTTTATATCTCCCTGTCATCACACTGATGATAGTCTATATCATCTAACAGCCTTCTATTGAGCAGTTGCCAGATCATTGAACTCTTGAACTCCCTCTCTGTGATTGGTGTATCTGTTGATTCTCTCCCTCTACTCTTTCCCCCCACCCTTTCTTCTTGCTATCTTTTGCAACCGCAAAAAGCTGTACAATTAGTCCCACTCCCTCGCTCTTTTCCCCATTGTTCTGCAAATGTTTCCTTTCCAAGTATTTATCCAATTACCTTTTGGAAGTTACTACTGAAGATGCTTCCACCACCCTTTCGGGCAGAGCATTCCCGATCACAACAGCTCGCTAGGCTGATCGATAAGCTATTTTCTCATTGTACACACTTTGAGTTGTCATACTTTGCTGGCGAGATCTTTTGGCTGCAGAAATCAATTGCCCTGCGGATATAAATGAACCAAGCTCTGCAACAAATAAGACGGTAAATACACAAGTATTGTGGCTGAAAATATCGTTCAGCTGCAGAACAAACATTCTGATGATTGAGCCTGTCCAAAAGTTCTCACTCTATCTGATCGGAATGCTACAGACTAACAACTCTCCAATGTCCCCTGGCTTTGTTCATTCTTTGCGTAGTAAGGTTCCCTCTCACTTGCACCCTCCTCCATGTGGAGGTGCTGTTGTGCCACCACTGACGGGAAAGTGTAATTACAGCGTGACAAGTTTACGTAGGCAGTTTGCATTATAAATAAAAACAGAAAATGCTGGAAATACTCAGCAGGTCAGGCAGCATCTGTGGAGAGAGAAACAGAGTTAAAGTTTCAGGTCGATGACTGTTCGTCAGAACTGGGCATTATAAATGTGGATATAGGAATTTATAACAGCAATGTGAAAATGAGGATGGAATGTATGACTTTAAAATGGGGACTGAATGACATCCAAGGGAACTACCGCCTGAACAGTTGGGAGCTTTGGACTTTGGACTCCCGCCGATTGGCCCCTTTCAAAATGTCACCGGACTCTTCGCCGGTGTTAACCCTATTTGGAGGCTATTACTGCCTCGTTGACCCCAGGCAATAGAAGTTGTGCAACGTCACAGGAAATCGATTAGTAAAAAGAAAAGGAAAGACTTAGGGACTTAGGAACAGGAATAAGCCATTCAGCCCCTCGAGCCTGTTCCGCCATTCAATTAGATCATGGCTGATCTGTATCTTAACTCCATTTACCCGCCTTGGTTCCGTAATCCTTTTGAAGTGTAGTTACTGACGTAAGAAAACTACTCGGAACTTGGTCTAAGCGTTAAACAAAGCTTTAATCAACTGTTTTACAACATGGATGTCTAGTTGTGTCCTTTACTGGTTCCTGTTGAGGAATGTCCTAAGCAAACTGGGCCCATGCCCGAGTATTTATACTCTCCCTGGACAGCGCCACCAGCAGGCCGCCCAGTATTACTTCATACAAGATTCATGTCAGTCACTGTTGTAATGTAATATTATATTAAGCTCAGATGCAATGGATAAGTCCACAGTAATTAAAACATTACTTAATTCATTATCATTATCACGCTGGGGTTTGAAAACAATAGACAACATTTAACAGTTACTTACAACGATTGCATTACTGCGTTTATACTGTACCAGCGCGACACGGTTGGAAATTCCACTCTATCCAGCTGTATTCTTAAATTACGTACTCATGGCAAATTCATTTCTATCTGCATACTGTACAGTAGTGAGTGGTCGAGGATAAAGGTGCATTGGAATAATGTAGAAAGTGGCAGTTAATGATGCAAGGCCACACATCAGTTCTGCCTCCTCGCCGATGTGTCACCTGAATCTTGGAGCGGCACCTGGCCACTCCAAGAGAGGAGCCCTGAGCCCTTTTCGGGCCGAAGATTGAGGTAACTCATTTTGTTTCATTCTCTGCAGGGACTCTTTGCTCAGAGTTTGGAAGGCAATTGATCCTTCTGGGAACCCCCTGGATCAATTACCTTTGCGCTTTGTATCAGCCCACAGCAGATGTGGACAGGCTCCGCCCCAAATCGTGACTCCTTTTCCACAACTACACCAGATCCTGCTCTCCTCAGGGAGGGGCGGGGTTGGGCAGGGCCGGAATCTATCGGCTCTTCTAGGCTGTAACTTGATTTATAAGGAGAACTATCGACCCAAACACAGACAGACAAAAATAGAGCCACTTTTCATCGCACCGTAAAAAGGAAAGTAAATGGTTTAGAAATTGAACCCCAGGGGGATCCCAGAGGGTTCAAACACCTTCCAAGCTCTGGGCAAAGAATCCCTGCAGAGAATGAAACCGTTGCAGAACAGGGGTCGTAAAGTGCCAATTTCCCGAATCTGTCTCCCAGGCCCCAAGAGCGTCTGGAGTACACCTGGTGTGTTCGGGTCAGGCGATATTCAGGCGTCCCTGGCGGCCATCTAAAATTTGCTTCAGGCTCCTTGCATATGTTCATGAGGATCTTACCGCCTGTTTCAGGACCTCTCCCGGAAATACGTCAGTGCTGAATGGAGCAGGCACGAGGGCTGCTCCGTGCCGTTTTTGACACCTGCCTCTGCATCACATTTACCCTCCCCTCTCGGAGTGGCTGATATTGGGATCTCAGAAGAGTGAGAGGTTAAACCCACATTCCTCCAGTCTCTGGCCTCTGCACATTGCCCTTAATTATGCCTGTCTACACACACAATCTGTAACTCTGAATTGGTCAATTGCCAGAAGTAGTTCTGATATAATCAATGTATTAATAAATGTAATTAATAATGATATATTCATTCCCATTAGATAAGTGTGAATTTGATTCCCTTTCATGTCTCCATTCATGGTGTGTATGTGTTTGGGAGGGGTGAAGATTATATCTAATCACTGATCATCTAATTATGTGTTACAGTAACAGTTTAGCACTGAGTGTGCATCTAATCTAATGATAATGTGTAGCAGACACGCAACACCAGGCAATGTGGGCCTTGGCTTTGAGTTTCACAAAGATCTGAATTATGGACCCTCTGAAGCTAAAAGCCAAGTGAACCTGAACACCTATCCCTAACCACAATTTAGCATCGCAAATGAACTCCGTCTCCCACCGACACCTTCAACATAAATCCCGTGAGGAAACCTCCCAAGAGTTGGAATAACCAAGAGGTTTGCACTTCACTGAATACCCACTCACAGCGAGTTTGCTGTCAAGGTGGAACAAATATTGAGGTACGAGGGGGCGCGAGCAACACCTATTTTGGTCATTAGTTGAAACAGGGAAGACAATAAAACCCAAGGCCGAAAGCTGCGCTGATCTGAATCGCAGGTGCTCCGTGCAGCACGGTTCAGATTGAACTTGAGATTTTCTTTCAACATTTTACAACCTTCAAATATGGTTGGGAATGGAGAATCACTTATGGGCATCCATACAACTGGACATGTTTTTAAATTCATTTATCCAATGGACCTGAAACAGCTGTAAAACTGGCTTATTTAAGCCTTAATGGCAATATTGCGATCTCTCATTGGTATCAGCGTAACTTTTGACAGTATCCTATTAGTGCTCGAGTCAGTCTCTATCTCTTCCAGCTTCTCAGAGTCCCCCTGGGCCTAGCTGCCATTTTATGGAACTTAGGAGCAGGTTGTCGTGGAGCAATAATAGCTAAATGCTGGATAAACTAAGATGCTTCTTTCTCTCTGTTGAAAACAAAAAGTTTCTGCTACTGGGGGAGGGGGCAGGGAACACAGGAACATAGAGGAACAGGAGTAGGCCATTTGGCCCCTCGAGCCTGTTCCGCCATTCAATTAGATCATGGCTGATCTGTACTGCAACTCCATTTACCCATCTTTGCTCCATATCCCTTGATACCTTTTCCTAATAAAAATCCATCGATCTTGGTCTTGATAATTCCAATTGTCTCAGCCTTTTGGGGGAGAGAATTCCAGATTTCTACTACCCTTTGTGTGAAAAAGTGCTTCCTGACTTTGCTCCTGAATGGCCTAGCTCTAATCTTATTACGTTCCCTTGTTCTGGATTCTCCCAACAGAGGAAATAGTTTCCCTGTATCTACCCTATCGAATCCTTTTAACATTTTAAACTACACGATCAGAAGGGAGGAGGGGGGCAAGTATTTAAGAGGGCAATTAGGGATGGGCGATATATGCTTGGCTTGTCAGCGACACCCACAGCCCGTGAACAAATTTAAAAAAGATCTCCGCTCAATCTTTTATACTCAAGGGAATACAAGCCAAGTTTCTGCAACCTGTCCTTATAATTTAATCCTCTAAGGGGTGACATCCATTTTGGGAATTTTTTTGGGTGGTATTAATGACATTGTAAATAAGAGACTTCAAAATGGCACAGTTGGTGCTTCCTGATAATATTGATGACCTTTTATGGTAGGAGAAGAAAGCTTGGTCAAATGGCAAGAGGTTCAAATCAAGCCAGTCCAAACAGATGAACTGAGACTAGTTCCAACATCCTTAGTTTGGAATGGACACTGTGGGAGTCTCAACATCAGACTCCACCTGGGCAGCGGATCAGGATATTACCAGTCAAGTTCTATAAATAGCCGATACGAATTCCTTTGCACTTTTTGGTGGTGAAGGCCAAACATTGCATGCATCAAGCTGGCAATTTAATATCAGCCCATGCAAGAATTGAATCGGGGCATCTGTAAGAACCCTGGAAGGTCACATGCATTCCATAGCACAAGTAGGCATCTCTACTGGGTTCTATGTAGATGAAACAACAAGCAGTCGGGACTACTGCTTTAACTAGGTTATTGGCCTAGCCCCTGCTATATCACAGAATATTACAGCACAGAGACAGGCCATTCAGCCCAACAGGTCTGTGCTGGTGTTTATGTTCCACACGAGCTTCCTCTCACTCTACTTCATCTCACTCTATCAGCGTATCCTTCTATTCCTTTCTCCCTCATGTACTTATCTAACTTCCCCTTAAATGCATCGATGCTATTCGTCTCACCCACTCTATACGGTAGAGCGTTCCACATTCTCACCATTCTCTGAGTAAAGTAGTTTCTCCTGAATTCCTCACTAGATTTATTATTGACTATCTTATATTTATGACCCCTAGTTTTGGACTCCCCATAAGTGGAAACATCTTCTCTATGTCTACCCTATTAAATCGCATCATTTTAAAGTTCTCTATTAGGTCACCTCTCAGTCTTCTCTTTTCTAGAGAAAGAGCCCTAGCCTGTTCAATCACAGAATCACAGAATCCCCACAGTGCAGATAGAGGCCATTTCGGCCCATCGAGCCTGCACCGACACATATCCCACCCTATCCCCGTAACCCCACGTATTTAATCCCCCTAACACTAAGGGTCAATTTATCATAGCCAAATCAACCTAACCCGCACATCTTTGTTCATCCTTTCCTGATAGGTATAACCTCTCAATTCTGGTATCATCTTTGTAAATCTTTTTTGTACCTTCTCCAGTGCCTCGTTAACCTTTTGGTGATATGGAGACATCTAACCAAGGTTCTATACAAGTTTCTCCACACCTATCTATACTGAAATGCATTCACCATTTTTGCTCTTTCTCCAGTGCCTCTATATCATTTTTGTCTATATCCTTTATATCAGGCCTACTAAATAAGGTGCAGTCCAGACTTGACTGCTGGTCTGACTACTGGACCCTGTCTGAAATGTTGGGCCCCTGGTCTAGCCAGTAGCTTGTTTGACCGGGGATGCTTGTTTTCCCATGTTGGTGGCCGAAATTCGTCTCGGGCGGTAGCGGAAGATGGGCGGTACGGTATGGGTCGCCCCTTGTAAGCCCCTCCTTATGACTTCAATGGAACTGAATATCGGGTGGGGAGCATGAGAGGTGGCCCAGCGATTCTGCCCACATTGCGTTGCCACCCAAGAGGAAATTCTACCCTGGTTTTGCTCGAGTGACTCGTATCTGACCGCTGCCTGACAGCTGTCCAGCAAGTTGGGTGAATCGCCGAACCGAGCGGCCCTTTGGAGCCCCGTTGAGGTGGCTCTTCTGATTATAGGCTTATAGAAGGAAACACTAGTCCCAATATGTTCGGTCGGCGGTGCCGTCTTTCAGGTGCAACATTAAACCGTGGCCCTGTCTGCTCTCTCAGGTTGACAGATCCCGTGAGACTATTTCAAAGAAGAGCAGGGGAGTTCTCCCAGGACAATATTTATCCCTCAACCAACATCATTAAATCAGATGATCTGGTCATTATCACATTGCTGTTTGTGGGACCTTGCTGTGTGTAAATTGGCTGCCATGTTTCCTACACTACAACAGTAACTACATTTCAAAAGTACTTAATTGGCTGTAAAGCACTTTGGGACATCTGGAAGTTGTGAAAGGTGCTATATAAATACCAGTTCTTTCTTTTAAATATGTCCCCCCCCCCACCTCCCTCCCCTCCCCTCCCCTCCCCGTGCTCCTTGCAGAATGCATGACAGTTTTGGAAGACTGAGCATAGATAGAATAACTCAGCTGTTTTCAAATGATGATTCAAATCCTTACAACACCAGGGTCAAGGGCAACAGTTCCTATCACAGAAATACATACCACCTCCAGAGAACATGCCAAACTGACGTATGTTGGCGTGACAGTGCTTGCTCGAGCATTGAGCTACCCAAAATAAAGCAAGCGAGTGAAAGCTGTACAACCGCAGAACCAAAGGCGGGGGTGTGAATGAATGTCAGATATTTTTTTTAGATGAGCATAAAGAGATAAAGATGGAAAATGATCTCTCTTCTCTCACACGGGGCACTGATCTGATTTAGTACATCTCTGCAGCTGTTTCCCGCCTCTCCTTCGCAGATGACCAAGTAACAGGTGCTTTACATCATCTTCCCCTGAAACCAATCCCACCCTCAGCCAATATTCGGGTTGCCAACCCTCCAGGATTGCCCTGGAGTCTCCAGGAATTGAAGATTAATCTCCTGGACACTGCTCCGAGCATCCCAGGAGAAAAATCATAGGGACATTGAAAAAAAATTGTGGGTTTTTTTTCATTTTCTTTGAACACTTTTGTTGATTAATTATAAAAAGTACTGGCAATGGGGAATAAAGGCTGTTGACTGACAGTCAAGAATCATCCAATCGGACAATGAAGAGTCTGTTCGTTTTCCAATTGGCCTGGGAAGGCGGTGTGACGTGAGGATGGATGTGCCGGGCAACCAATGGTGGGCCGGATTGGTTGGAGGTGGGAGGTCATGTGATGAAACCTCCAGGAATATGTCCAAGCAGAGTCGGTAACCTTACATGGAATGCGAGTAGCCTGGTATCTTAACATGATTATAAATCAATTTAGTCCTCTGGGATTTTCATTTTCTTCGAACACTTTTGTTTATTAGTTTTAAAAATATTGGAGATGGGGGAAAAAAGGCTGTTTGACTGGCCGTGGTGGTTTGGAGATGGCACGCCAGCCAATATCCGCACTCACAGGGCCTTCCAGCAAGGACCACTGTTTACCAATCAGGATGGGGCATCCCTGGTCGATTCTCCCCTCCCTAGCCCAGGGGGCACTGAGTCCAACTGCAGCACCCACCACCACCCGAGGTGAAATCGGCTAACAGCGCAGACTGGGGAAGATTAACGACAGGACCTCGCCGCTCTTTGAGTGTCCTGGTGTAAGCCCATGGGCCGAGGGCTGGAGCCCCATTTCAGAAAGTTTAAGCAATCGAGCAAGTAAACCTATAGCAGCAATGATGTCAGACTGGAAATATAAGGTAGTCACTAATAAATCCAATAGGGATTTCGGGAGAAAATTCTTTACCCAGAGGGTGGTTAGAATGTGGAACTCGATACCACATGAGTGGTTGAGGCGAATAGTATAGATGCATTTAAGGGGAAGCTAGATAAACACATGAGGGAGAAAGGAATAGAAGGTTATGCTGATAGGGTTAAATGAAGAGGATTAGGAGGAGGATGTGTGGAGCATAAATGCCGGCACAGATCTGTTGGGCTGAATGGCCTATTTCTGTGCTGTACATTCTATGTAATTCTAGGTAATCACGAAGAGGAGAGATCCATAAACATCAAATAACTGAGGGTTTTCAGCGGGCATGTTTTTCCAAACAGTCAACTTTAACATATTCAAGTCACCATTTTGCTTTCTGTAAATCTGCATTGTCCTTGCAATCTTCAGTGTTTCCAAGGGACTTGGTCATACATTACTTACACCGTGTACAAATACACTGAGAACACATTCTTCTCCAGACTCGCTGGCTTCATTCATTATTCTGAATTCATTAGCTCCTTTTTGCGTGGGGTAGCTGTACTTGACAATACAGCTCAGTTTTTGTGTCCATTCGTCGTGTTTTCATACTTAAAAAACACTGACATTTCCTTAATGCTCAGGATTTACAATTGGGACTCTTTAACAAACAGTGGTGTGTAGAACTGAACAAAAGGGACAAACCCGTCCTTTCAGGCCAGTCAGTGAATGAAGTCGACGGCTCTGGTAGGGCACTGGTGCAAGGGTACAGAGTACAGGCCTCACAACGTTTGAATAGATAGACAACTAGGGTCGTCATGATGTGACTTATTGCAAGTACAATGACGACTAATAAAGAATCACAAACACCAGTCATCAAGAAGTCGCAGAGTAGCTGGTCATTTTTCAGTGAAATTCAACCTGCTTTGGTTGGGTTTGGTGTGATCTCCAAGTAGTTTTGGGTTCATTTTGACTATTCTGGCTGAGCTTTATGTGAAAGTGTCCAGTTACCATTATTTCGGTTCCCCGTGCATCACCCATTGAATATTAGGCATGCTGGAGTTTCAAGCATTCAAGAGACTCATTGAATTTGAGAACGGATTGATGTCATACTAGGTGTCAGCTGTGGCTCAGTGGTAGCACCCTTGCCTTCAAATCACAAGGTTGTGGGTTCAAGTCCCACTCCAGAGCCTTGGAGCACATAATCTAGGCTGACACTCCAGTGTAGTACTGAGGGAGTGCTGCATTGTTGGTGGTGTCGTCTTTCAGATGAGACATTAAATTCAGGCCCCATCTGCCCTCTTAGGTGGATGTAAAACATTGGCTGCTACATTACACCAGGAACTGCATTTCAAAAGTTTCTGATTGACTGTAAAGTGCTTTGGGATGTCCTGAGGTCGTGAAATGTGTGCTATAAATGCAAGTTATTTCTTTCTCTTTTATTATTATGTGAAGATGAGGTTTTAAAAAAGTTTGCACTTTTTTGGCCTTTGTCACATTTAATTTCCAGCAAATGTTGCAAGTGAAGAGAAGCAGTTGATGGTAACTTTACACTTCAACATAGAAAGACATAAAAATTTCCACTGCCGATCAATATCAAAGCTTTCGTATTGATCAGCATATCATTTGGACTAAGGTCTCTGTATTTAAATCGGCTGAACCACCAAACCCAAAGTAAAGTTTGAATATTTTTCGACGATATGTGAGCAGGGAGAGATTCCATTAGATCAGCAGGGACTCAGGGATTGGATTCATATTACTGCTAAACCACTAGGGATGGGAAGCATAACTCTCCCACACTAAGTAAAGCACTAGGAATTGTAGACGTAGTTCCAACTGGAACATGAGATGACAGAGGATTGTATGTGCAACCATTCTGCCCACCCCCCTCTGCCGGGGTAGACTCCCCCGCTCTTCTTCAAAATAGTGCCAGGAGATCTTTTAAGTCCACCTGAGAGGGCAGACGGGGCCTCAGGTTTAATGTCTCAACCAAAAGACGGCATCTCCGCCAGTGCAGCACTCCCTCAGTACTGCACCAAAGTGTCAGCCTAGATTTTTGTGTTCAAGACTCTGGAGTGTGATGTGAACCCACAACCCTCTGACTCAGGTGAGAGAGCTGCCCACTGAGCCACCACTGACACCACCAATCAGGGACATTTGGGGGACCATGAGTACCAGGCCCGGAGCTCCAACTCAGCACCAATGCCCGAGTACAAAGAGGTCATCTAAGGTCAGCTCATTTACATAACTTATTGGAGATCCAGGCACGTCTTTCACGGCTAGAAAGAAATATGTCGCCTTTTTAGAACAGCTTTCACTTCCTCAAGTTGTCCCACATCACTTTATAACCAATGGATTACTGCCGAAGTGTATTTACTTGTGTAGGCAAACGTTCCTGCCAATTTGAACACAGCAAGGTCCCACAAGCAACAATGGGACAAAAGACCAGTTAATCTGTTTTTGTTGGTGCTGGTTGAGGGATAATTATTGGCCAGGGCATCAGGACACACACACTCTCACACACACTCACAGACACATACATTCTCTCTCTCTCTAATACACACACATTCTCTCTCTCACACACACAGTCTCTCCCACACACACACATTCTCTCTCACACACACACACATTCTCTCCACACACAGATACATTCTCTCACATACACACACATACACAGATTCTATCTCACACACACACATTCTCTCAAACACACACACACACAGATTCTATCTCACACACACACATTCTCTCCCACACACACACATTCTCTCACACACACACACACAGATTCTATCTCACACACACACATTCTCTCACACACACACATTCTCACACACACACACACACACATTCTCTCTCACACACACACATTCTCTCTCACACATACACACATTCTCTCACACACACACACAATCTCTCTCTCAAACACACACACATTCTCTCTCACACATACACACATTCTCTCACACACACACACAATCTCTCTCTCAAACACACACACATTCTCTCTCTCACACACACAGATTCTCACACACACATACATACATTCTCTCTCTCTCACACACACATTCTCTCTCACACACACACACACAGTCTCTCCCACACACACACACATTCTCTCTCACACACAGACACATTCTCTCACACACACACACACATTCTCTCTCACACACACACACAGTCACTCTCACATACACACACACATTTTATCTCACACACACGCACATTCTTTCTCACACACACACACACACACAGATTCTATCTCACACACACACATTCTCTCTCACACACAAATTCTCTCACACACACACATTCTCTCTCACACACACACACACATTCTCTCTCACACACAACCACACATTCCCACACACACACACACAAATTCTCTCACACACACATGCATTCTCTCACACACACACACATTCTATCACACACACACACATTCTCTCTCACACACACACACAGACTCTATCTCATATACACACATTCTCTCACGCACAGACACATTCTCTCGAACACACACACACACACACATTCTATCTCACACACACACATTCTTTCTCACACAGACACACACAGATTCTCCCTCACACACACACATTCTCTCTCACACACACACACATTCTCTCACACACACACACATTATCTCACACACACACACACAGACACATATTCTGTCACACACACACATTCTCTCTCTCACACACACACACATTCTCTCTCAAACACACACATTATCTCACACACACACACACACACACATATTCTGTCACACACACACATTCTCTCTCTCACACACACACACATTCTCTCTCAAACACACACATTATCTCACACACACACACACACATATTCTGTCACAGACACACATTTCCATCTCTCACACACACACATTCTCTCTCAAACACACACACATTCTCTCTCACACACACACATTATCTCACACACACACACACACACACATATTCTGTCACACACACACATTCTCTCTCTCACACACACACACATTCTCTCTCTCACACACACACACACACTTTCTCTCCCACACACACACACACATTGGCCCAGAAATTGATCTCGCTCTGTTCCCGCGGGGGTAAGGAGCAGGCGCGATCTCTCACTCTGCGTTGGCTTTTTCAGATCCAGCTCGCACGAACTTGATGTTCCAGACATCAGCTGGGCAGTGCTTGCGTATCCCACCGGCGTAGTGAATTCGTGCGAGCTGTGGGATCACGTGACTCAGTTAGAGCCAATGGCAGCACAGCATCTTCCATTCATAAGTTTCACATACGTGCTGTGAAAGCTATGAATCTTACACCCCCCAAAATAACAGCTAAACCTCAATTAAATTTAAAAAAAAAACATCACATTAATAAAATAAGTATAGTTAATAAATTAACCATTTTAAATAAAAAATTAAATTTTTGAAAAAATTTAAAATCTTTTAAAAAGTTATAAAAATAAACTTACCTGTCTTTAAAGTCTCTAAAAAAGATATACCTGTTAAAAAAAATTCAAAAAAATACTTAATTCACTACTTACCTTGTTAAAAGTGGGTCTTACTCCTCCTTTTTCCATTTCTAAAATCTTCCGTCCTTACCTGCGCGTCCAAAGCACTAAGTGCACAGCGTGCGCGCAGCCTGTAGCGCGCACGCGATGCACCGAGGAACCGCCCCCTTTTCCAAAGACCAAGTGCCGGTTTTCAGCGCATGCGCAGGGCATACAAAAAAACGACAATTGGAGAGAGAATACGCGACAGTACGCAGTGTGTACTCTCGCGCAGCGGGATCAATTTTTGGCCCATTCTCTCTCACACACACACACACACACACAGTCTCTCTCTCACACATTCACACACACACACACAGATTCTATCTCACACAGACACACATTCTCTCCCACACACACACATTCTCTCACACACACACACACACAGATTCTCTCTCACACACACACATTCTCTCTCACACACACACACATTCTCTCTCACACACACATTCTCTCTCACACATACACACATTCTCTCACACACACACACAATCTCTCTCTCAAACACACACAGATTCTCTCTCACACATACACACATTCTCTCACACACACACACATTCTCTCTCTCACACACACAGATTCTCACACACACACATACATTCTCTCTCTCTCACACACACATTCTCTCTCACACACACACACAGTCTCTCCCACACACAGACACATTCTCTCACACACACACACACAC